>OX454417.1:104145208-104745208 GCA_949715475.1 Microchrysa polita
CAAAGCATTTTCCTCATGACGGATTGTGGTATCTGCAGAAGTGCAGAGTACACTAGGTAGACCATTGGATAATTATGTCGAAAAAGTGAATATTTTGGTAACAATTGTAGTTAAATTCGCATAGGTTTTTTACGGAAAGTTGCAACCACATCTTTGGTTAAAATAATACGAATTTAAGGGAACTACTGCATCATGAATTTATCGAAAAATACTAATCCTCAAGGCATTCAATTGAAATGGACACTGAAGAATATTATAAATCCCCGTCCATTTTCAAGGGCTAACTAACCGATCTATTCGCCAACGGTTCGCCATTCGGATTTAATGCTTTGTGCAGTATTTTGGGTGCATGAAGAGGGTGGATGAATTCCGACATTTGAAGGCGGAATGTGCAATTGAGCGCCCTGAAATACATCTAGCTAGAACAAATTAGAAAGAGGAAACTATTATTTTTCTAAGTATGCTCCTTAAATTTCCAAATTGTTTAACAAATTGCCGCCCCTCAAAATCTGCCGCCCCGGGCAGTTGCCCAGGTTGCCCATATGGGAAATCCGGCCCTGGGCGTGATGTTAGATGGCTGCCCATAGTAGGACAATAAACCAAATGAAACATTTGAAAAATACATTTGAATAAATTGTAGAAACAGTTATTTTCACATACATATAGGTACTTTTGTTTTTATCTTCTGAACAGACAATTGGATTTCAGTAGCCTAAGCCTCACCGGATTGGTCTCTACGCCGGATAGTAGAATAACTTTTGAAACATCCACAAAATTCACAATAATGAATAATTATAAAGACACTACTCTGAAACGAATCCTATATGATTACCAATCAACTTCGAATTATTTTCAATGAACTGATCAGCACAACTTCCTAGCATTTTTACGACGTTATCAATCAGTCAATGACCAATCGTATCTTCTTCCATTCACTCTGTTATCTCTCAACTCCTTCAATTCTGAACCATAGTATGAATGACTTACTCTTGCCAGAGTAGTTACTTTTTATAGATTCCAACAAATTCCTCCGGGATATGTCTTGTCCATGCAATTGGGCCGGCCAATATCCTACGAATCGTTCAGGGTATATCTTTCCTTATTCCCTCATGGGTTGTTACGACCAAACCGAATATCCTTTATGTCCAATTTTATTATAAGTCGACAAAATGGAATAGAGTTACGACTATACACTTACTATGAACATATCCTTTGGTTAAAACTCTCCTCTCGGGCTATACACATATAGATACGATTCAGGACGTAGGAGGATATTTACTGAATCTTTGGTCAATAAAAAGCGACGAGTAAAATACGATTGCAACCATAACCGAAAGTATCCCGTACTGACTCTTCTCATCCACTTCATAATATAAATGTTGTTTTTAGAGAGGGTTGTGTGTATATCGACTAACCATCTTCCTGCTATCAGCAAGCCTATTTGGGAGTTCCTTTTTTATTTCTCCAAGAAGCAACCGTTTTTCCTGTTTTTTTTCACTCTCTTCACTTTACTTGTGTTTACCCTCGGGTGCGTTGATGTGATTCCATTTCGTCCAGTCGTATTGTATATGATATGTCGATTCGTTCCCATAAAATCCGGTTGGATGTCATCACGTTCGCATCCCAACAATTTTTTGGATAAGAAGAATTGCTTTTGTTCAGGCGGAATGGATGAAGAAGTATTTTCACGGATGTCATCACATCCTGTCCGTGTAAATGTTATATTATGCCTTTAATGGTGCAATTAGCGTGTCAGAATTTTATGCTTACAAACCCGTGTGCATTAATTAGACGAATTTAGAAGTCATGGAATATCTAATAAAATGGACGACGTGTTTTTGTATATTGTTTGGGGGCGGTCATAAAAGACTTTGTAGCCATGGATGAATGTAATACGCGTATAATGGCGCGAGAGATGGATGAATTAAGGTAGTCCTTTATGTGTATAGGTATGACGGTGCGGAAATCGCACATACTTCCTCTGTGGTGTGTTGGTGATGAAAAGTGCTTTCAGAGAAAATAAAGGAGTCATGACGATGATTAGAGTATGGCTTATTTGTTTAAATTATATTGAAATTGTTTAAATAAATTTAGTTTACCGTGCCAAGTAGTGGATCCTACGCAGAACCGAAATCTATATAGTGGAATAATTCAGATAGTCCGGAAGTTTTGTTCCGGTAGTTACAGATGTTAATTGCAATGTCACCATAATCGAATTATGGGAAAAATCAAGTTAAGCGGGAGCGTGTCGCCCGTGAAAGAAAAAAAACCGAGACGCGAACAAGTAAGATTACCGGAGGACGAAACATAGTTTACCGATTGACAAGGCTTTAAGGCAAATTTTTGAAAATTTTCTCTACCAAAATATTCAGCACATCATAGTTTAGTGCAGGCGTGTCCAACATACGGCCCGCGGGCCACAATCCGGGCCGCGAGTGACTTCGAGAAAAGATTAATTTAAGCAAAAATTTTTAACAAATTTTCATGAGAAAAAAAGAGAAAAAAAACAACAAATTTTCGTACAGAAAGTTGCATCATTGAGGTATTTTATTGTACGGAAAAACTTCTTTGAAATACTAAATGCTTCACAAAAGTTGTTCAACTGATTAATTTTTGCCGGGACCCCAATTTTTCACCGTTGAATATTGAAATATTTAAAATATTTAAAACTGAAGTGGTTGAAAACGAAATTACAAATTTTTGGCTCAATTGGAATATTTTTATAAAATCGTACAGTGGCTTCAGCGGTTTCGCGAGACAACTTCGTTAAAGGACAAAAAGGTCTCCTCGCCATGGATAAACAGGTTCGGTTCTGCAATCTGTCTTGATATAATAGGCGACCTACTCTTTCCTTCCCAGGAAGCTACAATTCGATGGCAAAGGACTTCTATCGTCCGACCACTTCGGTGGATAAACGATAAATGCAACTGCTTTCGCTAAATTAGTGACGTAAAAATTGTAACGAAAGGTCGCAACCCTGGCGGAGCAGCACCTGACTGCCGGCAGTTCGGCCGGAGAGGGAATATAAAAAAGAAAAAAAACTACGGACTCCGCTGACAACCTTTTTACTAGTGCAGGTGCTAACGCAAAAACTCGAAGAACCCGCTCACACTCATTGTGGACCTTCCTGTCAAAAATCGTGCGGCAGAAGGCCTATAAGGTTACCGACCTACATCGCGACGGTTGAGGGAAGAAGATTACTCTAACACATTAACGTTCTTTTAAGTAATACAAAACATATTTTTATTGATTGACAATATTACACAGCATTAATTAGAGTTGATTTACCCAATATTTTTTTCCTTCTTTTGGCTCTAAAGAACAAATTATTAAATCACAATTCCGTAATTTCTAAAATTCGTTTTTCTTTCAAAATTTTCGTTTCAGGTCGCACTCACGAAAGCAATTATACGCGGGCTGGCGAGTAAATTCAGTCCTGGGCGGCCGCTAAGGATTGTTCAAGAAGTGTAAATAATTCGCGGAACCGAACACGAGCGCGGTGCAACCCGTTTACAGGTTTCAATAAGTTTTTAAATTAATTAGCCGAATTAAATGACGTTTAATAAAGTTTTAAATATGGTTTGGGTCTTTAAATTTTTTTCTTTTTATGGTTTTAAACCAGGAAAACAAATAACACAACACAAACTACACTACTACTACTACTACACATAAATCTTATCTGGCTCCGGATGGCTTTGGCTTTGCGGCTAGGTTTCGCCCTTAAATATCACTCCCACGTGGTTTGGTCGTGTCTTTTACGTTTGAGGTTAAGTTCGCTGATGAATTAATATAGGGTTATGGTGATGCTATACGTTCCCTAATGGCGAAATCATAGTTGGCACCAATCCAGTGAGGTTTCCATTATCTGCAACTGCAGATGAGGTGTCACGGTACAGTGGCGTCCTATCCCACAATTAATGTCGCTAATGATCTTGCAATGAGGTAACGCTGAAGCAAGGCGGTAAGTGTTCCTTATTGGTTTGTTGCTACTACGGTGGTTGATCTCGTTGCTATTAAAGTTGTGAGTCTCGTTGTAAACGTAATTTCGGCAGCGACCTGAAAATTGGTGTTGAAATCAGACGAAATATCTCCGTCACGACTCACGCAAGGGATGGTACACGATTGTAGTGTCTCCAACTTTTCCGCAATCATGTATTTCATGGACCTGATGGTACCACTACAAAATGTTATCACAACACTCAAACCAAAACCTTATGGAAATGAGAATTAAAATTCGATACAAGCAACTAATTGAATAAATTTACCTTAATTTTTACAGCCGCAGTACTGAACACGCTGCCGGTTGGAGTCCAAATGAACTCGTAGAGTATGATACCATATTCCATAAGGCACAAAACAATTAGGTCCCTGACAACCTTGGAGTAAATAGCATAGGAACGGCACTACAACTGACAGATCAGCTGGAAATCGCTATAGGGCCGTTCCCATTATACTCCCAGGCTGTAGGTACCCTCTTGCTCATATCATATGGGGGAGCACGATGGATAATTTCATGCTTTATCGCCTAGGTGGCGCGGTGAAAGTCTCATTACAAAATCATAAAACGCGAACAAGCGTAATTACGGATAGCTGTAGAATTTCTTTAAAAAAAAATAGCTCGACCTGAGACGCTCCTGGCCAAAAAATTAATCATTGCCACCCATATCGCTAATGGGACTTCTTTGGGATTGCTATGGGCAAGAACCGATCTCCCTCGTGAAAATTATATTGGACACCCAATTCAAAAGACATAGGGCCGATTACTACCCGTACATTTTATGTAGTCGTTAGTCTAATTGATGGTACAATAGACCACCGGTCGCAGTGCCTGGGGCAACTCTTGTTGCCTGTGCCCTCAATAAATCTAAATCTAGTCTTATCGCATAGACAAGACGCACACCATTTTCTGGAACCTTTTAGATTTTATTGAATTGCATTTTTGTTGACTTTGCCTAGTTACGCCATATTTTGCGTGCTTACGCCATTGTATGAAATTGGATAATAATTTTTTCAATTACAGATGATGGATAGTTACGCCAAAGTAAATAAAAATTAAATTCAAGATAATGTAAAAGCTTTCAGAAAATTATATGCGTCTTGTTTATACCTACGATAAGACTAATCACTAGGCCCTTACACCCCCTTCACATTGCGGGCAATGCGATAAGAAGCCTTTCTTAGCATTTAAATGGGAACCAGCGCGAACCTGCATGTACCATTCAGATTGCTTGCGATGCGACGTCGAGTTGTGCGATGAGGAACTTTTGCATGACGAAAAGCGTGCTTTTTCAGCAGCTGGAATCCGCATTGATGCCGATGAAATAATCTACCGCTGACACGGGGGGGATATGAAATGTGTTTGGATCGGCTTCGTAGTAATATGCACTCTAAAAAGTGAATTTAAATTTCCGCTGAAAATGCGGTAATTTTACACTTTTTCCCGCTTAAAATCACATACAAAGTGCATTTTTCAACAATTTCTGTGTAAAATAAGAAAATTACACCAAAATCGGTGTGAAATGTATTTTTACGCTACACTTCTGTATAATTCAGATTTTCTGGTGCATTTTTACAACGTTTATGTGTTTAATTCGGATTTGTGGTGTATTTTTACAATGTGCAGTTGAAGTTTTACTCATTTTTTGTAGCGTGCTCTCCAGTTGTCATACTTCAATCGGCTGTACTTAGCACAGTGTAACACATTTTTCCAAGAATTTTTTGCATTTAAAACTCATGTGTACACGCTCTGTGGCTCACTTGGTTGAGTCGCACTCTACGATGCTAGTAATCTAGAGATCGAATCTCGGCGTGGTGCAAAATTTCCGTACATGTGCGGATAGGAAATATTTAGTGCCTGCAACATTACACTCCGAAATGATATGCAATATAAAGTTGACTCGAAATTGCCTATAAACGGCAGAGTTACGGTACTGAGAAGAAGAACAAGTGTGCAGATCGCACAAAAAAGACCATATTGCAACCTCCCATGTAGACGAAAAACTGATCAGCAAAACTCGAGCGATACTTGTTTATTTTTGTATATCCTTAAATAGTTTTATTGATAACTATATTATTTGTAAAGGTTCGCCACTTAAATCTTTACAACGAAAAAAGAGTGAAACCGCATTATATTCCTATTTTTACGGAGTGTTTTTACACATAGGGCGGTATAAATTTGCTAATATATTGGAGTACTTTTTTAAACATTTTTTATGTAAAATTACACTTGATTTGCAAATTTAGATTGCAGAGTAATTTCACTATTATAATAGAAGGAAACAAAGTTTCCTTCTATTATAAGAGTAAAAATTTCATAGAGTGTGGTGTCTTGTAAGTATTACATATAAATGGAGAGGTTTGTTTCCTGTTGTCTGGCGCGGGTTGATGCTGATATAGGGAGATAGAGAGGCATGATTTGTGTTCAGATAACTACGCTAACATACGTGTTGGATGTTAATGTAAATATTAAATTAATGGATAGTCGTTGGTAATGTAATAATGGATTGGTTCGCGGAAATTTGCCGTGTTGTCCAACCCAGTTCGTAGCGTACGGGAACCCCCCAAAAAAGGGCGGCATTTGGAACTGTTCTTATACAAATCTATGAATGGGTCAAAGAATTAACATTTGTGGAAATATGCAGTGTAGCACAACCCGGTTTTTAGCGTACGCATGCGTAAAGGAACATTTCGGACGGCGCATGCATTTGCAATAAATTATTGAAGGTAGCGGTGGATAGGTCAGTTGTGGGAATATTTTTTTTCTTGTTTTTTTTTTTGCCTCAAATTTGGAATCAGTGACCCAAGTTTACCTTAGTGTTTTCTACCGATTGGACGAGTATTTCCTCGAGAAAACAGGAGTACCATTTTGGGGCAGGAAACCCCATTTTTTTTTATTTTTGGCCTCAAATTTACAATCAGCGACCCAAAATTCTTTTAGTGTTTCTTGCCTCGCCGATTAGATGAGTATTTCACGAAAAAGCATGGATGTCATTTTGTGGCGGGCAATGCCAAAATTTGTTTTCTTGCTTTTGATCTCAAATTTGGAATCAGTGACCCGAATTTCCTTAGTGTTTCTGCCACGTCGATCGAAAGCGTATTTCTCCGAGAAAACAGGGATGCCATTTTGGCGCCGGCAGTCTCAAAAAAGACCTACGACAATCCATTAGTTCCATGCATTCTTTCATTCAACACTACATAAACATACCGACACGTATATGTATTATAGAAAATACCGATGGTACACTCGAAGCGGTATGACACGAAGCCCATCTGAAATCATGCCCATATCAGCACCAAACAGCGCCAAACCGCACAAGCCAGCGCGCCGGTCTAAAATCCCATTGAAAAATCCGGTTTCCTTGCCATGGAAACAAATCGCATCGTCTCGCAACATATCGCATCGCATTGCCCGGCCCGACATCGCATTGAGTGTGCACACAACACATCGCATCGCATTGGGACTTGTTCAATGCTGCCTGAAAGCGTTGAACAAACTAGGCGAAAACAACAGTCTAACACTTTTCTGGGTTCCAGGTCACATGGACATCGCAGGGAACGAACAGGCTGATAAGCTGGCACGCATGGCTTCATCCTCCCCCTTATGCGGACCGGAAAATGATTTAAACTTTTTATCTAAAGTGAAGTAGTTAATTTAAATTTGCAGAACTCTACTATAGAAATCAATTAGCGTTCATTTAAACACGTAAAATTAGAGAAAAAAGTTTAGTGAATTTTTCTACTTCTTCTCCCTGCGTTTGCGATTTTTTTTAATTTGGTACACATAATTAGGCCTGTTCCAAAATCCGGGATCCCGGTACAAAACCGGTGTTCACTTGGTACCGGACCCGATATTCTAAAGTACCGATATCCCGTTTTTTTGGTACCGAGTTAAAAAGAACGATTCACTTCAACCATGAGCCGTTTTTTTCAGGTTTTTTGGTACCGGTTTTTAACCCGGTACTCAAAAAAACCGGCTTATGGTTAAAAAAAAAAACGTCGGTACTGAAAAAAAAACCTGAGTCAGGGAAACCGCTTGTGGTACCGGGTATTGAAATAAACCGAAACCCGGTACTGAAATCTCGGTACCGAACAGGCCTACACATAATCCTCTGATGGCGGCATTGAAAAGATTCCGAAACTGATATTTAGACCAATTGACAGATGGCTTAGTAATATCCAATTTTAAAGTCTTAATCGTTTTTAGGGTTTTTTAGAAAATTTTTTTCAAAAAACCCTTATGAAATCGATTTTGTCCGTCCGTCCGTCCGTCCGTCTGTCCGTCTGTCCGTCTGTCCGTCTGTCCGTCTGTCCGTCTGTCCGTCTGTCCGTCTGTTCACTAAATAACTCGCGAACGGCTCAACCGATTGTCATGAAATTTGGTAGGAATGTGTAGAATGGTTACAGTCTTTGGCACATATACCTTAGAAGTTGGTAGGAAGAAGACAACAGGGTGTCCCGAACGTTTGAAAAAAGTCGACTTTTTTAGTTTTTATCGGAGATTGACGTATGGGTATTTAAATCAAAGATCCAAACGAGTAGACCTTATATCAGTTAAAATTTTCCAGTTTCGAGTAACGGTAAAAAAGTTATTGGCGTTTAAAGTTAAACTTCCTTTTCGAGCTCCGTTTTTCTAAACCGTTATAGGGATCGATATGAAACTTTGCACAAAGATTGGTCGGTAGAGCCTCATATACGTTAAATATTAAGACTGTTGACTTTTGCAAAGGAAAAGTAAATAACAGTAAATTTGTAAAATTTCAATTTGTTCGTGTGTAACCCCTCTTAGGTTTCCAAATATGAAAATGCTGCTAAGGGTTTTTAGAAAATTACATATAGAATATGTCTACGAATTTTCATTCGAATAACTGTATCCAAACCGGAAATATAGCCAAATAAGTATTTAGTAAGGGCCTTTCACAATGCAAGCCTCTTAAGCATTTCTTCAATGTATATCTTTTAATTTGATGGAACAATGAACATGAAATTTGGTGGAAATGCATAGAATGGTAGTAGTGTTTGCCACAACAATTTTTGAAGTTAGTAGAACCAAGTTAACAGGGTGTCCCTGAATAGCTGCAAAAAGTATACTTGCTCAATACTCATAGGAAAGCTTGCGTTGGCTCGTATGACAGGGAACACAATGAAATCATTTTATATAAGGTTGCTTTTGCTTGATTAAAAAACAGTAACAGTAGATTTACAGCTATTAATTCAGTTCATATATAAAGCCAAGTTATCCTTACGTTTGCCTGAGTTTCTTTTTGGTCAAAGGCCATCAGAAATCTTAAATCGTTGCCTTTAGATTTGCCTTGGAGTACTTTTATACAAACTGGGTAAATAGTAAATCTATTTTTGGATTGGTCTAATTAAAGGTGGAACAGAATGAAAGGCGCTAGCCTTTCATTCTGGAACGCGTTTATTTAGACCAATCCCAAAATAGATTTACAGGATGCATTTCATTAATGTTGTGCACAATACTTATTTATTGCTTATAAAATATATGTACAAAAAATATTCACTATGCATTAAAATTCTAAAAAACCCTCGTATTGCGGGCGCAGCCCTCTGTACGCCGGTATTTTTTGTTGAGGTGTTGAGATCAACAGCACGCGCGGCAGTGTTATTTATCCCCATCATAAATGGCGATTCGGTTAACATCTGAGTGAGATCATAGTCGTCACAGGGGTCGTGAGCTCGAAAAACACCATAAACTGAATTGGTTGGCGGTGAGACCCGAACCCACGACCTTATGCAGCGAAGATGTGCGCACTGAACTCAACACCAACCAAGAAAGATAATTCGGACAATATTCGGCATTTGAAAGGAAAATGCTGCGTATGGAAAATTGAAAGTCAGTTAATAATTCCAAAATTTACCAACACCGATTCGAAAATAGCATATACCATGTGAACAAACTTAACAATAAAACAGGAAAATTGCGCAAAATAAAACCACCAAATATGTCAAACCGTGTCTCCTAACCTTCAAACCTCTCATGCAATCGAAACCGTTCCCAAGAGATACATGTATCCTTTCCACGTTCGATATATACATGACCATGTCGAATTTCCACCATAATTCCTCGGGGCTATCTCAACACTGCCAAGTCACGAACAGCATCCATGAATCTTTTTAATCACAAGAACCGCATCGTACCACTCACTTTGCGCCCATATAGAACACACAAGTCAAGTCAAGGAGGCAAACTTCGTCAATTCGATAGACAACGTAACGAAAATTCTCCTTTGGGATCATAATACTGGTGTACGGCGCGCAGCGTCCAGGATAGATCTCCAATACGATTCAGGATGGATGTGTTGAGTGTTTTTTCTCCCAAAGGACACCACAATCTATCTACACGCAGCGAACATCATATACTCTTGTCTGCTCCAAATAATGACTATAGTCACGCGAGAAAGGATATATGTATATATGATTTTGGAGAGTGTTTATATTATACGGGGACGAGGATGAAATGCTGGTTGTATGGACGCAAGAGGATATGTGGCTTCTAGAACAGGACTTTAGGGCAAATAGACGACGTCGACATTATATTCGAATGGACTGACTATACATACATGGCATATTACCAGCGGCTGACATGAATTTTACTTTAATTTTCGGCACATTTTAGCACATTGACGCTTGTGGCGTTCAACAAGAACATGATAGTACATCATTAAGGATGTTCTCGGGTGGATACATATACATTCGAGCTTTTGGCAATTTGGGTCGTTCGTTGCGATTTTTCATTTTGATTCGTGTGCGGTATAGTTACGTTCTTAGGCGGAGTATGTTTAGAGGAAAGGGCGGTGGTTTTTGCGGCCGCAGTTGAGGGAACGTTACTCATTGTATGTATTGTCAAGTAAAATTTTTAATACATAAACATACACTTCGCTCCGACCAATTATTGCATTGCATACCGTAATAAAGATTGGAGAAGACTCAGGTATTTTGGAGCGGAAAGCTCGAAGCTCACACGAATTTATATGAGAGTTGATACCTTATTGGAAAAAATTGTGCCGAGTTTGTAATCATTTTCGCTCTTCTGAGTGATTTGGTAGTTTTTCGATTTCAATTCAACCATGGATTTTTGGTTGATTGAATTAAAATGGTTAATCCAATAATACCCTCAATTTGCATGAATAGTTCTACGTGGTGAGTCGATTTAATAAAAATAAATAAATAACAAGCGCGACAGTCCAATATTGGACCAAGGTCGCTGATGTGTTAGTGACATTCTGTATCCAAGATCTAAACTGCTTTATGGTAGAAGTGTTTAAGATTAACAGCATGCTCACCAGAGTTATTTAGACCATCACATCTGGGTGGTAAGTTCGAAAACATCATCATCAAACTGAGTCCGCTCACGGTCAGACTCGAACCCACGACCCTGTGCTTCGAAGGTGAGCGCACTAACCCCTACACCAACCAGACAAGTAAATATCCATTTCATATTTCATGTTTCACTTCCAAGAATCATTATTATTCTGGGACACTGAACTAATTTCAATTTGATAATTTCAATAGACCTTATAAATCACGAGCACTTTCCACTACAATCGCTTTCACCTCCTCCTCTGTCGCGAATTTCTTTGATCTCCAACACGCAATGCAATCGAAATGAGAACGTGCAATCTACATACTTGAAATTGCAAAAATATTGTATTTAATGTATGGATAATAATGCATACTCGGGATCAAAATCAGTATGCATCCGTTTGAATTACAACATCAACAAAACTGCCAGGTCTCTCTTTATCTGCACTGCAATGATATTGGCGTCATACATTTCCATACACGTTCGATATCCTAAACGCAAAACATAGCAAATTTCAGTAGAGCCGAAATCAAATGCAAATCTTTTTCTGGACAGGCGCCAACATTTTAACGGCTACAAATCATCATTCGCATATGTTTTGTATACACACAATGGTGGAAAATCGATTGTAGAGCAGCCAGCACACTACTATTGCTTTGACGTAAATTTCCATAATTTTTGGCATATGAGGATATTATTAATTTTTAAAAGCTGCAAATGTTTATATCAAAGATACGTACTTCATTCAGTTGATTCACTTAATTCTTATGAACGTAAATTTAAATATAACTCCGAAATAAAATTGACATCACCAAATTTTGTATAAAAAATCAAAACTAATTCCGTATTGTTTACCATTTTTTATTCTGCCACCAACCCAAAACATTGTAGGCGTAAAACACTTTCAAATTCCCATATAAATTAATATTACACACTTGTACAAGCTAAAACGTATTTTTTTTAGAAGAGCGTTAAATTTAGTAAATTTTCATCGATCAATGGGTGTAAATGTTTATTTTTTGTTTGATGAGGTAAAGCTTTTCATGAATTTTGTTTTTTTTTGGAGGCAATAAAAAATCTTTCTCTTTTTATAAAATATCTCTATTGAACATTTATTTACCGAAATGGAACGATTTCTTTGAAATTCATATATTGGTGTACTCAATTTGTTTATTAATGGTCGTAAGACTGATGCGATGAAATGGATCACAATGTGTTTAGGTGTACATTAGTTGGGTGTTTGACTATTATAATGGATTGATTCACATATCGCCTGTCGGCATGAATAATGACACAACTCAAAATCATCAATTTTTACAGTAGAGCAAAAATAAATTTCGCATGATTTTAAAGTGTGAAAAACGGGTTAAGTGTGTGTTTGAACTTATTTATTGTTTTTACAAAGTTCTTACAAATAACATTAACTACTAATTACTTGAGAGAAAAATAAAAAAAAATGTCGGTAAATTATAGTTAGTGTTACATGTGTCGTTTTTTTTGCTTAAAAAGAATCAGTTTTTTGATATTGTGTCGTTTTTGCATAGGAACCACGACGAGTAAAAATTTATTCAGAATTTAAAGGGAATCAAAAAATATTTATAATGATGAGAGATTATTCCCGAGTTAACTAAAGACAGACAGTCATCTTTTTTCCTTTCATTAATAAGTAATTTACTGTTGTACGCTTTCGTTAAATTGAAATTTCTTCCCTGATTACGCGTACATTGTCGGACAATAACTTGCCTGAAGTTTTCTTCATTGTATGAATATTTATAATGAAATGTTAATCTAAGAAAATTGGGCCAAAATATTACCATCGAACGGTAAAAATCCTAATTCGGATTTTTTTTTTTGATTATGGTTGGGGATGGTCACCAGATGAGGGCATCAAAAGTCCCAACCGATTGGGAGTCCGCAACCTTTTAAGGTAAACAATGAAATAGTTTTTATCCGAATGAACTGATTTTTGGTGGGTGGGGTGGCTATGACCTCCAATCGCAACAAACCAAAATTTAGCACTCTGCTCTAGTTTTGGGGGAGTTATGGACATGCCGTTTTGACAAATTTAAATGGAGGGATAATGGGGGTCCTTGACCGGAGCGACTCAATGTTTACCTTAAAATGATCTTGAACTTATTGTGAATACTTATACAAAATTTTACGGCTGAAGTAGTATTCTTTCAAAGTCATGGAGCTTTTAAAAAAAGTCTAAAATGAAAATATTCTAATTTCTTTTCTAGTCTAACGCCGAAATATTCAATTAGACTATAATGTGTTATATATCACTGCAAAGATAATTTTATGTAGTTTTTTTTCGCCCTCAGACCATTTTTCTGTATCTCTTACCGTTTTCGAAATAATCGCAAAAAAAAACGAAAAAATGCCCCCGTTCCCCTTTTTTTAAAGGTTGTGGACCACCAATCGGTTGGGACTTTTAATGCCATCATCTGGGGACCATCCCCAATCATAATTAAAAAAAAATTCCGATGTAGGATTTTTGACGACCAAATTTGCCATTTTTCTTAGACTATGTGAAGGGTTTTTCTTTTTCGTATTTTATTATTTGTTTTGCTGAGTTGGATTTTGTTACCCTCGCTGTCCTTAGTAAAAGATCCGAGTTAGTCACTCAAGTTCTTTAAATCATAAAAGTCTTGATGTGACATTTCATTTACATTATAGGGTGATCCTCGTTTCTTGGCACTTCGTCACTTTCACTAGAAGGATTTTCTTCGTATTCAGGGTCAGCTTCCGAATCGTCGAATGGTGAAGTGGACCGATTTGATAAAGAATCAAAAGGGTCTTAAAACTGGTTGTGAAGACGATGCGGAATACCATTCATTTCATGAATGGAAGAACTGGGCTGACCTCGAGACATCTGCAATTGATTATTATCATTATAATATCACCGAAGAACAAACTACGTTACAAAAGCAATTTCATAAAGAGCTGCGTGGTTTATAATAAATTTGAACCCATTCATACCGCATTTACTTTCATGAACTTTAAAACAATCAAAAATAAAAGAAAAGCGCTTAGCGTGAGATGGTGACAGAAAAATACAAGGAAAATAATATGAATGAAATATAACTGTAACATTTTGATGCCCAGAATATAATAAAAACTATACAATGTAACGGCCACACAACTCATTTTTATGATATTTCATACTATTAATAATAAAAAATCTCTCACCTTTGGCAAAATTATTGAAAAAGACCTGAAATACTACAGATAAACTAAATAGATTTTCGGATTCGGCGTGAAATATTTAGGTACTGTTTTTCAAGTAAAACGACAATTCTTTAACGATCGCACATTGAGGACAACAAAGATATGACACTATTCCCGCTTAATGATATTCATTCATAGTGGTGTTAACAGTGTCACCTGTTGTTTTCTAGTAAAAACTATATAAACCATTTGTTCGTGAGTTTTAGGGATTAAAATTCATGAATTTTGAAGTGAATCTATGAATGAATATCATTGAGCGGGAATAGTGTCACATCATTGTTATCCTCAATCTGCGATCGTTAAAGAATCATTGTTTTGCTTGCGAAACAGTAAATATTTCACGGCAAATCTAGAAATAATAATTAAGTTGTGTGACCTTGTATAATAAAGACGATTCTGGGCGTCAAAATGTATTTTTTTTTTGTATTTTTTGTGAATTTTGTTGTCACATTGTCACGCTGAGCGATTTTCTTTTATTTTTGATGGTTTTAAAGTTCATGCAAGTAAATGCGGTGATAATGGGTTCGAATTGATTAAAAACCACGCAGCTCTTTATTATATTGCATTTGTAAGTAATTTGGTCTTCGGTGATATTATAATGATAATAATCAATTGCAGATGTCTCGAGGTCAGTCCAGCTCTTCCATTCCTGAAACGGTCTTCCGCATCGTCTTCACAATCAGGTTTGGAAGACTCTTTTAAGTTTTTATCAAATCGGCCAACTTCACCATTCGACGATACAGAAACTGACCCTGAATACTAAGAAAATCCTTCTAGTTAAAGTGACGATGAGGTTTTTGAGGATTTTTGATCGGATCAGGGAGATAACTCTTCTTCAAGTAACCTGGAGGATAGTTATGAAAGTGACTGCATCATTATCAATCCTGGCAGTGGTAGGAAAAGATTACTTCAAACTTGCGAAATGAAATGATAAGAGTTTGTAAATTGTTTTGAAGAACACTTTTGGAAATAACGATAGGCATATTCGCACTGTTATTGAAAAGGAAACGAATGGTTTTACTCCAGAAGATAAAAGAGGAAAACATGAGTACCACAAAAAAGTAGACGAAAATATGAAAATCGCTGTACGTGAGCATACTAAGTCCATTCCTAGAATAGAAAGTCATTACACTCGCGCCAACTCCTCGCGAAAAATGCTTCTCTGATCTGTTCAGGGACTACAAATAATGCAAGAAGTGAGAAATGAACCAGTTGCGGAATTCAGGATGTAGCTATAGCCGAACTTTTCGCAATTTACTCAACATTTCCTTTTTCTCCCCAAAAAAAGGATTTATGCATTTTATGTCAGCAATTTATAAATCTATTTAGATAATGGAGAATTAAAAAAAAGTTAGATAAAAAAATTTAAATAGACTATCAAAAGACGAAGACGAGAAAAAATTTTCGGAGAAGTTTTTTCGTTGCAAAGTCTTTCGAGGGATATATTTTTGACAAAGTGACAGAAAAATAGTAAAAAATGCAAAAGACATAATATGAAATATAAGTGTACTGTACATTTTGAGATAGATTTCCAGATTTGACGCAAATAAATATTGTTTTTCCGGTAAAACGACAACTTTGTATCGACCGCACGTTGAGTACAAAAAGATGTGACACTATTCACGCTCAATAATATTCATTCATTCGGCATCAATAGTGTCACATGTCGGTTTTTAGCGAAAACTATACTAAATATTTATTCCTAAGTTTTACAGGATAAAATTCATGAATTTTGCTATCTGTTAGTACCATAATCTCAAAAGTGAAAAATTTTGAGTTGTGTCACTATTCTTGCCGGAAGGCGATATGTGTATGATTTTTGTGGGTGATTGATTGGATTTTTTGAATAGTGAATGTCAATGAATTAATAACAATATAATGGGTGTAGAATTTAACGACTTTATGGTGAATTTTAATGTTAAGTGATTGTGATTTACAAAATGTTATGGCGTGAATAATTTTATTTATAGCTATACTTTGACGCCAACGATATTGTCAAAATTTTAAACTCTTTTAATTTTTTCCATTTCCATTGTATGTGTTGAAATAAATGCCGTTACCACAAAAAGATTCAAAAAATAAAACTACGGCGTTTAATCGGCAAAAATCATGTACATGTCTCTGAATTTTGGAGAGTGTTCTCTGATTTCAAAATTTTTAAAAAGCTAGTA
Source organism: Microchrysa polita (assembly GCA_949715475.1). Classification (NCBI taxonomy): domain Eukaryota; kingdom Metazoa; phylum Arthropoda; class Insecta; order Diptera; family Stratiomyidae; genus Microchrysa; species Microchrysa polita. Next base: position 104,161,931 of record OX454417.1, read on the forward strand.
ACAGCCTTGTCTCAACCTACCACTTCAACCCCTCCTAGACAAAGAAATCGGGAAGCGACAAATCGCAAAATAAGATAGGATACAATGCATTTCGTTAAAGATGCTTTAAAAATAATGAGTTATTATTCTAAAAGCATATTTCTACATAGGTTATCCACAAGTTACGTGGATTACAAGCCGAAATATGAAATTAAGCGACAAACTGAAAACATTTAAAACGACTAGAACTGAACAAAAATTAAAAATTTAGGTAATTTAAGCGATGCAGATGAGAAACCCTTGATTTTTCATGTAATTCGATGTCTGTCATATGAAAAGAAACTAATTACCTGGTTCGGTTAATCGAATGTTCGGATAATCGACGTTCGGATAATCGACTACTGTATTTGCAATGTCAACATTTTAGAATTTTCTTTGTGCAAAGAAGGAGAAGATAAATGCGCAAGTTTGGGAGAGAAGGGACCAAAGACTAAATAAATGAATTAACGGGCTTGCTTAAATGGCACACCGGTATTAACCCTTGCCAATTCTGGAAACCCGGAGCAGTCGTGGACAAGTAAAGGCGGCCCCACACCGACCGGAGTGTGGCACACACCGCACAAAAAACCGGTTCCAAGAATGATACCTTGGAGTCGCCCAACCACACTGTTGCACTGCTGCTGCACGATTTTTCGTATCAATCTTTTGTGCGGTGTTTGCCATACTCCGGTCGGTATGGGGCCGGCTTTAGATTTTTGGGTAGGTTCCCAATCCAATAACCCATTAGCTCTAGTTAACTTACGCTCCCCTACATAGAGATCAATGATAACGCTCTTTCAAATACCTTTTAGGTTTTTTTTTTGTAAAAAAACCCTTATAAAATCGATTTGTTTCCGTCCGTCCGTCTAAATAACTCGCGAACTGCTCAACCGATCGACATGAAATTGGATAGGAATGCGTAGAACGCTTACAGTCCTTGACACGAACACGTTAGAAGCTGGAAGGACAAAGATATAAGGGTGTACCCGAAGAGGTGAAAAAGTCGACTTTTTTTTGTATCGGAGATAACCGCGTTGTTACTCAAGGGCTCGACGAGTACATTTCAGATACTTTTTTTCAGTTTTGAGTAACGGTAACGAACTTATGGATCTTTGAAGTTTAGTTTACGGTATACCCCTCGGTTTTTCTAAACCGCTATAGGTACAGATATGCAATTTTGCACAAATATTGGTTAGTATTGGCCAGTGGCGTATTTACAGGGGGCACAGGGGGCACGTGCCCCCCATGTGAGCACATCAAACTTTTTTTTCACACCATACTAAAAATTGCAGTACCAAATGTTCCCTTTTTATTTTGAGCGTTTCTATTACTAAACTTTGTAAATCTTTTTCGACACATTATCATCACATCATCTTCTCAATTCGCCAGATCTCCTCGTTGATGAACCCTTTCCGTTTTTCGAACGGGTTGAGTTTATTTTCATAGACGCGTGGTTTCAAGAACAAGAACTCTCAGAGAATAAGTACAAGCTATGATTATGTCGAGTCAACGAGGTGATCATGAAACGTTGCCCAATCTCGACATGAATCTGTTCGGAAACAAGGACTGCTATTGAAAGTCTCGTCATGTGTGAAGTGACCCCATCTTATGTTGATATAAGTTGAGGAGATGTTGTTGCGGTATCGATGTCTTGGAAGCCGCTGAATTGATAAATATTTGAAACAATCGGTCTGATTTTTCGATCGGGCTTGTGTATTTTAATTTGGCCGTAAATTCGTGTTGCGCTGCTGTAAAGGTTTTTAAACCAGATGCTTCTCTTTCTGTTAAAATGCTAAAAATTGAAGTGTTTTGGTGGGAAATCATTTTCAGCATACATTTTCGAATTCCTACGGTTCGGTGTCTGTGGTGTCCTGCCTGGGTACTTTCTTCAACGCTTCAATTTTCACAAAGTAAACATCATCGTAGCCATTCCTTGTCATTTCTATTTCGCAATTGATTTGTTAACCCTCGGTTGTACTAATGGGTCTGGCCAGACCTTTTTCATTTTTAAGTTGCTGTAAAATGAAAACCGCTCTAACCACCACCACAATGTTTCGTGACTTTTCCTAAAAACTTGTCAGCTTTTCATAACCCCAAAAATATTTGAAACAAATATGCTGCGAGAGTAGTTATTAGGACTTTTTGGTCAGTACATCATATTGTTACCTATAAAATTTTTTCTACCGAAATCTGTCCATTTTATACAAATGTTCAATCTTTTCTTTTGAAGCTAGATAGTTGCGTACAGTTTCTTCTTTATTTTTTGGTTGTAGTGTGATATGCACTATTTGTCGAAAGTCGTTAGAGATAAAATAAGTGATACTATGATAAAATGTCTGTGGAAATGTGCACATCCACTTGCGCATATTGTTCATTCAAAAACTAAATTCCCTCTCAATTTTTTTTTTGCTGGAATTCACATTCGATTGATTTCTAGTATGCATGTATGTTATTAAAAATTTAGAAAAATTACGTTAACATGACATAACAACAAAAACAAACCAAAAATTGAAGAAGTACTTGTAGATAAATACCCACAAATACAGTGGGGTCTGGCCAGACCCTTTAGTACCTTATGTGACTATTCAAACATTAGTTTCTCCGAGGGTTAAAGTATGTTGCTTCAGCTTACCATCTAGGACTCGTTTTAAAAGGTATTGCAGATACTATAGATTTGAAGCTAGTATAGTACATATGGAAATAACAAACAATCACACCTTCCTGCTTACTTTTGTTGCTTCATTTTAATTAATCGATTGATCACTTCCCGGCTCTATGCCACGGATAGTTCCTACACGGCTGAAAATTTTGGTGTAATTTTTATAAAAAAAATACATTCATACATTTCCATATAAAAACTTTATCAAAAGTATAATTGAACTATATTAAAAGTATAAGTACTCTTGATAAAAAATTTTACTCTTCAATAGTATAAAATTGATAAGCAAATTTATACAAGCCGCTCGAAAAAATAAAAATTGTAATACGAGTGCAGTCGGCTTCGAATCCACAATTCTGTGATTTTTAGGCAAGCGCGCTGCTCACTGAACCAGACAGACTACAAACCAATAGATTTCTAGGTTGAATGGGTTTCTTGCGTTGATAATGTAGATTTGGTAACATAGTAGGATTGATTCTACCCTTTTATGTTATAACAATATTCAATGCAATTTATTCTATCCCGAACGGTGTAAAATGTATAATATTAAAAGAGTATTTGGATAGTTTTATTCTGTAGCGGTTATAAAATAATTAATATAATTTTTGAATAAACTAAAATTATAAGTTGAAAAGGGTCAAATTTGATTCAAGTTTTGGAATAGATAGGAGTTATACTATTTTATTTATAAAATTTACTCCCGGTTTACACCAAAATTTACAACCGTGTAGTATTCTGGATTGTACTTGTAAAATATTATTCGGTGCTTCTTACGATTTTACGGAATCTGTTACTAGATTTTTGACAAAACATACACAGGCCTCTTTTTCAGTAAATCCTAATTTTGCATTCAAATTCGCTTAAACTTGCCATGGAATTCAAGACCACAATGTCAGCCAAAATTTGTTGAATCAGCTTTTCATCTGTGTTTCTTTCAAAAGTAAGCAGAACCGCTTTTTGGCGGAATTTGGCCGAAATTTGGCAGAATTTCGGACGATGTATGAAATTTCTCTTCCAAAGAAAAGTGTTCCGTCTGGAATCCGTTTTGTCATATGGAAACAGTCTCTTTGGTTATTGCATTAATTCCATAGCCAATTAAGTACATGTTCGTAAAATTCCTTTTCGGCTTCAGGCTCCTTCGAACTACACTACGCAAACTTTTTTAAGGCCCTCCGTATTTTGGTTCAGGAAAAGCCAAAAGCAGTTAATGAGTGTTATTCTAAGATCTGTCAGGAAAACTAAACTTTTGGTGTAATAAACCTGAAATGCAAAGGATGCCCGTATTTATAACCATACCTTCACTCAAGGAGACCTTGAGTCAAGGATGCCGAAATTAAAAAACCTAAATGTAATTTTCCATACTTTTTCATAGAAATCACTTATATTCATGAGTTAATGCATCCTTGATTAACCTTCCGTCGGGCGCATCTTAAAACAAAACAAGATCGGGCGCACTCGGCCTGAGAGGCCACCCATCTATTTGGGTCCTTTTTCCTTAATATGTTACTATAAATTTCAGATACTTTTTGAAAATTAAGTTATTAGTATCTAAAGCCTCGTCTCCATTGTAAACAATTGTGGCGCAACTGTATACGAACATGATTTTTCAGTGCTCCCCAATTGTTCGCGAACAGTTGCTGAACAATAGTGTCACGTCCACACTGTAAACAAATGTTCCTGAGCTGTTGCACATATTTTGGAGCAATTGTTTCACGTCCACATTGTAAACAGTTGTATCGCAACACTGCTCCTGAACAATTTTCGCGAACAGCTCAAGTTCGTTTCGAGCTTGTTGCTGAGCTGTTGCACTAATTTTCGTAAGTAATTTATTGATGTTCGATGTTTTCCATTCAAATGGAAAACACGGGGAACATTGGTAGAATTGGGACAATTATTTAATAAGAACTGGGTCAATTTTAGTTCGAAATTAGGAGTTTCAGTGATGGCTTTTGATTAACCAAAACAGTTAAACAATATTTTGGTTCAAAGCTCTATTTATATATGTATATGCCATCGTACGTCGTATGGTATGTACCAACTAAGATAGAATGAAATAGAAAATTCTACATGCTTTTTGTTTAATTCTGTGGCACAGAAGGCTATAAAGATAATCTTGAGGGACGACACAATGTTCAGCTGATTACTACTCTATACTATTGGGCCTGTCTACACGAACAAGATGAAAACTGGTTTTTTTTTAGAAGAGATTCGTGAGGAGCAAGGCAAGGAAAGATTCAATTTACAAATAAAAACCGGTTTTGTTCTCGCGATTTTGTTCCCCGTGTAGCTACACGCATTGGGCTTAAATACCTTGTGGGCATGGCGTGCCGTTTCGATTACCTGTATAGTGTTGCTGGTTGAAGGACCCCGAGTGATTCTTATATGTTTTCAGTTGTGGTAAAACTCAGTTGACCCTTAGGTATTCAGTATGGAGTTTCGACCATTTTCTGTATTTTCTCCGGAACGTTACTATCCAACATTATCAGCATAAGAGGAGAGACTAGTGTCTACCCGGACTTTTCGTATAAGGCGACTAAGGGATGTGTATGTATTTGCGGGTCCTATAAACACTATCCTCGATACTTCTAATATAAATGCATTAAAATTCCTTTTTGATATGATTTACATATTTATTATGGCTGTGACAAACAAATACACTAGAATATCCCGGCTACGGTATCCTCTTGACCTTTCCCTCTTAATGGATCGGCAGTATCGACTTTAGCAACAAAAAATAAATCGGCCACTAACAAGGAATCAACGATCAAAGGTTCCTTAACGGATTGGTCTCTCTTCGTTTCGATTAACTTAACCACTTTCATTTCACTTAAAACCTTGACATGACGAACATCGATGGAATTCGCTTGCAACCTTTTCCAGTAGTCTTTCGGCCAATTCCAAGAAGTTCTTCACGGTTTTTGACACAGTTACGCCGAACTAACCACTTTAAATACGTCCGACCTGCGACCGTCAGTGTCGAAATACACTTAATTGGTGACTTCATTTGCGCCAACATTAAAACTTGCAAGCTTCTTCTGATGCGTTTGTATTGGACACAGCAGTTAAAGTTAATTAAAGAGATGACAATAAACGCGTAAGGTCAAAAACATAAAAATATTAGATATAATCGACAAATAACTCGCACTAGTTACACATTACAATGAATTCACAAATATCACGGATAAATAGAACTGTCAAATAATAATTAAATAATTGACTTTGTTGCGCGGCAGTTTATAAACAGTATTCGAACATGTTGCGCAACTGTTCGCGAACATTATAAATTCTTGCTCCGCAACTGTTCAGAAAAAGTTCAGTAAAATGTTGCGCAACTGTTCACAGACAATATTTTGAACTTTGTTAGAACAGTTCATCAACAAATGTTTACAATGGAGACGAGGCTTAAGGGATGTAGTTAAAATAAATATAGTACTATGAAACCTTTTTACTAAACAGTATAATAGAGAAATAAAATTATCGATTTACCAGAAAAAAAACCAAAGAGAAAATTTTATTGAAAATACCGCATCCATTGTTCGTTAGAAAATTCAAATTAATGAAAGGCGGACAGTCTAAATTGATAATCGTTATTTGAAAAGGTTCTTAATGCTCCAAATTAAATGTGGAAAAGCATCTTTGATGCCCCGTACTCTGTGCCCCCCCCCCCCCTTTGAGAATTTTCTAAATACGCCACTGTACTTGTACTGTATTGTGTCAAATCGAAAATTCTGTACAATTTGCTGTGTACACTTCTGGACAGCCCCGTGCGCAGGGTTCAACTTTTGTGTCAATGCATTGCCAGACAGAATATCAAAAATGCACTTGAAGCTCTAGATATTTGCAATGAAGCGGCGTTCTTCAATCAATTCAATTTTTATAAACCTTAAACATGCGTTCATATTATGAAATTATTATAACCATTATATTTTGAAGTTTATATAATATAATATATTTGAAAGGTAAGGTTTAAATACATATTATAAGTTAAACCCTCCCCTTGAATGATTCCTGCGCACGGGGCTGCTTCTGGATGCTGTACGGTAGGTCAGAATGCTGTACTGCACAGCAGAATGCTGTACATCTGGTCATCTTAGTCTAATCACTTTCTTATTATTTCTGCATAACATATTTATGGGACACATATGCTTCTAAACTACACCTACTATGGACTTCTGTAATTTTAATGGTAATCAGTAAACCGTTCGAAAGCTAAGCTCTATGCATACATCAAAACATACCTAAAATAACTAATTTAACAAAATGGAGTTTATTAGAACGAAAAGTAAATGATTCGCCAATCCAAACATAAGACCATTTAGTTAATATGTAGAATGTATTATAAAATATACTCCTTATGTGAACCTCGAAAATCCTAATCGATAACTGATAGGTCTTATTTCGCCCACTTTGTACTCGTATATCATACACTGAAACAGCCCATCAAACCATTTACTATACATTCGAAACAAATTTAATTTACCAATACGAACCTCTCAGGAACAAATCCTGACGCCTATACAAAGAAATGCTCTTGAATATCATATATGTAAATGTTATTTCGAAACATTCCAAAGTTTACAGGAATTTCCCATTTATTTATCAGCTCTCGACGCATTATAGGATTTACCCGCGTGACTCATCCGAAGAAAAAGGTCCTGGAATTACCGCATAATATTGTTATAATATTTGGCGTGTCCTTTTGTAAATAAATTGTTGTTTTTACATTATTAGGTCAATAACGACGTCGCGCAAAAATCATTAGTCGAGAAGAGTGGAGAAAGTGTTTTTTTTTGTTTCCTATGTTGTTTGGGGCGGGCGCTGAGCAAGGATTGCAAAAAAAAAAACAAACAAATGTTACAATGCATTTTCTTTGCTTATACATACTTATAGTTCAAAAACTGTACATTTCTGCGCAATTTTGGCCATGGATAGAGGGACATGATTGTGCGTTGAACTAGTCATAAATTTTCAAAATGCAATAAACGGTCAGGTTTTTTTTCTTCATTAAGAATTACGTAGCTTTATTTCAAATTAGAGAAGACCATGATGCTAGTTTACCATCATATTACAAACCGGGGTCTCAATAAATTTAACTACTCTTTGCTATTACCGACGAAGTTGCTTTATATTAAATTCCTTCACAAAATTAAAACCTACCTACTCTCAAATTGCCATTACCACTTCAACTTACAGAATCATGCGACCGGACACATACTTCTTCAAGTTGCGCGCAGAACCGAAAAATTCCACTCAATTTCATCTCTACATGCTGCTAGCAACATTCATTCATCGCCGGGAATTCCACTCATTTCCATCTTTTCTGCCGTGGATGCTGTACGTGCATCTCACTCACTGTATCTTTTTTCCCATGGCACCCAACATGTTGCTGGACCACCTGAGCATTAAGATAAATGTATCTAAGCGAAACGTGTGCGCCCGTTCAACGATTGTTGATGGCAACCGACTTCGTCTTCGCGGTCGTACCAGTTGCAATCTGAACTTTGCGTACAAGAGATGTTAAAAGTTGGTGCGGTGTCGTGTTTCTTGTTCGCGGTGCGTTGTTTGTTGAATGAAATAAAGTGACGAACGAACTCGCGCTTGTGAAGGGTGTATGGCGAGTCGGCAAGCAAGACAAATTGTGTTGTTAGAACCATGGTCATCGACTGGTAGACATCTTGTCGCCGACATTGATCGTATTCAGATCGCAATGGCACAATTTGTTGCTTCCTCGTAGTTCTCGTAGATAGTAAACGTAACGACTCATTTCGCACTGTTCGTTGGTCTAGAAAAGTTTCGGGCTATAACTGACTCCCTCGAGTGGGTGGTGGAATATTTTGCCGGTAGTGCTGTGATTGTACGACTTGTTGGTGCAGTGGATTTGATTTCGAGATCAAGACGAATTACGGTGGTTAGTGTATGGTGAAAGGACCCGAAAAGGGGCGAATTGAGAAAGTGGTCTGTGCCGGAATAGTGGTTCCGCAATAACGGAAACGGATATATCCTGTGATTATGGTGCGGAAAGTGTAAGATGCTAGCGAGGTGCTCTTGAATTCAAATCGTGCTTTCCTCTACTATCGAAATAAATTTCTGTGCTCATTCAGTTCAACGAAATGCTGTTCAAAATGAAGAAAGTGTTCTGGTGCAATCCGTTATTCTTCCTGACCGCGGTACTATGTGTTCGCGTGTCCCTTGCATCCGATGCATACTTGAAAATGTTCTCCTCTCAAGCCCAGTCTGATCCGTGCTATGACGAAGACAAGGCGCGAAAATGCATTCCAGATTTTGTAAACGCTGCCTTCGGTGCACCTGTGCAGGTATCCAGCACGTGCGGAGCCAAAGGTCCTGAGAAATATTGCGAACTACCCGATACGGATGGTGGAGATAGTAGCGAGGAGCAGATTCCACTATGCCACTTCTGTGATGATACTAACCCGAAGAAACGATTCCCAGCATCGGCTCTTACGGACTTGAATAATCCTAACAACGTAACATGCTGGCGATCGGAACCGATTATTCCACCCTCCGGATTGAACTCACCTCCGGATAATGTCTCGCTTACCCTATCGTTTGGGAAGAAGTACGAATTGACCTACGTGAACCTGCAGTTCTGCCCGCGCTCCATAAAACCCGATTCAATTGCAATCTACAAAAGTGTCGACTACGGCAAGTCCTGGCAGCCGTTCCAATTCTACAGCTCACAATGCCGACGAGTCTACGGCCGTCCGAATCGAGCCACAATTGGAAAATCCAACGAACAAGAGGCTCGTTGCACGGACTCGCATAGACATCTGGGCGACGGATCGCAGGGTACTCGAATAGCATTCAGTACCCTTGAGGGTCGTCCTTCGGCCCATGATTTTGATTCATCGCCCGTACTTCAGGATTGGGTCACGGCCACGGATGTTCGTGTGATTTTCCATCGACTTCAGATGCCACAGGACTCGGTCGAGGAGCACTATTTGACGTCACAGCAACAACAGCAGTCGTCCTTTGTGCCGAGCAATAAGTATCATGACAATTTGCTGGGTACGAATGTGATTGAAACGTTCACGACTTCGGCGGCAACAACAACGGCCGTCGGTCAACATTATGCCGTGTCCGATTTCACGGTGGGCGGACGTTGTAAGTGCAACGGTCATGCATCGCGTTGTGTTACGGCCAAGGATGGACTCCTGACGTGCGAATGTAAACATCACACAGCAGGACGTGATTGTGAACGATGCGAACCGTTCTTTTTCGATCGACCATGGGGACGAGCTACGGATCATGAGGCGAATGAATGCAAATGTAAGTAGAGGTTTTTTTTATGAGTATATTAAATGATCATAGCTAATAGCTTGCGAGAATTATTACAAGAATTACTAACCGTTAGAAGCATATTTCTTTCATATTTCGAATCGTGCTATAAACGGTAAAATTAGACGAATTAATTTTCGACGAGACTGATAGAGACAGGGATGCCACATGTTCCGTCGAAATTTAGAAAATCCTGTTATTAACAATTTTATAAAAGAGACACTGATTTACAAGCATACTAAGTACAATTTCCAAGAAGCTTCTCTGTCTGTCTATACCTACAAATTTTAGAAAACTTTAAGATTTTCAATCAGAACCCTTCTTATTTTTTCAAGGGATCAGTAGAAATATCAAAACGGAGAGTGTATTCTTGGATGAGTAACTTGTCGTATAACGCATGTTTTAAAAACATGTCCACCATATAATGTAGGTTCTGAGTGCCTTCATTGCTAGAGCGACGACGATTGGGCTCTCTGAATTGAAGCAAACCACATATAACTAGAATGAATTAAAAAGAGAAATTTAAAATTTTTTTAGAATTAAGTCAACTGCTCCTTGAGCTTTCGAAATGCATCTTCCACGGAATTTTAAACCAATTGAAAATTTCTAAAATTTGCCGCTCTTCAAAATCTGTCGCCCCGGGCAGCTCCGTAGGTCGCCCATCTTGGAAATCCAGCCCTGACAAAAGGCATTTGACAAATCGCAGGTAGTGGGACGTTGATGAAGGTTTCCCAAACGAATTAAAAACACTTTGGCGAATCGGAGACGGCAGTCTTTAATAGCAATTAATGGCAATTGACATTAATTCCTTTTGCCAAAAGGAAATAAAATCAGTTTACATTAATTCGCTTATGAAAAAAAAATTTCCCTCCCAGTAGATCGGCATATTTTAAATATTTTTTGTTAGCACATCACGAAATGAAGCTTTTAGGGCGTCTTTGATGAATGGAGAATGTATTGTCCTTATAAAAAGCATGTTTCCTGTTTAATACCAAACTTTTTTATTTGAACAAAAATAATAATAATTTTACTAAAATATTCTCATTCAACTATTTGTCTACAAAAAGGGCACAAAATGCTTGAGTTTGTTTCGGCTGCTTTTTGGGATATGTCCTCAAAATATTTCAAGCAAGTTTTTACATGGTTGCAGGGTTGCAACAATACTTCGCGCCCATTTTCCGTACACCAACAACTCAAAAAAACTGAATATAATGTGCCAAATTACATGCTTTTCAAAAATATATATTTAACTGTATTTTCAATCCCAACTGATTTACAAGCCAATATCAAAAATTGACTTTATTTCGCTTTGGAAGTTGACAGTCAGTGGCGCAACCACGGGAGGGGCTAAGGGGGCTAAAGCCCCTCCCAGGCGCCGAAATGAGGAATGGAAAATTAAGTATGGAGCATTGATTTTCGTTGCAGATTTTATAAAAATATGAATCGCGTTCAAAGGGGCGAATAACCAGCTATTTTCGTTGATCTGTTCCTAGTTTTTAACATCCTTACTAGAATTTGAGAACAAGTTAGAGCTTTAAATATTCCACTTTTGAAAGATGTGCGAGGCATTGAAACTATGTAATATTTTATGGTTCAAAATTGTGTTGCAAAAGTCCTAAATTTTGGAAAAATATGCACAGCCAAATTGTTTTCAAAATCTTTCTTAAAACATGGTATTGATCGGTCTTTATTTCGAATTTTGTTTGTGCCCTAGTTATAATATGTTTCTTGTGTTGTACCGGACATTCACAGATTCTGCTCTAATTGTGGGAGGTCATTTGTTTCAATAAACCGCCACTTCTCCTGAACTTACTCGCAAAACGTTGAGAGGTGGTGTCTTTCTCTTTCTGTGCAAAATAGAAAAATATCAAAACGGCAAACGAAAGTCTAAGCCGAAACTACAGAAACCAATTCGGTTATGGTTATTTGCGACGATCACAGAATTGCTGAAACACACGTTTTCGCTTTGGCGGTTATGTGGCCCACCAAGTCCGTGAGAATCAGGGACACGAAAAAGTGTAATTAGTGTCCATAGATTTACTGAATTGCGGCAGCCCTATTAATGGTATTAGCCCCCTCCAGGACACGATTCTGGTTGCGCCACTGTTGACAGTATTTCGTTTTCAAAAACGAATTAATGTCAATTGACATTATTTCGCATTTGGGTGGGAAATAGTGTCAATTGACATTAATTCGCTTGACGTTATCACACCGCCGTTTAGAATCTTTACACAAGAAGTTAAAACATGAAAGTTTAGTTGAACGATCAGTAACCCCTATTTGTGAATAATTTCCCACCAAATGTTAGGCTGACATAAATTAATTTTGGACAGAAAGGTGACTAAAAATAGATAAACATTTGTTTCTGATGTGGTGTGAAACAAAGACATGTAAATCTTAATAAGGTAAAGGGCTAAAAAAAAACGGGCATTGGACTGAAAATGTTATGTTTACGAAATTTCACATACGCAGATGATTACCGATCAAATACAAAAACTCAGTCTTCTTTTCAAAAAAATCTCAATCCAAGATGTTCTTGTTCCATATCCGAAAACACTCCAACTGTAATGCAACGGTGGCACATCAATGTAAGGTTCGGCAAAGCCAACAATTTTTTACTGAACCGAATTTCGGGACAAATTAATTTTACGAACGGGTCCAAGATTTCCCTACTCCAAAAAGGCTGACTTCAACTGATGTACCTAAAATATTCGCCAGAAATTTGTTTATAGAACATAGTGGAAGATTTCTGAAATACATAACTTGCATAAGACACCGACTTCTTGACGAGTTGTAGTTTAATACCTCAATTTTTATTTTTACGCATTTGTGCTGATACACATTGCTTTCCGAACTGGTCGCGGGCCGCACAAAACAGCGAGGTGTAATTTAATTACAGTGCGTACTCGATAGTCCGAAGCCTCGAAAACTCGAAGTCCCAGTATCCCGGATCACCTCAAAGATTGCATTGTACACTCTGTAGTCCGAATTTCAAGAGCTTCTCTAGTCCGAATCTCATTTTTTACTCATATTAACAGCAATATTATCGTCCGAAGTAAAAACAACTTTTTTCTTTGCACACAACAATAAGTAGAATAACAGAGTGAAATTCTTCGAACATAGAAAATTGATTCTCCGAAAAGAATGCTTAAAATCGTCAATTTCCTCGAAGTTCAGAGCAAATAAAAGGCTTCCACTAGTCCGAACTCCTCCGTAGTCCGGATTGACCCCGATTTTTATTAGTCCGGATTATCGAGTACGCACTGTATCATTAATTTATACAAGAATTTACCTTTTTGCAGGCGCGGAGGCGATAATCTACCGCCCTGATCATTCAAACACGCATAACTTTTCGATTACGTTACCAAGAGAGCAACGCCTAGATGAAGGTTAACTTGCATCATGTAGCCTTTGCAATGCGGCAATATTCAAAATCCAGTCATGCTACTTTTCTACGAGCACTGTGCCAATTTAAGGGTCGATTACTCGTACATCTTATCCGCGAGACCAATTTGTTGTGGATTTTCCATGTGACACATACAGTAAAACACGGTTTTCATTTCACTGCGATTTACGACACATTTCAAAACATGCTTAAAAGCACGCATTTTTCTGACAGCATGAAAAATATTTGGAAACGATTCATACACGTATAAGTATTTGACGAATTTATGCGATCCAAAGCCGGAGAAATCCAATACATATTAATTAATTAAATTTACGGAAATCTAGAAGAAGGTAAATCCACTTGAACTTGACTTAAACTGGCTGATATCGTCTTCAAGTAGATTAATCTGAGAGTGATAAATTGAGTCACTCTACCACCGTGCTAGTCGCTCCATGTCGACTGTTTTCTAGTCGGTAGAGTCAAACTCTACTCTAATGTGAACATTTACACCAGTAAAGTGGAAAGATTCTTCTTTTGACGTTGGAAAAACTTCACTCCACACTTACTCGACACACTTACACAACACACTCTAGTGCTGGCGTCCCAAAAAATTAAAAAAAGGTTACTTGATTCAAAAAAAAAAAAATAGCGTAGAACATATTTTGGAAACATCAATGTTCGATGCTCATCACTACTTACAATCGGCGTCTGTTCAGCCACTTTCCAAATCAGCAGTTAACTTGATAATTATTATTTTTTCTGTTGTTTCATTATAGACAGGCCCCTGAAATTATTTTTGTTTTGTGGCTCCTTTATAGCAGTTAGTTTAAAAAACAGTCCCAGTCTTTTATATGTTAGTTTAAAAAAAAAACAGTTAAATGGCAAACATTTCTCTCTAGCTATCAAATTGGCATTTAATTGCAGTTGCACATCTGTACCCTCCCTGGTTGTTCCCTTGGTTTGATTTAGGGATGAGGGAAATCGAAATGATTTGGAACACAATGAATATGTTCGGGTCATATTAGTGAGGATGGTAATACAAAATTCTTCTTGAGTACATCTACATAATTGATGACATGTATCTTATCTTATGGGAGCAGCACGAGATATCAGACCAAATATACCCCAAATCAAAGTTCATGTACACTATACATTTTCTTAAATGTTTACAATTGAGGGTTTTAATTTTGGGGATTTTCGAACTCACGACCCATGTAACGGACTATGATTTCGCTTAGATGTTAAACGAGTACCCATGTATCGGGATAAATAACACTTCTGAACGTGCGCCACCCAAGTAACAATTTCATCCCTATAATACTTCGTAAAATATTCTCTTCTAAAGACAATAGGGGCACTTTACAGGGTATAAACACTGAATAATAGTCCAATAATGGCATCTGGCGCCGTTTTTGATCCAATAGAACCTCATTGTAGCACTGAATTACGCTTCGAGAAAGACATACATCATGTGTTATGTCATGATTTTCTGTCATTTTCTCGCGATTCCAAAAAAAAGAGAAAAAAATAATTCCCGCAGCCAGCGTCGAACCAGCGACTGTCATACGCCAGTCCGACGCCCTAACCACTCGGCCAACCTCACATATAGATAACATTGCTCGTAAACACTACAAGTGCTCGACACTTCTTTATCGACCCTTCTCCTATGCACCTTCTTCTTTATATGTCAATCAGTTGAAGCTAATTAAATTCACACATTCTTCAATAAAATACAGACATTTTCTGCGCTGAGATTATCTTAATTGATTCATAAGCTAACAAGGAGTGAGGAAATGTTGGTTTCAAGCAATATTTCAATGAATTCAATTCAAGAAACGTGGTATTCGAGAGCACTGCATAAGTGTCAATTCAGTAAATCACAAAGTCCATCCTTCTATAAAACTACGGTGAACAATTTATTGGATGACCATACGAATGTCACACTATAAAAATGACACCGACTGTGCTATAGAAGAATATAATGCATGTGTGTGAGTTAACTTAGAGAGACCATTGCATGTGTGTGCTGTATCATCCAATAAACACAAGAGTGGAGTATTTAAAGGAGTACGTTTTTAGGTTAACGTTTAGAGACAGTTTTATCGAAGTTTTATACCACCATCTTTAAATGTATTCCATAATGATGATATACGCTTTCCGGAAAATACTTTAAGGATGTTTTATCGGATGAAAATATTACTTTAAGCGATGTCACACGATAAATGAATTTCGTGGTACTATATGATTGCTACAGTATGGAGTGCTTCTTTAAAGCAAACGAATTGTTGCTTGGGTTGTTATTTATTAATTTAAGAGAATATAGAAACAGCAACTTCTTGAAAAAGAGAATTACAATTATTTACCTAAACGATAGGGTTGTAGAAGGACTTATACTACCTTCTACAACCTATTATAAATAATTGATTCCAAATCGTCATGACTCTATCTTTACTTAGTGCCCCTGAAAATTTAATTTTCCCTCAGATACAGTGTTCCATATTTACAGCTCTCATTCCATTAAATCCGAACAATAAAATTTTAAAGTTACTTTAACCCTCCATTGGTTCTCGATAGAACGTTTCAAGTCCTCTCTCGTCTATTGTCGGTCGAAACATGTATTATTCTATATGTCTATTCACAAATCCATCCATTTTGTGAGCTTATATTTTCATTTCTCAAAAGAGGCAATCACTATCCGCATATCTTCCTAATGTATGCAAATCCAAATACATCATCCATCATATTCGGATCCCAAAAGGTCGACTTCCTCTTTGTGGGTACTTTTCTTAAAATACTCCCCCCATATAGAAAACCTCGTGCGTACTTTGAAATACCTCCCTCATGTTTATCAAAATTTGCACACGCAAATCAAAACTATATCTTTCGTGTTTTCTACTACATAGATTTGAAAAGGATGCGTATAGGTACATCACCACGTCGTAGTATGAACAAGTATATTCGTTACATCATCCCGAAAAAGCAATTGTCTAGGCGCTTATCCTTATTCTGAATGCCAGCATATGCGAATCGTAACAAAACATTCATACTGAAAGCAACACTCACGAGTAGTACAAAAATCTCACCCTCAATTCTCGGGTGGTTTTGTTAATTGATCAAAAACAGCAACAAAACGTGTCGTGTGTGTGTCGGATGAAATGAAATGAAACATTATTTTTTTTTCATCATCATATCGTGTTTATGTCTATACGAACACGGAGAGGGTGGAAATCATTGGACCGTCTGTCCAGCCACAAAAAGATATAAATCTGTCTAAAATCTGCCAATATGAATTATCCTGATTCCACTCTCACTCTCGTTTTCTTTCGGTATGACTGTATGTCTCCTGGACTATATGCCGACAAGGAATGTAGGGGTTCCTTTTGAATTTTCATTATTGCATCTATATATGCACGAGGACGATATGGATGAGAGGCCAAAAAATGGTATCAGCAGGATTCTATGTCCTGCCTAAGGATCATATGCGAATATATCTACATCAAAACAGAGAGCACCGTCATTCAACCTACAAAATGGTCCGCATTCATTCAGTTATCCATCCATTTATTTAATGCAACTTACAAGTTGGTGGAATTTGTATGTTGCCTTGGAAAAACAATTTCATATCAATTCAGTGGGCGCGCACGAGTGTACACTTCGAATATACATATATGTACGTAGAGACTTTATATTTGAAATCCACCCCAGTGTTCGGGGCGTTTTTGTGTGTGTTTAATGGTGCAAATTGAATTTGAAGTTTTCAAAAATATACGCTCGTATAGGATTTGTGGAATAATGAAAAAAAAAACGTAAAATGTATGCTATGCACTTTTGTACCCTCATGGTATGATGTTCTCGCTTTAATTTATTTTGATGCCTTTTATTTGGGCAATTGGGTTACGAATGAATGCACTTAAATTGACAAAATCGCATAGGAATGATGAAAATTATTTAGAATTAGGGATGTGATCGGTGTGGATATTCTCTGGGCGGAGGTCACTTTTGGAAAGTTCATCGAAATTTTGGAAGGTTACATTGTAAAGATACGATGAAAAAGAGGAGCTCATGTAGTTACTATATATAATGAAATGGCAACATTTTTGATAAGTCACGCTCTGTGGCTCACTTGGTTGAGTCGCACTCTACGATGCTAGTAATCTAGAGTTCCAGAGATCGAATCTCGGCGTGGTCCAAAATTTCCGTACATGTGCGGATAGGAAATATATAGTGCTTGCAACATTATATACACTCCGAAATTATATGCAATATAACGTTGACTCGAAATAGCCTATAAACGGCTGATTGAACGCACTAATATAATATAACGTCTCTCAGACAAATGAGAGGCTTCAGTTGTACTCGCAAGGTCCTCAGCTGGTTCGTTACCAGTGGTATCAATATAACCACAGGAACTCAAAGCAGTGTTAGTCTCGTTTCAGAGCCCAGTTTACTCAGAGCAATTAGGTAGCATAGTCGATGGTGACTTCAATCAATCCGATATTTACATAACCACATTCCTCGTAACACAGACTATATCGTTTGATTTGTTAACTGATGTTAAAAGTTCCTTTTTTGCATGTGTATATATAAGTTCAATTAATCCCAAGCAAAGTGACGATTTTTAAAATACTCTGGAGTCTCAGCGGACCACTTACAGGCCGCCCATCATGCACAGCCTTTTGGGAAACATTGAGTTAGACAGTCTCTAGACTAGATCTATTTCTAAAATGTATTATTTGCCTGATTGTGCATATAAAATTTCTTGTACATCACAAAAATTCAGATGTCAAAATATATCCTCCAGAAAAAAGAAGATACAAATTTAAAGGATAGCCCTTTAATGCACTATTTTGGTGGAACCGAATTTAGGGTATGAGATGGGGGTTATGTCACGAAATTTAGGTATCAGGCGATCAGGCGCTTTCATAGTGTATTGCAGAAGTGTTCAATTGAAATTGTTGTTTTCCAAGTAGAGGTACCAAAATATCAAAAAATGATTTTACATTCAAAATGTGGGACCTGTATAGCACCGCACTTTTGTTAACAGATAGTCGGTAGCGGAGGGCTCCACGGCTGTATCGTGTGATGCGGAGGCTGCGTCCCAACACACATATTGGACTATTGTGTTAACCTCTATAGCCCTTTAGGACTCAGGCAAGGCTCAAGCTGTCGATTCTGTAAGAAAAACGAGCAGAAAGCCAGTCCTTCCCTTAAAACCAGTCAAGTACATTTGCTCCTTCCTTGATATTGAGGGTGAATATGACACTACTGGGTACGGTAGTATATCCAGAGCTCCAGAGCAGAAATATACCTAAGGCAACTATCATAATGCAATTCTACGAGGTCGCGAGATTCGCGCATTATTAGATCAAACTTCAATGTACGTAAGTCTACGCTGTTAAAAATTGCCCGCAGGATGGAGTTTTATCTCCACTTCTTTGGTCACCGATGATATAACCATAATCATAAAGGACACAAGAACAGTCTCAGAAGTGATGAATGCAGCACTTCACTTAGTAATCCGATGGTGTGATAAAAAGGGAGATAGTGTTAATTGGTTCAACTGGAGCACTCTGATTCCAAGGAACAGTCCACCATACGTTTACTAATGAAGTTACAACAAGTTGCTTGTGTTATGTTAGTATTGCAGGACCTACCGTACATGCCCTTCGTCGACAATAGAAGCTATTGTTGGCCTAACTCCGCTGGATATTTTTATTAAGAAATCTGCGGCTTTAAGTGCTTTCCGAGTGCGTCCAACTTATTCAAGTATTTAAGATGATAATTTGTTCGCGCTCAGACTTCATGACGAAAGGACTCTGCCTTGGTAGGAAATTCTCAGTTTCCACCACTCATCACACGGAATGGAATAATGGTAATTTAGCTCCTAGCCCTTATATATATATGGTTTACCGATGGATCAAAAACTGAGGAAGGAGTCGGTGCTGGGGTAATTGAACCTGGCATGGGCATTTGGCCAACCGTATTCCATTCAGATATTCATGCGCTAGAAAGATTTTATAAAAAAAAACCGCTAACGCTATGGTGGTTATCCCTACCGGTAGCCAGCCAGCCATTAAGGCTCTTTCGTTACGCGCAGTCTCATCTAGGATGAATGAGCGGTTTGATACTTTTCAATATCTCTCACAGGGACCATTGAGAGCAATAAAGCTGCGGATGAGCTTGCTAGACATGGCTCGTCAACAGACTTTCTAATATCTAATTCTTAGTGTGGTCTAAAGGTACGTTGTGCTAGACGCGGCCGCACGACTGCGACTCGCTCATTCCATATAAAAACTCGTTTCTCTCTCATTTTAAAAACGAGTTTTTATATGGAATGAGCGAGTCGCAGTCGTGCGGCCGCGTCTAGCACAACGTACCTTAAGTTGGGCGACAAATATGTCGTTGGTTTGGGATTGGTCAGACCCAGAAAGTTTACAGCAAATAAATATCGTATCGTATATTGTAGTTGAAGTTATAATTAAAAAATTTTAACAGCTGCTCCTAACTACAAATTTATTTTTTATCGGATATACGTATTTCGGGAGCAATGTGCTCCCTTCTTCAGTGCGTTAGCTATTGACCCAATTGTAGTTAGGAGCAGCTGTTAAAATTTTTTAATTTATAGCAAAGTAATACTCTTCCAGGGTTGCGGCAATCTAATGATCTGATTTACACGTTTAGCATAAAAGATGCCAGTCTTACTAGACGAGACTTGAAGCTACTCGTGGGTTACCCCACGGAACGCCATTGGATGAAGTATAACCTTAACAAAATAGGCCTGTCCGCTGATACGCACTGTCGGCTTTGCCTGGAGGATGTGGAGTCCACCAAACATCTACTTTGCGAATGTTCAGCGGTAGCTCGCTCGAGGCACGTGCTTATTGAAGAAACTACCGTTAGCTCCGATGTCGTAATGAGCACCCCTACAAAAGATATTCTAGTCTTCGATAGGTTAGTAGAAAGTCTTTTGGATTAAATCAGGCTCTGAGACAGTAGATCGTACGTTCGCAGTGCCTAGAACTTTGGGTTACGTAGCCACGTTCAGCCAAAAGTCTTAAAAAAAAAAAATTTTGACGTTTAAAAGTCGTTCATATTCAAATGACTTCCAAGCGAAATGAAAAACTAGAATATGACTGTATTGGCTCTCATCCCAGCCTATACAGGGTGTCCCATTCATGGTGGAGAATATTTTAATGGTAGATAGTGTGGCTCATTTGGAGAAAATTAATGTACAACGGGACCCCTCTATTTTTAACCGTTACAATGTTATAGCATTTTTTGTCAAAATGCGCGACTTGCTGAACTAAATCAAAATTTGCCACACCACCAATCATTTCATCCGAGATATGACTTCACTTTCTGAAACTACATAAAATTTAGAATAAAACGACACCTCGCCCGTTACGAAGTTGCTCGTATCTTCCGAGATCCACCCGTTCAAACTTTAAAGAAATTTTAAAATTGCATACGATATTATTATTTGAATTTTTTATGAAAATACCAATTTTACAATTTCTTTAAAGTTTGAACGGGTGTATCTCGGAAGATACGAGCAACTTCGTAACGGGCGAGGTGTCGTTTTATTCGAAATTTTATGTAGTTTCAGAAAGTGAAGTCATATCTCGGATGAAATGATTGGTGGTGTGGCAAATTTTGATTTAGTTCAGCAAGTCGTGCATTTTGACAAAAAATGCTATAACATTGTAAGGGTTAAAAATAGAGGGGTCCCGTTGTACATTAATTTTCTCCAAATGAGCCACACTACCTACCATTAAAATATTCTCCACCATGAATGGGACACCCTGTATAGGCTCTGAAGTTTTTTATCGTCTTTTTTTAAGCTGACGGTTGGTTGATAAGTGCAAGTTATAAATTGAGAGTGGTTACGTTGAGTTTTTACAAATTATAACCTCTTCATTAAAAAATTGTGGTACCTACGTAATGGTTCATTTACAGGATAAGTAAAAGCGGTCCGCAGACATTTGTGAGTTGGGAACCACTGGCCTAACCATATTTATAATAATGGCCAATTTAAGTTTTTTAAAAAGCTTTTTGTTTTAACCTTCAAAATTCCGTTTGGAGACATAGCTATCATTTGTACCAATTAACGCACAATGATAACTTCCGAAAAGGATCCAAGAATTACGATGCAGAAGTCCTCTTTGTTTTCTACCATTCGTTTATTTTTTATGATTAGGGGTCCTACGATATGAAGGGTTTGAAGCCACTAAGCAATCGAATTTGCAACTTGCTCAATACTAAACACTTCTGGCTGGATCTAGTATGGGGTTTCAACCACAATGCGCACAACAAATGCGTAACAGCAACATATAAAACGGAAATCTGCTACCCGAAAATTATGCCTTAAAATCCCACTTATTGGCGGAGATTCGTAACTTGAGCTAAACGATTTTCTGGAAAATAAAAAACACTAGTTTTGATGACACTGCGAATTTGTAAACTTGCGGTACATCACTTATTTCACCCATATGGCTCTGCAGTTTACAATTTAAGCATAGATAATGGTGAATTATTTTTTATTCTGACTTGTCAAAATAGTTTCAGCAGGCCCATATTTACATATAAACGCTCCTCTAAGGTTTGAGTCGGCAAGGCGATCTGAAAACTCTTTGCTGACTTGAGAATTGTGATTTATAAACCGCATTCGATTTAAATCTATGAAAGAGTTAAGGCCTAAGTCTGGAACGAAAGCTGACTTCGAATAAGAAGTCCTAAAGTCAAGGGCGTTTTTAATTATGGTCCTCATGGTTTCAATTAGGCCTGTTCGGTACCGAGATTTCAGTACCGAGTTTCGGTTTTTTTCAATACCCGGTATCACAAGCGGTTTCCCTGACTCAGGTTTTTTTTCAGTACCGACAGTTTTTTTTAACCATAAGCCAGTTTTTTGAGTACCGGGTTAAAAACCGACTCAGCTTTTTTCAGTACCGGCGTTTTTTTTTAACCATAAGCCGGTTTTTTGAGTACCGGGTTAAAAACCGGTCCCAAAAAACCTGAAAAAAACCGGCTCATGGTTGAAGTGAATCGTTCTTTTTAACTCGGTACCAAAAAACCGACTCGTCGGTCGGTTTTTTTTAACATGATACCAAGAAACCGGGATATCGGTACATTAGAATATCGGGTCCGGTACCAAGTGAATACCGGTTTTGTACCGGGATCCCGGTTTTTGGAACAGGCCTAGTTTCAATATACATACTTTAATTATTTAATTCTAATTGAAGAACCGCACTGAATGAGCTGAAGAGCCGCACTTTGCCGACCGCTGAGTTAGGTCAATGTGAGTATACTTCACATAGCTATTTTATGGAGAATAAAAGCGAATTACTCTGCGCTTATCAAAAATACATAGGAAGTAAAAAAGGAACTTGATTTAATTTTATATCTAATTGAAAACTGATTCTCAATGATAAGTCCACCAGTAAAGCAAGGCATCGTAGACGGTATTCCCTACATCGGTCACGAACTAAATAAATTTCGTTAAAAGCTGCAGTTCAGCAAAAGCTTATTATTTTTATGTGTACGTTCAAACGCCTCATCGTCGCAATCGTTTTCTGATGGGGGCTGTACCATAACGTATATGTCAGTAATACTTCTTCCAGTTATAGGCCAGCTTTTTTATTACCATTAATAGTCACCACATTCATTAAAAACATCAATCCACCTGCATGCATACGTTAATAGGCTTATTAATTTCAGTCCAAGATATCATCTTACCGTTTCCTTATTCTACTCAAACTTATAGGCATGGAGAACCCTTCCCTCCGGACCCATTCACTAAATTTTCCGAAAATTTATTCAACAACAAATCCCAACTCTCAATTCACAGTCAGTCTTTTGACAATTAACTTATCGCCATGGTCATCTTTGTTCGCCCCCTTTTTGCCATCATGACCGGGACCGGCGCGCACGATTTCATTGTCGTCCCGGCCTTTTGTATATACAACTTATTTAGTCCCGTAACTAAATAAATTGTACCATCCTCCTTCTACGGATATAAGTATCTTTCTGGGACATCTGGCTTTAATCCCTTCTTGAGCTAATCCCAATCTCATACGTACACACGTTGTTTTGTTAATTCGACTCGGGCTTCAAAAGCAAACGCGATATAACAACACCAACTACAAGAATGGACAACCATATAGCAACGGCTAACGTCCGTTCACGTCCATTCATATAGTCGAGAGAATCCTTTTGGGACTTGGCATTCGAGTCCTGAGCTATATATTCTGCTGCATACACTCTCGTTGTGCTGATCGTTTATTTCTGTTTGTGTCAATCTCACACTTTCCCCATAATACTGACATTCGTGACATGCAGTTTTATTGCATTTTGCCAAATTATCCGGTGTCGTTGCAGCGTGTGATGCAGTCCTTTGTGATGTTGAGTTTGAGCTCAAAGGGTCCGGAGCCCTCTCGGTTTTTCTTAAAAGGTAATTAGATGACTTTGGGTGTGTGCTGTTGATATAACATGCAATGCAAGAGTACATACACAGAGTGTCGTATATTGTAAAAGGTTGCTAACATGCATGTCATTTTCAGTGTCACATATGCCGGAGCATTCATAGTCGCACGGAGGTGGATTGTTGTTGTTGGTGTTGCTTTCGTTGATGGTTTGTCTTTTGTTGCCGACATATTGTTGTTGTTGGTGAATGGTGGACTCACGTATGATGTAGGTGGTCACATGAGTTAGCAAGAATTGGCTTCTATGGGATTTTTTGTTGTTGTGCAGGTTGTGACGATAAGACGATATATAGACGATTGCAGCTCGTCCTGAGGCAATGATGGTGTTTCAAACGAACGACACAGGGCCAAAGCAAAATTCGTATCTGTGTGTTGAGCTAATAGTCGGTTGGAAAGCTGCAATCGACGATATCATCATTGTCTCTTGGACGGAGATTGTAATCTGTAATGGATGATGGATGGATGGACCCAGGTTGATAATTTGTAATTTGTCTATGAATTACCTAGTATGGTAATTCTTAGGTACAAGACTAACGACACGTTTCATTTATGTAAAACGATAGAAGGAACTGTGTTGATGGTGTAGGACGATTCTTTGGCCTGCTGTTGACACTGTAGTCCTTTTATATTTTTTTTAGGTTGATTGAATCGATGTACAACATTGTCACTAACCTCAGCACATTAAACAATTTAAGAACAGTTTCCCTCTGCTCCTGATGACTTAGCTTATCTTTAGTCAAAAACGTGGAACTGAATATGACTCACTAAAAAACGCATGCAACGCAGTACAACACGCGAGAATCACCTTTCCGCGAGTTAAAGTTCAAAGTGTAACTCTTTTCCTGTTCAGAACCTCCCATAGTCGAAATCCAGCCATCTTAGTCAATATCCACCTCACCGGTTTTTGAAGAGCAAATTTCTTTCTGTTTATGCGAACTCCATTTCCCAGTTTAGGTTTATTACGAAACAATCTTAAGTTTTATATGCCGTAGGGCTTTACAGCGGTATTCCCTTTGTGCGAGTTAAAATTTAAAGTTGAGTGGAATTCTACATCTGTTCAAAATCCACCCAGTCAAAATCCACCTAATCGTTTTTTGAAGAGAAAATTTCCTTTCTCTTTATGTAAAGTTCGTTTTCGATTTAGGTAGTACGAAACAATCTTAAGTATTAAATGCGGGAGGGCTTTAACGGCTGGATTTTGAATTTTGGGTTTTTGAAACCAGTCTCAGGTGTAGGCACCGCAGGTCGAGCAACGCGAAAACATGGAGCGGTATAAAGAATGAGGCAAGGAAGAAGAAGAAACCAGTCTCAGTAGTATTCCCTTTTTGCGAGTTAAAGTTTAAAACTCTTTAGCTTTACCCACCTCATCAGTTTTGAAAGAAGAAATTTCCTTTTCCTTTATTCAGAGCATATTTCTTTAGGTGTTACGAATCGTCAAATGCGGAAGGACTTTAACGGGTGGACTTTTTATTGGTAGATTTTGATTTGCCGCTTTTTGTACCAAACCCTGTAATAATTCCTTTTCGTTAGTTTAAGTTCCAAATCCACCTAATCAAAATCCAGCTGCTCATAGCGAAAATCTACCCCTCTGATTCGCCTTTTTTTTATATAAAGCTCATGTTTGGCTTTAAATACTGTTGGTTTTTTTTTGTGTATTTATTTGCATTAAAAAGCCATCACGATTTTAATAAAAAAATCTCGAAATCCTTTCACCAACAGCTAACAAATGGCTCACACTTGATCAATTTGTCTCAACACAATCACGGTTCAAATTAACCACATTACAACCACTATGCCATGACAAAACAAAACCATAAAACTAATTATTCTTGAAATGAATTGATGTCGACAACGAGCCAACAGCACAACACTGAACTCGACGAGAAGAATTCAACGCCTTCGGCAACAATTCAACACCAAAATGACCGCAAAAGCGGCAGCAGTAATTTCAGTCGTTCAATATCACTACATAAGTGCATAAGTGAGGCACATAATAAATTGCCTAACTTTGCGCGTACATAATTAGAATAAAAGTTTAATTAACCAAAAACGATTTGAATGAATTCCCTGTCGTAATTCGTTGCGGTTCATTTAGACGATTGAAAAAGTTGTGATTCGATTTCAACTGCGGGAGTCAATTTAATTGAACAATGATGATGTGATGTGCATCGTAATTTACGGCGAGGAGGCCTAGTAATTTGGATCAATTGAAGATTTTCTTGAGCTGTGGTACAGATATGGCTTGCGTTAGAATTTATTAGTGCGGCTCATACCCAGGTTTGCGTCCATGACTCAACAAAAACTTATATTTGCTAAGAGAATCGTGGCGGAGTTTGTTGTTATTTTGCTGTGATTCTTGTAATGTTTGATACTTCTCCAGAAAAGTTGTAAAATGGCCAAAGAAAAACGCATCAGCAGCAAACAGATTTTATTAGTTAACTTTCGGACGCAAAACGGACATTCCGTCCTCACTTTTATGTGCAACAGGATATCCTGCCTTATTTAGCTACTACATACATATAACCATAAGTGGACTACCACCCTGAATATCTAATGGAAGAGCGCTGGCTATCGGAAGATGTCCAGGGGACGGACCCAATTCCTCTATAACCGTTCAGGTCAGGCATGAAAATAGGGCTCCTCAACAAGCGAGCAGTAGCATGCGCTTGTTGTAAATCAGTTTCAGCAGGCCCGGGAGGGGTCTCTGCCACTCGTTGCCCTGTCCTTCTACAAGTAAAAGGAATATCACACGACTACACAAACATGGGAGCTGAAATGGGGAGAAATTTAAGAAGTGGGCATAACATAAGCGAAAACTAAGGCTTTTGTGCGACATTAGTGTGGGTGGACAGCTGCCTTCGCCACCTCGCAACATACGAGATGCTTAGCATGCTGCCGTCCTGTTTTCCCAATTGCAGGGAATACGCTATAAAAACGAGTTTCAAAAAAGTGCATTATGCACTGTTGTCGGTTTCGACTGTCAGAGCATGGCACACCGCATCTCATCAGATGCCACTGCTTCGTGCTGTGTCATGGTTAGCCAGGAGTGTCATGACCGAGAACAATGTCCGGGTTAGCAAAATTATTAGTTGTAATTTGCGAAACCTAATGATCCGCTCCCAGGTACGATTGTTGTCACTATATAAGTGACAAACAGTACACCGCACGGTTAAAAATTTTGGATTAAAATCTAATATAATTGGGGTTACATATATAAACACACCAAATTTGTATTGAATTCTAATAAATGCATATACTTAAAATGTGTGCTTTAAGTTATCATGTATTACGTTTTAACCCGCAGTGTATTGAACGATTTGTAAACTTTCGAATTAAAATGAAAGCTTTTTTACTTAAAATAAAAAAGTCGATGCAGCACAGAGTTGAACCTATGACTCGAGAGACTTACCGTAGGCCAGCTTTGCACTGAACTCTCTTCCCACTACACCACACCCGGTTATGCTTTTGCTTAGTTTAAAACAATTGATCTGTTGTAATGTTCCAATTCATACTTCACTTAGATTTTAATTCTCACAAACTTGAAATTATACTTTTTCAAGTTTTTTAGAATTAAATTCCAAGCTAATTTGGATTAAAGATATTTCAGAAGACTTAAAACATAATTAATTTTGAATTGAATTTCGTTGTAATACACAATTAGACTTAAAAAATAATACAAAATTTATAACCGTGAACATTGTTCTCGGTCATGCCAGTCCTGGCAGAGCATGACACACCGCGAAGCAGTGGCATCTGATGAGACGCGGTGTGACATGCTCTGACAGTCGAAACCGACAACAATCGTGCAAAAAAGGTGCTTACTACGGAACGATCGACGGTAATAATTAATGGGAATATCATGAGAAATCGTCTCACAGAATTTGCATGTATTGGCGGCTTCTACTGGTCCAACATCACTTCACATTCCAGAAAAAACACGTGTCTCCGGCGACGTTTGTCACGCAACTCTCCGCTAAATTGCGATGCGGCTCTTCCTAGCTCAGCGATTCCGACACATAGACGTCTACCTTTAAAATTGGCGGTATTTTTTCAAAAAATTAACAAATCGAATAGTCTTGTTTAGTTTAAACATTAATTTACCTTTATTTCACTAACTAATTTAAATGATACTCCTTGATTCATTGTAAGGCCCACTAGAGCATCATACCTATACAAATTTCATAAAAATCCCACCACGGAAAGAGACTGTGAAGAAAGCCTCTCAACCAATGTTTCGACTTTACGATTTCGACTTTACTTTATTCGTGGTCGTAAATCTACCACATTTTGAATTAAATTTGACAATCCACTACTCTACCAGTAAGATCTGTCAAGGGACGTAGTCAGGGGGAGGGGTCCAGGGGTTCGGACCCCTCCCGAAATTATTTTAATTGGCTTTGAAATGTATTGTGTGACCTGTATTTTTTTCCTTTTTTAACGGAAAGAATGTAAATATATTTTTTTGACTAAATCACGGAATTCGCATACCTACAAAAACTTCATACAAGTAAGAATTAAAATAAAACTCGTATACGAAAGTGCAGTAAATTTTTCGGCTTCTGATCCCACCTTGTTAAAACTCTCAAGAGCAATTATTCGTTTGTTCCTGAGAGGGTATTTACTTAATCATCCGCTGCTTTACCTTACCAATGCCCTTCGATACTTTCACAGGAAGGAAGTTTTGGACGTGGTAGATCGTAGGGGCTCGGGGGACTCAAACCCTTTCCTAAATTAATTAGTGATACAGTGCTTAAAAATTTGATCCAGGAAGTTGATTACATTTTAAGTTAATGCGAACACCAGAGCTGGCTTCAAGGTCCAGGGGAATTTTGGGTAGGTGTCAAGGTTTTTGCAGTCGTTTTGATGATTTGTTATACACCAGGTAGGGTTTGTGTCACCCATCTTACAAGCGGCTAGGAAAGCACCACATTGTAACATTACTGACGAAAGCAATCGATTTTGTAGAAAGTAAGACCTTGTACACCTACTCCTTTAAGGAAATTGTAACGAAGGAATAAAGTTTTGATTTGCTCCTGTGTTACAAGTTTGAATGAAAATTTGCATTCACATCCCACGGCTTCGTAAGGTATTGATATTTTCAAATCTATTTCTTAATTTCGCGGGGCAACGTGAATCGGGTTTTCTCAAAAGCCCCTCCCGAAATATTTATTTATTTTTTGTTTATGAACCAATGTTGACCAAATCTCACTTAAGTGTCTCTCTATTGAAGTCAAGTAGGTATCATATGTAAGAAATCGGACCATTCTTAGAAAAATGTTTCATTTAAGGATCTATCCTAGCCGAAACTTACATTAATATGTCTCAATCTAGAACCAAACGAAATTTTACCATAAAATCACGAAGGAGGTCATTTTAAATAATGATTTTCAAGATGAAACTACCAATATTTGTGAAGGATCTCAATAGAAATTTCAATGGGCATTTAGGGGCTTGAGTATGTTGTTGTTGTATTGCCTTGGCCCCTTGAAGAATATTGGCGCGACGTATATCTATCGCTTTGTTTCCATATCCACTTTGGTTTCACCATCGATAAGTCGATTCAATCAATTATAGTTAGCAGGTTGATTGGAATTCAAAATCGCTCATAAATTTCAATTATAGTGTCAAGTTGTGAGTGAAGCGAACAACGCGAGCGTAGCGAAGAACGCGAGCGTAGCCAGCACTAGATATTTATAAGATACGATTTTTTCTTATTTTTTTTTCTTTGCTGAGTAGATAAACTGTTCTGCGGTTTTATCGATTCACAAGTTACGCTCCACAGTTAAATTTTTGTATACCAGTTTATTATATACGAAAATTTGAAAGTTTGATGTTTTTTTTTGTAAAAACGCTGCATACAAATTTATTTATGCTCGAAATTTGGAGAGAAAAAGTATACACCAATAGAGAGAAGTAAACTGATCATCTGATACTCGGTAAGTATAGTTGATATCGGCTTAAGCTCGTCTTTAATCTTCAGCTTATGATTCTACGTAGTTAAAACATCCACTAGAATTAATTTATATATAAAGACAGCTATTTATTGTGTATAAATTGACCATTGTTAAATATAGTTGAATTGTTTTAATTAACTAAATTTAAATTAACTACTTCACTTTAGATAAAAAGTCGAAAATATTTTTCTCAGTGTACCAAACTGCTAATATGAAGCTCACCTTAGAAAAATTTTGCACAAAAACTCCCACTCAATTTATATGCATTTTTTACAAAATGCCCTTGAGCAAAAAAATGCGTACACACACACAAAAAAATATCGGTTTTGATATGAATAAACAGCAGTTATTAGCTAGTTTTCATTGAACTAATGTACTTTTTTATTGAATTTATTATAGGGTTATAGTCAAATGATGGTTGGTTTTATCACATCAACAATCCACCGTTCATTAAAGTTGTAGAACACATTTAATTGTATTAATAATAAATAATAATTGGTTCGGTAAACAACTTTTCTTCAATAAACGTATTCTAATATTATAATAATTACATCAACAATTCGTTTGTTGATTTTAAGCGTCTCTTTAAGATATAAACTGCGTTCATGAATTCAACAATCGCCGTTTATTGATACAACAAACGACTAGTTTGTATTGCAAATTTGTGTGTATTATCAATAAACGAGTTTATTAAATGAATAATTGGCTTTAATGATGAAGAAGAAAGTACCGCTACTTGAATTCGGACTGATTGTGTTGTTTGTTTTGTGTCACTGTATATTGTGCGTTTGTGATTTGCAGAAGTGAGAGAGTGTGTGCAAAGTTTTCTTATAAAAGTAAAAGTGAAGTGGCTGTATTAGTGATTTAAAGTGGTAATTAGAGCCGAAAGTCGATGCAGAAATGTGCTACAGATCCCTGAAGTTTGATAACCTCAGCATCGAAGAATTTGAGAAAACTTGGCAGGCCTGTGCAAAGTATCGGCTCTCATTTATCCAGAAAAGTGGTAGCACTCAAGATATAATAGTACAATGGCCGTTTTATAAACGTGCATCTGGATACCGCCTTGTGAGCATAATTTGTGATTTAGCCAACTACGTACTTTAATTAATTTAATTTATAGATTGATATCGACTTTCGACAATTGTTCCCTGAAAACGAAAATATGCTTCTAAGCAGATGGGAATCACATGTTCCCAAAATAATGTCATTTTTAGCTACGAACCAAAATATAAAGGATCGGCAGGTGAAAGGGCTATTAGAGCATCTCAAGGCAAATATAAATACCATATCTGAAAGTAAGTCTAAGTCAATGAAATTGTTTGGCATTCATCCTTGTCATTGAATTCTTCCACATTTACTAATTTTATTATTTCCATTTTTGCAGATGGTCGAGATGCTACCCTAATAACAGCCATGCATGGATATTTAGTGCCAACAAACAGGGCCGTAAAGATTGAGAATGGTAAACGAATCGTCACAAATACACCATGAAAGATTCCCAGCAATCCGTTTTATTTGGGGCAGAATCTGCAGCAGGTTGAGGATCATATATTACATTTGAAGAAAACGAAACCGTCATTGCAGCCATCCATTTTCTGCGTGGGAGAATCTCTTTTTACTATACGGGAAATATTTGTTAGATTTTACGATATTCGCTATACTTTTAATAACATAATACGGGCATTAGATGTATGCTTCATAATTTTCTACCTTTTCAATTTAGAATTTCCCCCCGAGGGTGCTATTTTTTATTCCTTTATTGAATTGTTTTTTTACCAGTCGTCAAATTCTTCTCCAAAAGCACACATTCTGGCGCAATATTTAACTGATTAATTTACTTTTCGCAGCTTTCGACCGAAATTCGACATAGAACTGATCGAGAATATGGTGAAAGGATTTTTCATTGCTATCTTTATTACTACAGTGCGTACTCGATAATCCGGACTAATGAAAACCAAGGTCGATTCGGACTACATAGGAATTCGGACTAGTGGAAGCCTTTAATTTGCTCTAAATTTCGAGCAAATGGACGCATTTAATCAAACTGTTCGAAGAGTCCGCTTTCTATTTTCGAAGTATTTCTCTCTGTTATACTCTGTCCAAGAACAAATAAAAATGTTGTTTTTATTTCGGATGATAATATCACTGTTATTATGAGAAAAAAGTCAGATTCTGATTAGAGAAGCTCTTGAAATTCAGACTACAGAGTGTACAATGCAATCTTTGAGGTGATCCGGATTACTGGAAATTCGAGGTTTCGAGGCTTCGGATTATCGAGTACGCACTGTAATATAATTTATTAGTTTCGCATGAAGGTATTGTATATACCTTCAATCAATATTCCCAAGGCAAAAAAAAAACACAATTACAGTTTTATTTTTAACTTTATATATACATATATGTGATAGAATTCCTAGTACAACAATGTTCTTCATTTTTTTAAATATAATATTTAGGTTTTGAAAAATAAAAAAAAACCTTATTTTGCTTTTTAGTTATAGTCACAAACAATCAAGAAGAAAACTAAAACATAATCTCCAACTTCATCCTATCCTACTGGGGTGAATAAAAAGAAAATAAATAAACAAAAAAATTAAGATTGCAACTGCGATGCTTGAATTATATATACAGTGAAAGCTCCCGTAGGCGGACACTGACGGTTCCATTAATTTTGTCCGGCTACGGGAGCTGTCCGCTTGCGGGAGAGGCTGAGTATAGCGAACACCAAAATTATTTAAATTTATTTACCTTTCAGACCCCTTTAAAATCAACATAATTAAAAATTGAATATCGGTGTCGGAAATTATTGATATTTTTCCAGATTTTCTACAATTATTCTCAAAATTTCCTCTGCACAAGCGGACGGACATCAGGAGAGACTAAAACTTCAAACTTAAAACCCTTTGTTTGTCTACAAAAAAAATGAAAAGTACTTTAGCAAGTTGTTTTGTAGTCAGTTCTACCATTAAATCTCTCAAAATGTCGTTGATGAGTAGTCCTAGAATTTACTTTTTGTCCGTTTACGGGAGAGTCGACCTAAAAAATGTACTAGATATTAGTGTCCGCGTCCGGCCAGGGGAGCGTCCGGCTACGGGAACGTATTTTGTTCGAAAATTGTATTGAAAAGCTTGGGACCGAGAAATTTGTCCGGCTACGGGAGGTGTCCGCTTACGGGAGCTGTCCGCGAACGGAGCTTTCACATATGTATATATGTTTTTTTGTTTTATTAATGTTTAAAGGAACACTTAAATTGTGGTATATGCGATGGTCGATATATTATACTTACATTAAGAAAATGTATATAATAAAAATATATATAATATGCATAGAGTCCAAAAACATAAACGTATTACTTACGTCTCAACCGTTTGCACCCTTGAATACCTTTTTCAATATTATTTTTTTTTTAAGAAAATTATTTATTAAGTTTTGTCAAGAGATTTTTTGTACACATATTGTGTTGTATTCGAAGTATGTACAATGTACTTAAATTTAAATATGTATGCACTTAAAAATAAAGGCTATGAGAGCAAGCATCAATAACTTTTATTTATTTCAGATATGTATAAGTAGCTTTAATTAAGGCTCTTATTTGCATTCAGTGATGCAATAAATAGGGCTACATTGCAATAATAAATAATATTTATTGGATCAATAAATTTGCAGCTACTATTATACGAAAACCTTTTCGTAACACAATTAAAGATAACGTTGAGTCAATAATGCACATTTATTAAAATAATAATAGGGATGCTTAGTTTAATAATCAATTGTTTATGGATTCTATAATTTCAGAACATAAGAGTGACGAAAGTGATTATTTGGTTCAATAATCAAAGTTTATTGTAAGAATAATAATATGTTTATTGATATAATGTACGGTACATTATTTAATGAATGCTTGTTTATTAAACTAATATCTGCAATCATCGGAGACATTTTAAGGACAACTTTCATTGATTTAACGTACTTTTTTGTCTATATTACGAACCAATTTGGTTCTGTGCAATTTCGTTAAAGTCGGGATTGCATTGCGATTAGTTTTAAATTAATTTACGAAAAGCGCCAATTCTTTTAAGATCCGATTTGCTTAAATCCTTTTTGGATTTGACTCTTTTTTTGTGGTATTATAAAAATTTGACCCCGGCACCAGATCTTCTTAAATTTCTCCGGATATTCTTGGAAAGAGTAATCGATTCATTAAATAATAAGTCGCAGGTAATCTCCATTTGGTATGGCCTAAACTTAGGCGTGCACATCGTTCTTCACCAAAGTGTAATTATATTGAAACCATTGTAGAAATGATTCATTATGACAAATAAAATAAATTTTTTGCGATTCTTGACAATAAAAAGAATATTTTTGAATTTCCAAAAATCGACCACATTCTACCATTATTTTTAAGCATATCTACCACGCAGCCCTGAAAAAATAAGTCCGAACACTGCTCTCAGTGAAGGTAGACTGCATTCCGAAATCGGGTTACTCGCTTCAGTCTATTACCGAAAAAAGTTACCCTTTATTGCAATATACTCGTAGCTTTTCCTTAATGTCACTGAACCCATAGTTCGGTAGCCTGTGTGCGTACTGATGATCGATTCGAAAAAAAAATCGTCCCGGGAAGTATGTACATATATCTCTATCAAACAAGAACAGTAATAGAAGAATACCATGAGCTTAAAACTATCATTATCTCCGGCCTATTTCATTGCATCAAAGTCATACTTTGCCCTTCAGACAGCTTGGGAGGGATATTTTATAGAAAATGTCCGTCCGATATAATCTTTTACTTGCTCGCTCACAGTTTTTTTCTTTGGCGGGCGAACGCATTGCAACAGCTCAAAATCCTTCCCTGCCTCAAAGATGTCTCGAGACCACTGTAGAACACATCATCGTGATCATGGCAATAAACCCAAATTGTTCAATTATTATTGTATTAAATTTAATCGAGATCGAGGGACGTTGATTTTTTTTTGGGGCCGCACTGCATTTAATAGGTATACACTGTATACGGATCGCCGCTAAATACAAACGCAAATTGTTTAATCCAACGAAATGAATTGATGCGATGCGATAGCAGATCTTAATTGGATGCACGTTGTCTTGACGTCAGATTGAATCACCTCTGACCCGTACGCTCATTGATCGTAATAAAGATGGGTCGTTTTATTTCCATTGGGGCATTATCATTTTAATGGAAATGCGTTCTCGGAGATGATTGGATTGTGCGGTATGTGCGAGCATATTTGTGAGTTTGTGAAGGAATAGCTTAACCATGGGTGCATAGGTGATAATTGGAGAAAATATGTTTATTAACCCTTTTCAGTTAGATTTCAGGTTGTATGGTTTTTTTTTCGGAAGATGTGAAGCGTTTCAAAATTCCTAATCCAAAACGTTCTATAAAAATTCGAGTAGTTAGGGTTTAGGGCAGTCAGGCCAATTCAGGCTGTTCAGTTGGCTGGATGACATTGCCAGGCCAACCGGAAAGAACTAAACGACCTGTGTGATAATTCATAATTGGAAATTTCAGAAGACTTGAGTAGGCATTTTCCCAGAGGACTCATTTAGGTAGATTTCCGTCCGGACTTAAAAATATATTAATCCAAATTAAGGGAACCCGAAACCGACACTTGATCAATCTATGGGTTAATTTCTATATCTAAGCAATACTCGAAGGTCTCTGTCATGAACAATCAATTGGTGCAAATTTCATTTCCTTTTGTTTTATTGAACGAATCGATTTTCTAAATTGAAATTAATTATTGCAAACTTCATATTTCGCCTCTTCCTAATCGTCTGGATGTCTGCTTTAAATTTTTGCGTCGACAACGACGTCTACAACGATTTGTTATCAATTTAGCTAGTTAGAGAGCCTGGCGCACTTGCAACTGTGGTTGATTCTTCGTATATATCCTTTCACCTCCATATCCATTTTTCTTCATTAAAATTTCATTTTCCAAAGTTGCCCCATAAAGTGTGTACAGTACAGTACCCCCAGTGTACACCATATCCGCATATAGTCCATGAATTCTCCCCATAGATTTTTCTTGGGTTTCTCATCACTCGGCAATAATTAAATGAACATTTATATCCACGGACGACCGGCGACCGGGAATGCATTTTATTGCTATAGTGGTCGACGCGTATGTGTGTCTGTTTGTGCCTGTTTCTGTGGAGCATGAATACAATAATGTGTGTATAAATGAAGCAGGACTAAACAACAATGTGAAAATTTTAAAATGATGAACCCCCCCAGAAATTTGACAAGTAAAATTAAGAGATTTTTCTTAAATGGTAAAAATCATTATTTTCAATATAAGCGTCAAGACAATGGTGGGTTGTCATAAATACCATGGAGGATGAGAAAATGAAAAGTAATCGTATTGCGTCATTTACAAATATGTGTATGCGTATAGGACGGGAAGGGACCCCATGAGATTGCCAACGGCCAGAGGGTACATAGGAGTTAATTAAGTTCTTCGGTTGTCTGAAGGAAAATGAAGTCGTTGATGTGAATGTTCTGGTGCGGTATATGAATTGACTGACACTTATTACCGTGTGCTGGAATCAGGGTACGCTTAACTTGATTTTCAATTGTATTTTGAAATTAAACAATGTAAGAATGCAACGTTTCATATCCTACAAACAGGGATGAAACTACAGTGTGAAAATGTAATCTAAATGATCAAGAGTTATGTCTTTCGATTTATTCAAGAACGGGTTTTAAAAATTCCCTTGTTATAAATCAATTTCTTGCATTACTAAGCCAGTAACTGATCTGGTGCTAAACCGACCCAAGAAAGAAACTCCCCCTATTCCTGGATTTTGAGCAGATCCGCAATATCCAGCTTACGTGAGGTCTAACTCCGCATAAGTCAGTAGGAAATAGGTTAAAAATGAGTTTCTAACGGCTGGATTTCGACAGGTGTTTTTTTAACAACTCGTTTTATTTGTTTTCCGATATTTTGTTAATATTTGTCTATCCCTTTTTTGTTTTCCAATTATGTAGAGATAAATCTTCAGTTCTTATTAAAACAGAATTCAATTCAGATTTTTCATCAAACGGTGAGTTGAAAACTATAAAATCGTATAAAAAGCCTATCTGAATCGAAGCTAATACATATATTCCCAATCCGGTCCCTCTCAACGCATAAATTGAAAAATTTATTACGTGATCCTTATGAAATCTTTTGAATTTCAATATTCTTAAACGTGAAAATATGCAAGCAATGCTACGCTCCATTTCATATAAAAATGTATTCGTATTCGTATGCATCCAAAGAAAAATCTTTGCTGCCTTTTTCACGGTCTATTTTTATGAAGATTGCCAAGCGTGGAAAATACATATATTTCTTATGGGATGCTGAAGGCGAGTCATCATGTACCTTTTGTGCGGAATCTGACCATAAGAAAAAAGGTTGATGATTGAAAGAATATGAGAACAATAAAAAATCACTTTACACGGAGTTCCTTACGCAAAAAGGGTAGCTTTGGTCGCCATAGGTCAGTCAGTAATAAAGAAGACGTTCCCCGCATTGGTGGCTGTTATGCGGTGGGTTCTGTTTGTATTATGAACACGTTCGATATGAATGTTGGATTAAAAAAAAAGAGAGAATGATTCACATGGAATCATTTTAGTCATATTAGGGGTGATATACGTAATTTGTGTATAATCTGTATTTGCACGTCCATATAGATTAGCTACTGAAAGTGTGAGATTACGAAGAAATTTGCTATTACTATCGCATATCAGATTTTACTAGAAGCTTTTTGCATGTTTTACTTGACATCAATCAAATATGCAATGTATCACATTTATGCGTCTGAGTTCGCTGACACATTGTGTATGTAAATAATTTTTGTTGAGTCGCTTTGAACAAATTTGTTTCTGGGAGTAAATATTATTCTATTAACAAGACTTTAGTGGGCCACCGATACCATGTGACAGGAACACGAAGCTTTCCAGCCAGCATTTAATATATTTGTAATCTTTATTTCATGCACCACGCGTCAGTTCAGATACCTTATTAATTTATCACCCAGCTGGGAACCCAGCCAGCATTAACGTCATATACCGTGAAAATAGCCAAAAATAAGCTTCATTTCATGAATCACGAATCGCCATTATATATCTATAGGACTCGTTGAAAGTAAAAACACATGATGGTCAGCTGAAGGAATCGCCACGGATCGTGCATATAGGAAATTTAATGGTGTTGTTTTTGTTGTTGGGGTGATTAGAATCACGAATAAAACATGATCATTCATATAGTCTGGCTGGAGCAGTGGTTAGGGCGTCCACCTTCGGTGCACAGGGCTATGAGTTCGAGACTCACCGTCGCACGTTTTTTTTTAATTGTTCATTGATGCATTGAATATATATGATATTTAACTATTACATAATTTTTACGAATAAAGATTTTATAATTTTTATCCGTAATAACGCGCAAAGGCGTATATAGATGAAATAGGGGGACATCGTCATAAACTGCTTGTATGAAAACGTGATAAATGAATAAAGTATCTGAACTGACGCGTGGTGCATGAAATAAAGAATACAAATGTGTTAAATGCTGGCTTGGTACATTCTGTTACGTGTTACTCGTGCAGCGGATTCAACTCGGCTACATTGCAGCACGGGGAGAATATCCGAAAGTGGGCCGGCTCAACGGAGACGGGCGTGGGCGCCACACGTTTCTAATTTTTGCACATCGCGGCCAGAAACGAAAAAATGCCGCCACGGATATACTCCACGCGACGCAACAGGTAGGTCGGTGGATGACCACACCACGATTACCGCACTAAGCACAGTGGAAATAAATGGCGCGAGAATGTCAAACACTTCCACTTCCTTCACAAATAAAAGATGTTAAATAAAAAAAAGGAACAGGTATTGTATTCTTCAAATTAAAACTAGGTATACCTATTGCCGCACCCGGTCGAATACAGATTAAAATTTAGCACTGCCGTTTACCAAAAACTGTATCCTGTTAAATCTTAATTCTTAATAATTAAAATTTGAGACAACCTTTGAAGCTGACTTTATCAAATTATCTATTATTTTTATAGCAGCGGTTTGTATCCTCTTTTTTTTTATAGGACCAGTGGCGTACATGGTTTTTCGAAGAGGGAGGGGCTCATTAACCCGATTTTTTCACAAAATTTAGGCCCGCAATATATTGTGCAAACGAAAATTTTGGACAAAAATATAAGTCTGAAGAGATTTTTTTGCGGCCTGAGTCTGCGTAGTTTAATTAATCGATTTTACTGAATTTTTATACACAATTTAATGCAAAAAAATTTATGCTGAATTGCTTTCAAATTTCTGTGAGGTTCCTGTACTAATATATCATTGCTGCCTAATTTTTTTAAATTCAAATATCGCTATTACAATCCTTATTAATGATTTTAAATTTTCACCATAATGCAAATACCACAGTAGAATTTTTGCTACTCGCATTATTTCGCCTCATACATGAGTTACCAACCATTTCACCATTGAAAAATATTTTTTTTTGTTTAACCTAATTGATTGCGCTGAAATCAAATTAACATACTTTTTGTCAAACACGATCTCACAATCGCAAAGTGCAAGATGTGTGACCAAAGACGGGGGGAATGATTATTTTGATCCTTTCCTTATCTACGCCAATGGATAGGAGAGTATCATAAACCTACCGACAACAATTATAACATTTTCAGAAAGTAATCGTACGTTGAGTGTA
This sequence comes from Microchrysa polita, assembly GCA_949715475.1. Lineage (NCBI taxonomy): Eukaryota > Metazoa > Arthropoda > Insecta > Diptera > Stratiomyidae > Microchrysa > Microchrysa polita. The sequence continues at coordinate 104,201,449 of OX454417.1, forward strand.
TAACTTTCATTTTCGACATTTGTTGCATTCTTTTCAATGTTTTCCCAATTCTACTTAAAATAATCCGAATTTGATCAGGGCGGACAAATTTAACAGACAATATCAGCTTTAGGGGGGCCAATTCGGGTAATTACCCAGCACCTTGCCGAGGCCTCTCACCCCAACATAGCACTAAAATGTTTCTTGGAAGTTTTGCTTAAAGCTGCTTCGTAAGAACTTGTTCAAATGATCTAAAAATCCAAAAAATAGTCCAAAATTTGCTACTTTTCATAACTAGGTTAGGGGCCATTGGGGCCCGTGTTCAACCGAACACATGAAACACCGTACGTTACGCCACTGATGGTTACCACGCATACATCAGTAGGTTTGTTAGGTTTATATTGTTATTGTAATCCCATGTAGTTACACTAAACCACTGTTTCCCAACAGGTGGTCCGCGGGCCGAAGGTGGTCCGTGAGAGGTTTGTAAGTGTTCCGCGAAGACCCTGGAGACTACTACTATAAAAATATTATATTGCATTTCATGCGAAAAGGGTAAATAACATTTAACAATTCAACCAAATAAATCTTTATTACAAGAACTGTGGTCAAACTGCAGGCCGACAAGACTTGTACAGTGATTGTGCTGAGTAAATTGGGCTCTAAAAAGATACTAAGGCTGCCTTGGCTTCGTCGTTTTATTTATTTCGCAGGCAACAAATTAGTTGAAGAGCTGGCGTATACAGCTGCAGCATTCCATTTTTTTGAGCGGCAACCTTAGACAAGCATCAAGCTGTTGAGCGCAGCGTAGCGCCATGTCCGCAAATCCACCTTAGCTTCGGCTATAGTTAGCCATAACTTAATACACTTTTAAGGTAGGTTTACGATCAACAGTTTTTACCAGCCGTAGTTTGTTATTTTTTGCTAGGGCCAAAGAACAATAGGCCCATAGCGATGGTCCCACAAATTTTACGGTATGTCCCTTAACAATCTAATCTAACCACAGTCAGATGTTTGAGTTCCCTTGCTTTATGACACTTTCGTGGTATAAACACATCAAATCAGGCCTAAATTATTAGGAGTTGTCTTACATTACGTCCTTTATTGGGTCATAACAGGATAGAACAGCACAATTTCCATACAAATTTGACAGGAGTTGTTCCATATATTTTAGAACAGCAATTGTAATTTTGTTTGCCTGACAATATGGTGCTTCCGAGGAATAGGCCAGGTAAAGGTCCAATGGGGATCGAACCCTTCCCGAAATTGTTTAAAAAAGCATTGAAATTCCAATGATGACAACGTTTAACCCTTCTGTCGGCACGAAGGTCTGGCCAGACCTTTAGCACTATATTTTGGTGTAAAAAGCATAGAAGATGAAATCGCAGCGACTTCATATTTCATGATATCCTAGAATAATATGTTTGGAAGCATTTTGCAAAAATTTGAAAAAATCGGTTGAAGTTTTGAGTATGTTTTTGATGATTTTCAATTTATAGTGCTTTTTGATACCCAATAGGTCTGGCCAGACCTATAGTTATTCCCCCCATTTTTCTCTGGAAGTAAGAAGTGCAAATATTAAATTCTGTTATTTATGATGTAGCAATGTAATTTAAACTCAATTTGAACTATAAACGATACAAATTTCTGAGATTTTTCTATAAAAAGCCGTGAAGTTCGGAAAATGGATATGCCTAATTTCGTCACATTTTATAACACCACCTAATCAACTAAGATTTGATCTTAGGAAATTCAACCCAGTTTTATTTCCTTTGTAATAGTAAGGACTAAGCATGAGTGACTTGCAAACGTCTTTCTAAATAGATTTGATCAAAAAATTTACGAAAAATTTAGAATTAAATGGTTTTTGCCTTGAAAATTCCCTATTTCTTCTCACTTATTTCCCTAAATCTGCAGACTAATATCGAGGTAAAATCTGCCAAGAAAGTGCTTAATATTTCCCCAAAGATATTGGAATTAGAAAATTCGATCGAAATATCTACTAGATAAACACAATGCAAATAGCGAAGCAAAAAAAGAAGAAAATAAGGGAGAAACACGTTTGTACTAATACCACCTCAAAATATATCTACTTAAAAACGTTTCCAGTATATCTACAAAAATTATTTTGATGCTTTTATTGTTGAAAAATTGCAGTAAAGAATGGATAGAATGATATTACCGATAAAAATTTTACTTTTTCTAAAAAATAAATTTTTTTTTCTCAGTAGGTCCAGCCAGACCTATTGGGTATAGAATATGCATATTGTAGTAGGTGCCGACAGAAGGGTTAAACTGAAATGATGACTACCGTGTGTAGTCAGTCATCAACGTTACAAAGACAATTGAATTCGGAGTGTGATACGGTTGTCAGCCATACCACTTCCTAGTCGCATTGTTAGTTTATTATTGTACGATAAGAATATTTCTTATCATCATCTTCTGAATAATAAACTTACGACGAGTCGTGCCGAGTTTGGAAACTCGTTTCTCTATGAGTGTCTATTTCACAGAGTAGCGACCGAACGATCACGGTCACAGAGCACGACAATTAATAAATTAATTAATCATTTCTAATATCCCGAGTTGGACACCTCCTGATACGTCTGGCTACATCCCAGTTGCTTCGCGGCTAATTTTAAGTAGGAAGAAAAGGAAGTAGTAATAGTAACTCGAAAATGTTTGCCAGTTTTTACTAACTAGGGACACTGGGCCACCCACACAGAATCCATGGGAGAATCCATGTGTGGGCAGCCTAGAGTTGCCAATTTTTAGATCAGTCTATCCCATAGAGAATCGTTTAGAACGAAAGCGAGTTTTTGACAATGTACTATTCAAAAAATAAAATTTTTTTATACAAGTATACCTTATTAATGGTCAAGCCGACAACGGCAAATATACCCATCGATTTGACGAGGCGTGTAGTGGGAAAATCATGTATTGATTACATGTCTAAGACTTAATGTAGGTTCAGGAATTCATTGATTGTTACAGGGATCCGGAGCGGAAAGCGTCGAAACTCCCGGAGCGAAAGAGTGGAGCGAGGACGTTTTTTGCACGTCGAAGCGGAGTGGATCGAACTTTTGCGCTAAATTTCGAATTGTTAGCCCTAATCTTTATTCATATCGTACAAAAGGATACTGTCGGAGAGACATACCGCCTGTTTGAATAGTGTCGCAACTAAAAATTTTTCATTTTTGAGATATATAGTTATAGTCTTATCCACGATCTTTCGACTGTAAAAATCACGCAGAAATATTTTGCTTAGTTTTTGCAAGGGAACAACATGCCATACTATTAATGCTGCTATGTATGAGCACTGTCACATCTTCGTTGTTCTCTGTCGTGAAGGAGTCGAGTGCATCAAAAAAGTGATGTGCGAGTAATTGAAATTGCCAAATTTCAATTTGCTCTGCTGTAAAAAATTATGTTTTTGAGTTGTGTCACAATACTTGCCGACAGGCTATTTGGCAAATTTTAAATTTGTTTAAGCTGTAGCGGAGCGATTAAATTGGGCCGCTTCGGATCCCTGATTAATGCACCCAAAAGCTCTTCAACGCTTTCTATTAAAATGTACACTGAAGTATGAAGTACATATATATCCCTTGTTTAAGTTGAAGCCAATGTTTCCGAAAATACTTTCTACTTCTAGACTCAGTGAACTACGCGCCACCAGTATGATATAGTCGGAATGAATGCTAAAATAATTTTGCATGAAGGATAAATCCCAGCTTTTTAAGTTGGAGATTCACATTTCAATTTCAGTTGAGTGTGCGATTGGGCGCCCTGTAATACAGCCAACTTGAAAAAATCTAAAAGATGAAATTTAAGTTTTTGTTGACAACTGATCTTCGAGTTTCCAAAATGCATCTTTCACAGAATCTAAAACCAAGTGATATTTTCAAAAATTGCCGCCCCTCAAAATCTGCCGCCCCGGGAAGTTGCCCAGGTTGCCAATATGGAAGATCCGGCCCTGCCAGCAACCTAAGCTGAAATCGCATTTCTCCAAAATTACCATACTTCAGATTCGTGGCTGAAATAAAACAATAGAAATCCATTAGTGATGAAAACATGATACCATGGCCTAACCTTATGACTTCTTTCTCGACAAATGAATCCAAAAATGCTTACAGCTCAAGAAAATCTTAATCATTTTAACACTTTCCAAGCAGATTAATTTCAAACTGTTCACGCCATCTCTAACACTCCTGATTCGTTCAAATTTCTAGTATCATTTGATCCTCATAATTAAACAATCTGCTGGATAAAAAGGCGCTCATTAACGTTTTACTATTTCGTTGTTTACTTTTAAAATTTTAAAGTTTACTTATCATCTTAACTAGCCGCAGGAAATCCAAAATATGTTTGCTTGAAGAAATAATCCAAAACCCAGGTTGACTTTTACGAGTATATTCTATCTTTAGTCTTTTTTGTCGCCACACCACAATTGTTTTCCGCCCTAAACAAAGTCTGTCCTGTAACGTTTTTTTATTATTATTTGAGATATGCAGCAACTTAACTAACATCTCGCACGAACCAAAGTTGCCATGACTTAATCCGATAATCCTGGCTAGCGCGAGATATATGGGATGTGTACTGTACATACATATATGTAGGTGCATAAAAAACCTTTATTACATCGTGTCATATTTTCAAGTTTCCTTAAATACAACAGATTGTACTCGTATTTTCACGTGCCCATATTAAAATAAATGCACAATAAAGATAATTCAGAGACACCCAGACATCAGATGCGTCAGTGAGTGCATACAGAGACTGCATTGCATTCAACACTGCAGATAGTTTGTTTTGTGGGGATTAAGTCAAAAAGTCATACAACGTGCCAGAAAAACGTTCAAACATGTATGGACCCCGACACCGACTGACGAGAAAACGTATGTAATTTTCGAAGACAAATACACGTCTGCTTTTTCCTACATATTTGTAAAAGATTAACATTGCATTTTCATAAATTTTTGTTTTCTTTTAAAAACATTAAATATAGCTACTACACTTGAAATTTCTCCGGATGGCATGGCTGGCGGGCATATATCTATATGTATAGACTTGTGAGTGGCTCCAACGATAAAATTTATGCCCTACCATAATGAATAAAACATTTATAAAATTAATTGGACTTACACGATTCGTTTGTTTTTATTCGCTTGTTTAAATAAAATAAAAAAGAATGGAAAAACTGTCATCTTTCAAAGTCAATATCTGTTTTTCTGATAAATTCATTTTGTGTATGATAAAATTTCTAGATAATCTGATACAACATTGCATAATATCCGATTATTTTATGTGGTGGTATTGAATAAAACGCGTTAATTGTTTTAAATTGTTCTGTGTAAGAATTTCGAAATTCACTGCAGTTCAGTTTTGACAAATCGATTGCTTTCCCCTTTCCTATATAGACTTTGGTCTATGCCGGCTATTCAAAACTGCGCCTTATCAATCATCCCTCTTGTCACATAATTATAATCCAAAAACACTTGAACGATTTCCCTTTCAATCATAATAATTCTGTCCACTATGCGTAAATTTTCAAGCCGAACTTTTATCAATAGAACTTATCCCTGTTGCTATAAGAACTGGAAATTTCTTACGATTGACTAATCGCTCTAATTCGTCGCCCGTATAGTATATTCTATTCGTTTCGTCTACGAGAGAGTTTACAACATACAAACATATCCATAAATACAATCAACGTTCTACGAAGCGTAACACTTTCCGCAGAATTGTTTGTTTGGGCATAAAGTGAAAGTCCTTTCCTTTTTTGCCAAATCCACATTGCTTTCCTAAGTGTTTATCGTAATTTGTTATACGCTTCATCGAAACAGACCGATGATGAATTCGTCTGCGTATATGGCCAAATCCTGTTGGGATGCCATTATTCGATTTCGATTTTTTCATCCTGCGCTGTAAAAAAGTTTTGTCAAAGCTTTTCCATCAAACTGATTCGGTTAAGGGTAATGTGCTTAAGTACAAGCGTATACTCGTATAATGCACGTTCGGCACGGTGTAGTCGTCTAATTTGTTGACAGGTGAAGGGATGAAGTTGATACTCGTATAAATGTGTGTATGGATTAAAATGGTCGAATGTCTATTCTGACTTTATATGGTGAGTTCCTTCTGACAAATCGATGTGGAGCTCTCGTGATAATTTTGATCAATGGAATTAAATGTAGAGTATAATGAAAAAAACAAATTCTTCATCAGTCAAGAATTATCGTATAATCGCAATCTGTGACCAATACTGGTCGTATACTAAACCAACCCATATAGGCTTTTCTTACACCACAAGTCTCCATGGCTGGAACAATGTCAAATACATACACTATCATCCCGTTATAAATTCCCTTCGCGATTGTCTCTGCAGCACGTCGTCCTGCTAAATTTTCCAATGAAAAACCCAAAAACCTCACAAGCGGACATTTTCACAATTTCGAGAGAAATGAAGCAGAATTTCGAGTGACAACCGAAATGCTGGAAATCGAAATCAATGCCTATGTTGAAACCACTATCCAAACACCGAAAACTTTGTGTATACGTATTGAACAGAGGAGACTATATTGAGTGTCCTTTAGGTATTATAGATCCCCGACCATTCTATCGTGTCGCCGGCCTCTGTTAATGTCATCATGTGGAAATTCAATTCTTCGAAACTCGAAAAATTTAACGTATTTGGTCCAGTGAATTTGTTCAATACACGTACACGTGTTGCGTTCACTTGCGTCGATTTTAAATAAACCGTTCATGTCGCTCAGCTTAGTGTGGTTTGCTTGCAACCGATAGATGTGTTTGTTATAATTTTGGTCAAGACGGGTTTGAAACGATTTCGGTGAAATGGTGTGATAAGAATAAAGTGGCACAGTAGAGCGCCGTATGTATACTCTGTGGCATGGATCACGAATAGTGTCACCGGCGAGGCGACTAAAGTGACTAGTGCAATTCCAGCCTTTCAGAATCCCACAATTGAAGAGAGATGGAAGGAAGGATTCTTTCATTTCCTGTGGCGAAGCAATCGTAGGACGTTTGGATCAAGTTTGGAGACCATTTGTCAGTGACGTCACTTTGTCTCTTATCTCAGCACGCAAGAAAGTTAAGGAATAAATCAACTCTGCTGCTGATAACTCAGCTAGAAACCAAATAGAATACCGTTCGCTACAAAAGACGTGCAGAGAAGTGTAAGACATGCAAGCGTACCTACTTATTGTGGTGATAACGGTACCCTATTCAAGTTAATTAAAGCACTAATTGACAAATCTTTCACTTCTGGCATCCTGTGTGCATCTCTGCTTGTTACCGAAGACAGCAGCTGCACAGATGGAAAGAACACTTTTTTAAGGTCCTAAACAACTGCTTTGGAACAACAAGTGCATCCTCATCAGCAGAAAGACGTCCCTTAAGTAGCCAATATTAATTCCATACCACCATCTAGACCATCACCACCCCCACCATCAGACGGAATTAAAGCGAGTTACTCTCTCATAGACTCGATGTCTATATGAGAGTAAGATCCATGGGATAGATGGAATTGCGGTTGATGGCTCAAATTATTTTGGACCGGATCAAGGATGAAGTTTCGTTAGGAGTTTTCATGTAGTGACCATATAAACACTCTCCGAATTATTATCGAGCAATCCAACGAGTAGAGATCCCACTAAACCTCATGTTCATTGATTTCGAGAAGGTGTTGATAGTGATAGTGATAGTGTTGATGGTAGTGTTGATCGAAAGTATATCTGGAGAACTGTTCGTAGGAGAGGCATACCAAATAAAATAATTTCCATCATCAAGGAATCATATCAGGTAGATCTATGCAACGTTTGACACAAGAGTAAGCTTTGAGATCGTTTTGAGGGCACCGCGGAATGAGACAAGGCTGCGTTTTGTCACCTATTCTTTTCATCGTAGCCATTAACGATGTACTACTAGTGAGCTCGCATCAGAAGCAGATTTAAGGTATCAGATGGAAAATGTGCGATTACCTGCAACACCTGGACAATGCTGATGATATTTGTCTGTTATCAAATAAAAAGGAGGATGAAGCTCAAATGGCCGATGATCTGCATTGCGAAAGCCGCAATGCTAAGCTCAAGATAACCGCTGCCAAGACCAAGTACTTGAGCTCTGATTCAGTGAACAGCGGACTTTGTGTTTCGGGCCAGGTAGTCAAAAAAGTTAACGAATTTTGTTAACTGAGCATAGTCACAGCAGATGGCGGTGCGGACGCTAATGTTCAATCTCGTATAAATAAGGCTTCTTCACTTTGACTCCTTGCTGGCTTAATAACAACAATTCCAGACGCACCAAAATCCAAATCTTCGACGCAATTGTGAAATCAGTGCTTATATAGGATATAGGTCATACCCTCCGAAGAGGGCCAAAAAAATGGTAAACAGGCCCTAGATTGGAACCCACAAGTATCCAATGCAAGACCCCGTGTTGGACAAAACACGTGGAGAAGATCGGTTGATAGCGAGGCTGCTTCATTAAACAAGAGGTGGTCGGACCTTAAGACGATGGCACAGAACGAAGTGGCGTAGTTAATACCCTATGCTCCACAAGGGGTTAACAGGACCCAGAGAGAGAGAGGTAGAGTTGAGCGCCAATTATTATCCAAACGATGATTGTCCAAATATTCGATTAACCGAACCTGGGACTCAGTTTGTTTCTAGACTTTTGAATTTCGCCGAAATAGTGTAAAAGTTGACACCAAGGCGTATTTTTTTTATAACAGCCATAACTTCTAATTTTAGTAGCAATAATAATTGCAAGTACCAACCGAAAAAAAAATGTTTTCGCTTCAAAAAAAAAAAATGTAGAGATGTATCTGCTTGTCGATAAATTCAGGGCTATTCGTCTAGGAATTACCTACTAGTATACCATCAGGTAGTCTGGCTGGTCTAGCGGTTAGTGCGCGGACCTTCAGTGCACAGGGTCATGAGTTCGAATCTCACCGTGGATCATGGTGTTTTTCGAACTCACGAGCTTGTGACGGACTATGATCTCACTCAGATGTTAAACGAGTACCCATTATGATGATCTCATTACCTCAACAAAAAGCAGATAAGATCTTGGAAATAGGATGTCACTAACACATACTGCGGCCTTAGTCCAATGCTGGATTGTCGCACCTGTTATTTTATTATTTATACCATCAGTGATGTGATTAATAATGTCAATACAAAATTAAGAATTTATGGAACAAAAGAAAGCAGAAAGCGAGTTTTCTCTGTGTACAATTGAAACCTACAGAATAGTCTTATTATTCTCATTAAAGAACCAGACACAAACCTAATCAGTAAATGCATCTATGCGAAAAATAGAAAATAGAGAAATGATATACGAGCATTCTTAGACACCAGCAAACCCCCATATAATTTTCAAATGCGCCCTGCCGTTTGTAAACTGTATACCCGAAGAAAAGTTTTGTCTGCATCGTATGTCCACCATTGCCGCCCGAAGCAATGCAGAAATTGTGGCCAAAACTAAAGCAAACTTCACATAACCTCCTCGGAGCAATGAAGGGAAATTTAACCAATTTTCGTTCTCTACTCTCTGTTCTTCTCTAATAAAACGCAACTGGATAGAGTCTGTGAAATTTCATATTAGGGGTGAATTATTATAGTTACTCCTACTGCTTACGGTTCATTCATTTCTTATACAAGGACGACACAACGTCTTTGAAATGGCCATATGCGAATGTCTTTGGCTGACAGGCCAGCAAGACCAAGTGCCGACTATGCAGACATATTCTCAGAGTTCCCTCTCTGTGCCTCTTATTAAGGATACGATGTGCATGATATACAGTCAAACTCGGATATAACGAACCGCCAATGGGACTTTGAAAATTGTTCGTTAAATGCAAGGTTCGCTATCTCTCTGGTTTCTGTTAACCCTATGCGGCATTAACTTCGCCTACTTTCCATTACAACGCATCAATAGAGTACGAAATTTCCCAAAATGAATTGAAAGTTAAAAATTATGGATCATCTGTTGTAAAATGTTGGTTTTAGCAGTAAAAAATAGGAAGGTTTTCACCTTGGGGTGGCCTAAAAATCCACACCCTCTTGAATCAATTAAGCACTTACTCGAAACTTACTAGTTTCAAGCTCAAACCTTTCAATAAACCATATAAAATATCTATTGCTTTTTTGTCAATGCAACCATCTACTCGTCCACTGCCGAAATTTTTTTCGGCAAATCAAACACAACATTTATTATTTTTAAGACCACCAAACATTCTATCTGAAATCAAAGAAAAACTTTCCAAAAATTTTTACACAAGTTGACCTAACAATTTTAAAAAATCTATAGATCTCTACCCATGCACCAACACTCCGGCCAGCGGTTTTGAAGGTTCGCTATAGACTAGTGATTCCCAAACTGTGGGGCTTTGATTTTTTTTTTTAGAACACCTTCGGACAGTGTTAGCTCCAGTATTAGCACTTCTTTACTTATGGCTGAACCAAAAAATATAACTTTTGTGTTACGATGACTTTTTGTTGTCAAAAACCGATTTTCAGTAAAAATTTACGTCTTGCGTTTGGTTATCCAAATCCACATCAACAACGAATCTGATTGGTATCATGGCGACAGAACTTCCGACGAATTTACGTTGCGTTCTTTTCAAAAATGTCCAAAAGTTACAAAACTTGGCTCTCTTCTGTCCAAAATCAGTGTATGATTGCGCATATTTATGTCTCCGTATTTTCACAGCTTTGAAGAATTATAAACAAAATAAAGCAATTAACCAAAGAAAGCAAATATAATTCAAGTACTATACTCTAATGGCGGAAAAACGAAAATGTCCACAACTATTTTTATTCTCGAGCGCTAGTCTCATCATGCTTTGCAAAGGGGAACGTGGACTGAAAAAGATTGGGAGCCACTGCTATAGATGATCAACAATTTCAAACGTTTTTAAACGGTATATTTCTTAGACAATATCCAACGGAACAAACTGACCAACTACCAGGCAAATTGTGGTAGTTAGTTAGCAACCAAAACTGTTGGCACATATGTAACAGGATGAGGTGGAAAACTGATGAACAGCAGAAAATATGTTAAGATTACATAAAACTAAGACAGAGCCCATGCTTAATTGTTTAATTTGCTTTTTATTATGCGAAAAGTTTTTACGATAGATACGGTTCGTTTCAGTCATCCTTCTAACTTTTGATCCTCGATTTTATTGGGCGAGCTTAAAAGTTTGCTAGAAGCGGCGCACGCGATGATCGCTGAACGATTTATTGTTCTGTTCTAAGTTATGAAACGTTCTTGACAAATATTATCCATTGAGATGTAGTCCAAATAACGACTAGAGCTGTAAGGAATGCGTCATCATCATACACATAATATAGAAATAGTTCTTCGGGACGTAAAAATAGTAACAGTAGTTCCGCGATCGTGGCATTATAAGCCCCTAGCAACACAAACCTTAAGCTATGTGTTCGTAGAGACGAATTTTGCGATGATCGCTCAGCGATAGTAATTTTGCATCCAATTCCAAGCAATATTTGCATATTTTTTGAATGCTGCTACTCAGCGCCCATTCTAGGGAGGGGCAAGCCGTTCGGTCGCCCCGGGCGCCAAATTTTTGGGGCGACATTTCCGCTAGAGCTCATAGAAAGAAGACTACAAGAAAGCTGAAATTCATGTTCGGTAAAAAAAAATAAAACACTTATAAATTAATGGTAACAAACTTGAAGGAGGAGTTTTAATTGTTACTGACAAAGGACAAGCAACTCTGTAATTTCCAACGGAGAAAACTGACATCAACGTACGTGTAAGAAAAGTTTTTGTTAGCGAAATACCACTAAAACCGTTCGTAACGAAACTGCTAATACGCCAGGAGATTTGAACAAAAATTTGGCCAAACTTCGGAAAAATTAGGAGAAAGCTTGTTTTTTGCATGAGCCTTACTTTCAAGGTCCTAAACAAGACCCCAAAAGTCCCCGTCTCTACGAGTACCGCTAGCGGTACTACAGAGGGTCAAACACTCTCGAAAACAGGTTTTTCTGAATATTTCGATAACGGTAGCATATACAAAAAAAGTGTTGTATATGGCAAATTTGAAGCTCTTGTGCTTTCACAATAAACGATGGAAAGACCGAATACGTTCGGGCACTCCTAACGGTGCGAGGAGGTCTAACGGTATTTTTAACAAGGTTTCACGAAAATACTAAAAACTTTTGTATGGACAATTTGTAACCTATGAGTACTGAAGAAAGTGGCCAATTTTCATATCAATATTTGCAGCCTTAAGGTGCTATGGGGGCTCAAACTTAAAAAACAGGTGTTTTTTTGCGGTTTTTCGTGAATGGCACTAAGGCGAGGGAGTGTGCTCTATGGTCTTCTAGGTGAAATTTGAAGCTTCTGTGGCTGTTAGTAAGACGCCCATAGCATTGCACGCATCAATCTGAAATTTAGATATTTAATTAGGCATTGTATAAGCTACAAATTCGCCATATAACAATTTTGGGTGCACGTTACCGTTATAGAGATATTCCCCAAAAACTTCAGCTTAAAATTTGCCATACACCACTTTTTTGTATATGCTATCGTTATCGAAATATTCAGAAAAAACCTGTTTTCGAGGGTCTTTGACCCTCTTTAGCACCGCTAGCGGCACTCGTAGAGACGGGGACTTTTAGGGTCTTGTTTAGGACCTCAAAAGGAAGGCTCATGCAAAAATCCAGCTTTCCCCAAATTTTTCCGAAGTGAAATGCCAATTTTCCTGGGGTATAACGTTTGCGATTGAATTAAAATCAACATAGTTGATTCGAATTTATATAAAATTCCTATATTTGGCATTTCAGTGGTAAAGCAAACAAAGCACCCGACGGAAGTCACTGTGTTCTTGTATCTTAAGCATTAACCTTAAGCTAGAAGCTAGAGCCTGAACTAAACAATTGCCGAGAATTCACCAATAAGGTTGGTTTATTCAGAGTCTGCTCGGCATAACCTGGTTTAATTTCAGTAGAGGCACATTTCTTGAAGGTGAAACTTAGTTTATCTCTCTCTCTCTCGCTCTGTAGTTACCCGTGAAGTAATATTTAGCAGGTACTATGATGTCGGTCCGTGTTCGTTATTGCCGCGTTTCACAGTAGGGACTTAATGCATTTTCTATAGTTGTTTTCGTTGATATTATGTTTCTGGCGGGATTGTATAGCGAAGTAGCCTCCGGCGAGGCTGTTTAAGAATTATAATATCAACGATAGCATCTTCATGTTTGTATGATGTGCATTCCTTATGGACTTTTGTGTGCGATTCACAATGAAGAGGATTTTGCAGGCATATAGTGGTTGCGAAAAGGAAATTAAATATAATTCAATAAAGAAGCAGCAGTCAGTATGCGATATGACTTACAAGAAGGACTAAATGTCCATCTGTAGTATATGTTTTGTCCGGAGGCTAGGTTTTGTTGATATTTCTATTAGTCCGTAACGCGTAAACCATAAGAATTAAGAAAATTCAAGATTAAAGAATTCAATATGTTGGAGTTTTGGCAATTTAACGTACTCCTCGCTTCATGGTAAGAGAAGCTTTAGAATGCAACAAAATTAAGGCATAAAAATCTTCCCCGAATTTTCAGTTTATAATGAGATGAATACTTTGCTTTTTGTGTTTGTGTTTTTTTTTTAATTGCAGAATTTGCTTTTAAAAAAAATGACACGTTTTCATTAGCAGAACTGAATATCGCTTACCCAAAGTCTTGTACGAGCGAAAGGTACGAGAACATTGACCAGGCCTGCCCAACATACTAACCGCGGGCCACAGCCTGGCCAGCGAAGGGTTTTTATCCAACCCGCGAGTCACTTCGTAAAAGGATCTATAGGCAAGACATTTAAGCAATATATTAATAAGAACAAATTCGTATTTACAAAGTTGCCAGTCAGAGGTATTTTTTTCACAGAATATAATATGTATGTGTTTTAGCTATTGAAATTGAATGCTTAACAAAAATCATTCAGCGGCAACTAAATTACGTGTGGTTTGTGTTGATTGGTGGGCATGGTCTCAAAAGCAAAAAGCATCGACATCAGCAACGGATCTTTAGTATGAAATATTGAAGATAAGTTTTTGTATAAAATTTCGCTAATGTGAGGAGACAGAAGAAGACAAAATAGAAAAGCTTCACTTAGCTGAAGTGGTTTAAAACGGTAACACGAATCGAATTATTGGCCCAAAAAAAAAAAGATTTTCTAAAAAATCTTTAGCTCGTTATCCCCGCAATTTTTCGCAGCAATAGTTTTAGTAACTTGCAGAAAGCTATTCAAAAATGCCAGAGTCAATAATTAAAGTAACCTTGTCACAAGACTCATCGCAAACCTAACTGTCTCTGCAGCGGTAGTTTTCAAGTGAATTTTACCTGCCCGTTGTAATATCTCCTCTCTCTCTCGATTACCGTAACTCCTAGTGGAGCATGGTGCGTTGATGACTACCGTGTGTAGTCCATCAACGTTACAAAGACAATTGAATTCGGAGTGTGATACGGTTGTCAGTCATACCACTTCCTAGTCGCATTGTTAGTTTATTATTCTACGATAAGAATATTTCTTATCATCTTCTTCTGAATAATAAACTTGCGACGAGTCGTGCCGAGTTTGGAAACTCGTTTCTCTATGAGTGTCTATTTCACAGAGTGGCGACCGAACGATCACGGCCACAGAGCACGGCAAAACAAAAATTAAAGGATTGAAATTGGGAAAATCTGGAAAATTGTGAAGAGTGATGGCTGCGTGAGCAACATAACAACACAATTGGAAGCTTCGCGGCACGACTTCAAAGACACAAAAAGGTCGAATAGCTTCGAAGCACCAGATAATGTTTGCCGGCCTTATAAAAGCGGTATGAATGTTTTCTCCTTCACACCCACCATCGCTTCTCATTTCTCAGACCAGAACAACAACCCGCGCAAAAATTATGTTGGACACCCCTGACATTAACGCTCAGTGCCGTGTACAAGTTCACTTACAATTTTTTTTTCAGTTCACCACAAGGTTGGTTCATAAATTATTTGAGTCAATTTCTCATTAACTCTATTAGGACGAACATATAAAAATGTTAAGTAGAACCCTTATTGTTTCAACTGACAAGCATAAGGCAATGTCATTTCTGTCGTTATCATCTCAAGAATTCTATAAATTTGAAAAATAAAACAATCTGTAGCTCGATTCATCCATCTTCAGTTCGGTAGCCAACATTAAAGCATCAACAAATTCGATTGAATTGACATTTTTTCGCTATAAAATGGACCGTCGTTCGTGGAAATCCCAGAAGGATTTTAATTTAGAACACCATTAGGGTCATTGGAAAGGTCTCATCAAAAGTATGCCAGCAGCAGCAGCAGCAAAAGCAGCGATTGGCCATAAATTAAGGATTGATTGTAGCTGTTAACATCATTACATGAACTAAGATAAAAAGGGAACAAAATCACATCAGATTCCGATCTTAATTTTGTTTGACTTTTTTTTCAGTTGTTTTATCATTTTTCTTATATGTACAGGTAAACGATTGTATCTCCTGGTGTGGACTCAATCTCGAAGGTACATACTAAAGTGCATGTGCCATAGTGGATACTATACCCACATTCTGGCTGAAAAATTAAGGCAGGGAAGGAGTTCGTCTACAGTTGAGTGTTTGAAGTTTTATTCTAGTCTTTATGTGATGATCTCGTAATATCCCCATCGTCGCTTTACTCTTATCAATGTTCTTTTCAGTAAAAACGAGTGAAGATTCTATTTTCTAGAATACGAGAATGTGTTACCTACATGATTGTAAGGTAATAACACGACAAATAACAATTAAATGAAGACAATACAACAGAGAGGAACAAAAATGAAGGCACAATCCACAATAACATCATCATCATCTACCGACATTGATATCGTAGACATCGTCCTCATCATTGTCAGGCCTTCTTTTTGTATTTTTTTTATTGTATCGCGACCCTGATTCAACCCTTGGTCGGTTGACGGCGTGGCGTGTATCTGTTTTTTTTTTAACTGACTTTCTTTATCTGCTATGTTTGCTCATTGTTGCTCGGTTGTTTCTTTTGTAAAAATGACATCAAATGATAAACGCAAGCGAAATGGGAAGTTCTTGTATGTAGGTATACAAGTAGCTACTGTTCGGTGTCGCTGTCAGGATCGGAAGCCAAAGGTTTTTTTTCAGAGATGAGAGTCTATGAATAATTTAAATCGTTCAAGTACAAGGAGTTTTCAGAGTGACTGCGCGCTCTCAGTCAGGACCTTTTCAGACTATGGGTTTCAATGTCCTTTTGCCATTGTGTTTAGCCTTTTGTAATGGTTTTTTTTTTTAAAGAGACACTGCCATTGTGCCGCGTTAAAACTCATCATATCGTGTATACCTGTCGTTTAATCAGTGGAAATTGTGCGATGGAATGACCTGGCTGGCATGGCGTTTTGATTAATTTATAATCGTTGCAATGATGTAGATGACTAATTGGGAGCATGGGGGAAAAGTGACGGAAATACGTAGAATAAAAGAAAGAAAATTGTCACCAACATGTTAATGGACAATTTTGATAAAATCTTCGAGAAGGTTTGTATGAGAAATTTATTTGATGAAAATTAAAAGTAATTTCTATTAACAAGAAGTTTGCAGATTAATACGAATTTTGAATATCATTTACGTGCTATTATACAGTTCGGCTCATGGCTCGAGATATAATATAGACATAGCGAGCTAATCGCACTTTTATGTACCTATACATACTACTACAGGACGAAATTTCATTAATTGCTGATTGGCTGATATAGATATTTTAAAATATTCCTTTCTTGAACATTTCACTAAATAAAAGAAAAATCACACATACTTTCGTAGAATGAATGCTGCAACATTTAATCTCGAAATCTGAACATAAACATATGATATAGATCATACCAATCCACTCCCTCAATACGAACATTTTTATCTTCCTTACAAAAAAAAAATCTAAAACCCCCCTTATCACAACAATGAAATGATGAAACTTATGTTTTGGCTCACCCCATACTCCGACAAGATAAATAAAAATTATAATTAATCTTACTCCAAAGTTCATTGAATCAAAAGATTGTTATAGCGGAAGAATGAAATCATTTCTTTCCTAATATCCGTCTCCCTCTCTTCGAAGATTGTTGGCTCTCGGAGATAAAGGGAGGGAGAGAAAAAAAAACAAATCCTTAGAGATATTTAATATTAGGCATTCCTGGCATTCAGTTATTATTTCCATTTCGCCCACGGCCAAGCAGGGGCATACAAAGGCAGCCATAGTTATGTCGCTTTCAATGGTTGAAGGTTTATTTATGTCTATTGTAAAGTACGTAGCGTTGCGGAAAGAATGTACACTGGTCGGCATATGTATTTTGACATCTCATATACCCTCCAGCCCCGAGACTGGTTTTGTTTATCTAAAGCCAATAACGGTAAATTTCTTTTATCAAAATTAAAGCACATATCGAAAGCAATAAATATGCATAATATTTTTCCTGTCCTCTTTCGGACTCTCATCCTATAGAAAAGAGAAAAGATGGAGGCGTTATTCTGGTGTGCCATAAGTATTTTGACAACATTTAACTCTTTGATTGCACAATTTTTTTTTCGCAAGAACTGATGCACAAAACATGTTTTTATTAATTTTTGAGTTTCTCATATTAATTTTCAAATAAAAAATATCACCAGTGGCTCGAAACATAAACAAAAATCAGGCAGCTTGAAAGACAAAACGGACCCGATGGACAAACCAGGCATATACGAAATATCGTGCGGCAGCTGCGATCAAAAATACTATGGACAAACTAAACGATCAATCAGGAAACGATTCGAGGAACATAAGCAATACGTACTTAACGACGAATCGAGGAAATCAGCTTTCGCAGCGCACATCATAGAGCAACAGCATCAACCAGTGTCAGCAAGTGAGGTGCGTATGCTCAAATGCATAAACGATGAACGAAAGCTGGATGCATATGAAAGTATGTTCATACACACCGACGCCAACGCATTAAACCTCGATAAAGGCAATATTGAATCGGAGCTTTTCACACTCATTTAGATAGTAGTGCAATATTTACACATACATGACTTTCTCAATTTATTAAAGCCTTTTTACTCTTGTGTTGTACAGTACATAATTAGAATTATTTGAACATTGAACTTTATTTTAATTGTGATTTAAATTTAATTTCGCTGTCACTAATTTATTTTATTTTATTTAATGTTTATAAAGTATGTTTGGTTAACTAATTTATTCAATTTTTTTTTAATGTTATTGGTTCTTTAAAACTAGATAAGTTTTTGTTATTCTGCTGTATAGTAAATTTATAATCGTATTAATTATTTATTATTATTTTTTTTCTCTCTCTTTTAACCATTCCTAGACCTTGCTTTAAGAAAATTCGTGCAATATTTACATTACATTTATCTTTAGTATATGTTATTTATTCGAAATGTCCAAGTATCTGTATTAGTCATATACATTTGTAAATTTCAATACCGCTAATGTCTTTTCGCATACACATAAATTCACAATTGTTTCAATCGTGTTGTTGAAGATGAGTAGAACGCCACTCGAAATGCATACGGAATAATAAAATTTATAATTTTTCCTGCAAATGTGTTTTCATAAATAATTATAAATCTATCGGAATTTGCGCTAATCATTCCATTACTAAAATTTTAATAATGACCAAAAGAAGCTTTGGCCGTGGAAACAGTGATTTGAACTTAAGCAGCCTAGGCCATTGTAAGCAAAATATCCCTGCATCATGAGAGAGCCTTCACTGTGGTATTAATTTTGATAACCAGGTATCCGTTTATTTTTTCACAAAAACTGGGCATTTTCTTTAAATATTTTTTTTTTTTAATGTAATAAAATAACGAATATTAGACGAAAAAGCTTTTTCCAAAAGTTGCAGTAGCTTCAACTTTTTCCTTAGTAGGTTTGCTTTTGGTTTGGTTTTTAGGGTTTTTTAGAATTTTTTTTTTTCAAAAAACCCTTATGAAAGCGATTTTGTCCGTCCGTCCGTCCGTCCGTCCGTCCGTCTGTTCACTAAATAACTCGCGAACGGCTCAACCGATTGTCATGAAATTTGGTAGGAATGTGTAGAATGGTTACAGTCTTTGGCACATATACCTTAGAAGTTGGTAAGAAGAAGATAACAGGGTGTCCCGAACGTTTGAAAAAAGTCGACTTTTTTAGTTTTTACCCGAGATTGACGTATGGGTATTTAAATCAAAGATCTAAACGCGTACATCTCATATCAGTTAAAACTTTCCAGTTTCGACTAACGGTAAAAAAGTTATTGGCGTTTAAAGTTAAACTTCTTTTTCGACCTCCGTTTTTCTAAACCGTTAGAGGGATCGATATGAAACTTTTCACAAAGATTGGTCAGTATGGCCTTATATACGTTAAATATTAAGACTGTTGACTTTTGCTAAGGAAAAGTAAATAACAGTAAATTTGTAAAATTTCAATTTATTCGTGTGTAGCCCCTCTTAGGTTTTCAAATATGAAAATTCTGCTAAGGTTTTTTAGAAAATTACATATGGAATATGTCTACGAATTTTCACTCGAATAACTGTATCCAAACCAGAAATATAGCCAAGTAAGTATTTGGTAAGGGTCTTTCACAATGCAAGGGAAGCCTCTTAAGCATTTCTTCAATGCATATCTTTTAACTTGATGAAACAATGAATGACATTTTGTGGAAATGCATAGAATGGTAATAGTGTTTGCCACAAATATTTTTGAAGTTTGTAGGACCAAATTAACAGGGTGTCCCTGAAGCTGCAAAAGTATACTTGTTCAATACTCATAGGAGTAGGAGAGGAGGCTCTTACGTCAGGGGACACAATGGAATCATTTCACATAAGTTGCTTTTCCTTGATTAAAAAAACAATAACAGTAGATTTAAAGCTAATAATTCAGTTCATATATATAAAGCCAAGCCATCCTTACGTTTGCCTGAGTTTCTTTTTGCTCAAATGCCATCAGAAATCTTAAATCGACAGATGCCTGTAGATTTGCCTTGGAGTACTTTTATGCAAACTGGGTAAATCTATTTTTGGATTGGTCTAATTATTTATTAGACCAATCCAAAAATTAGATTTATTAGACCAATCCAAAAATAGATTTACAGGAAGCGTTTCATTAATGCTGTGCACAATTCTTATCTATTGCTTATAAAATATACATACAAAAAATATTCACTATGCATCAAAATTCTAAAAAACCCTCGTATTGCGGGCGCAGCCCTCTGTACGCCGGTATTTTTTAAAGAAGAAAGAAGTGGCCTAAAGCCAAATGTGCGATGGGGTAACCCTTTTTTTTGAGAAAGTATAACAATGAAAATGTGTAGGCCAAAACCAAACTGCGAAACAATCAGAGAAGTTATTGAGCATAGTGCAGTAGAATTAATTACGAATAAAACGCTATGGAACCAATCAATAGAGTACTTAATACAGAAATTCTCGTTTTAAAATTTGATGCACTTAAAGGTCGAAATTCAAAATGCCCGAACGACAACTGATTGCCTGGAATTTCTACTATCATGATTGTCATTTCATACAATTTCTATAGCCACTTCCCGTTGTGTCGTTACTATCGAAAAGGACGATCAACCCAGACATTACAACAAAAATTCGCGTATATCCCCCAATATGAGATCAGCCCTTCAAGCCTTATGACATAAAAGTTTCCCATATAGTATACAAACGAAAAACTTGTCCAATATGAAAATATTTGTAGATTTCAGCCGAAGGGACGCGGGCGAAGTCGTTTTTTTTTCTTGGTCCATTGATCAATGGAGAATTCATCACCGCGAGCACTAAACATATTGCTTTTCCACTAAACGACTTTGGCGGCTCAGGGGCATCATCGTGCATGGCAATGATGAAAAATATTTGAAATTTTTGTCAGATTTTTATACTGTGTCCGTATGTCTGTCCCTCTTGCTGTTGACTATCCAAACGTAGTGTAATATCTTCTAGTCCTGTTCAAACGACAACGAGTACGTGTGCATCGTATCGCAATGGGAGATGGATGATGTTAAAGTAATTAAAATTTGTATACAAAAAATATATACAAAGTTTTTATTTACATACTTTCTTTTTGTTAAGCTTATTCCAAGACAGATACATACTGAGATGCACAGATTTACTCATAAAGTTTACTCAAGTCCGTGTGCAAAGGACAAAATACATTCCCATGAGGATATAAAAAGGTCAAAGGTATCAATATTCAAAAAGATAACGATGAGATGGGAGATAATCGCGAAGTTAAAGTACATGAACACAATAAACGAGTACGCACAAGAAGTAAAATGTCCTGGCAATTCAGCAAAGATATAGCGCGTTGCGAAACATCTCCGCCTTAAGGGCCGCTCAACGAGCTGGCGAAGTGAAGTGTCAGGGAGGGGGGTTGGATAGTCAACGGCATATGCTTTTGTCCGCTCTTTCATAAAAAGGACTCGTTCATTATTCTCTGTACAATTCTTAAGTATATTTACATTTAAATCCTGGACGTCGTCGTTCTTGTCGACATTGCGTATAGTCGTTGCAGTGTCCTTTTTATTTATCTCTGTGTAAATACGGAATTGTATCGCATTTGGTTTGCCGTGATGGTAGCTTAAGGTGACCAGATACACTACGGCCTCGTTATGCGTCGTCCCGCTTTGCGTTTTTTTTTCGCTTTGCGTCGTCCATCAATCTCTACCTTAAACTTATATTGCGTCGCAAAAACCCCGTATTGCGTCGTCAATTCTTAGCTGGAAAATTTTGAAATGATTGCAAAAATCGTAAAACGATCTAGGCAAACAATTTCCATTGATAGAAAAATACCGGGCTACAGAGGGCTGCGCCCGCAATACGAGGGTTTTTTAGATTTTGGATACATACATATAGTGAATAATTTTGCACCTATATTTTATAGGTAATAAATAAGAATTATGCACAATATTAATGAAATACTTCTTGTAAATCTATTTTTGGATTGGTTTAAATAAACGCGTTCCAGAATGAAAGGCTTTTAATTAGACCAATCCAAAAATAGATTTACTATGTATCATGGCTACACATATTAACTGAATTTATTAGCTGTAACTCCGGTACCATTACTCCAAACTGGAAAAAAGGAACTGATATGAAATGTACCCATCGAGTTCTTTGATTTGAGGACCCATACGTCCATGTCCGATAAAAACTAGAAAATCGAATTTTTCGGTTTGTTTTGGAAAAGATTGCCTGGTTGAATATTTATTTCGACAGAAGGGAAGACAGCTTCTGGCCACATCTGAAATATCCGATTCCAATGAATGGGGTGGATGGGCGCATTATATATTATTAACAACGCCTTAAATGATATGTTCTCCTCGGCGCAATAGTTCTCAAACCATTCCTTGAACATATCTGCAGTCATCCAGGCTTTTTGGTTACTTTTCCAGTGGACAGGAAGTGATGCTTTGCAAACACCTCTAAGCACCCTCGGAGTTTCAGAGGTCAGACGTCATGTTTGGCCAGAATGTCTGAAGTGTCTGGGGATTACAAATGACGTACGGCTTGTGAGCCTGAAATGGTTAACATGTATGCTACAATGAATCTGGATAGAATCGAAGAGAAAGGCGTGGTAAATTTAGTAAATCTGGACCATGATCCAGAAATAACAATTGAAGAACTTTAGCTTATGAAATCTGAAGCTTCAGGATCACAAAAACAGACGTCAGAATCTCCACCGACTAGACATCGTCGATGGAGCTTCTGACGTCGAATGTCAGAGGCTCTAAAGCATATTGATCAAGCTACTCACATTTTCGTAAATGACGACGAAAACGCCGAGCGAAGTTTTCGTAGCCAAAGCTCTGCAAGAGGCTTTTAAAGTTTATAATGATCTCTACATAAAAAAGGGCGTGGCAGTTCAAAAGTCGTTGGATTCATTTTTCAAAAAGACTTAATTTTTGATTTGTTTGTTGACGAAAAAACAATTTTTTAGTTTCGGGAACCTATCCCCGAAATTTTCATACTCTTCTTGTCTCGATTTGCGTTGTTTTGCTTTGCGTCGTATTTTTTATGAACGCATCTACGACGCAAAACGAGGCCGTGGTGTATCTATACATAGATGGTCAATGCTGTACACACAAGTTCTTCTAAGAAAAACTTTTTTGTTCATGAGTGAATCTTAACCAAACTTCATATAAATGGATCCCTATGGATGTTACAAAAAATATGTAAAAATGAATGGAACCGAGCGATGAGTTCATGGGGCTGCCATACAAACCCATTCCCCCAAATTGGGTTCTGGACTGGACTGCTAAATGAAACTTTGTAAGAAAGCAATCCGGTTTTGTGCATAATTTTGGAAACAAATTTTTGTACGAAATTGATCTAATGTGAAGCATATGGCATCCGTAAAGTGCCATCGTCAAAATTTGATGACACTGGGATTTTCCGCATACCAGAGATCCGAAGATAAGCGGGCGGAGGCTGTCAGTGATATCTTGACATTGGCACTCTCATTAATTTTCAATTTCAATTTATCCTTTTTATATATTGTAATTTTCGGGATGTTTGCGACGGAAAATTCTGGAAAGTGAACGCAATCGCGTCGGACTAGTGTGACGAGATCCGTGCGTGGGTTAGTGAACGCTCGAGAACTCGACGAGAATTTTCGGGAAATTCGCGATGGAAAGTTCTGGAAAGTGAACCTACGAACTTCGGGTCAGATTATTGTGGACAGAAAAATTTCTCGCAAGTGAATTATTGCCGTAACGGGTAAAATTGGAAAACATTCTAGAAAGTTCGATTCGCGTAAAAGTGAACTGTGGACTGTTTTTTAGTCGAGAATCAAAATGCCGCGCAATATATCGCAGGTAACAACTGCCGAATTAAAGCGTGAGCTGGCGAAACGGAATTTGTCGACTACGGGAAACAAAAGCGCGCTCCTTGCTGGGCTGATGGATGCACTGAGAGATGAAGGACAGGATCCTGATACGGTAGAGGTTCGAGAAGAGCAAGGCTCCTGTGAGGCAAGTGCAGAAGAAGAAGTCAGAGACCCAATGATGCAGTTACTAAGAGCAATGAGAACGATGGAGCAATCGATAAAGTCTGAACTGAAGGAACAGAATGAATGGTCAGCCAGGTCTGAGGAGGCAGTGAACAAGCTGAACGAACGAATTGCGAGTTCAAAGATAACGACAAAAGAGGGCGAGGCAATTAGCCATTCAAAGAACAGCCTTGGACAACTATTTGAAAAACAGAAAACAGAAGTCCTGGATATAATCGACGAGAAGTCTCGAGAAAATTCTGAGAAAATCAAGACGGTGGCCGAAGAAGTCCATAGGTTGAAGAACGATCTGGAACGTTTAAAAACAACGAACGTCAACCATCCAGCCGAGCTCAATAATAGGTGAGGATTTTCAGAAGTCCAATAGCAATTGAGAAACATCTAGAACAAGTGGAATAATAAAAACTGACTCAACTATTAAAAGTTTGAAAGCGATGGACACATTTCTTGGAATATCTATAAGACACAATTTCAGGCTGCTTCGGTGGTAAATGGTCGGACAATGAGCGCGCCACGGCTCTTGTTGTAGCGTTGAGAGGACCTGCTGCTAAAATCCTGCAATTGATTCCTTCTCCCCTACAGACGTCTTATGTGGAGCTTGTGAAGGCGATGGATATGCGACCGGAGATGAGCACATAAACCAGATATGTCGATCACAACCTCAAACCCGGACACAGAAGCCAGGAGAAACTCTGCAGCAATTGTCATACCCTACCTCGGAGCCTGAACATCGAAACGAGATAGCAATGGATGGATTCAGTACGGCTCTCCTGGACCGTGAACTACAACAGGTGTTCACGGCTAGCTGATAAGCGGACGATCAAGGACGCACTTGCATACCTACAGTCTAACATTTGAAGATGCGAAGCAAGTCGCCCGTAACTGTGTGAGAGTTCGAGAAGTAGTGGATGATTATGTCTGTCAGCGAATGAATGCAACAAGACAAGTTATCAACGGTAATGTAATTCGGTGCTGGAATTGCGGTGAAAAGGGTCATGTCCGGAGGAATTGTCAACAACAAAGAAAGGCAGAAACATTCCGCAAGAAGTGTGCCCAGCAGGCGAGAAAAACGAATTGCCAAAGAGCGAACCGAGTTCGAGAGTAACGGATTACGTTTAGAAATTTTTTTATATTATATGCGAGCTTCAAGCCCTCAGCTTCATGGCTCATAAGCGTTCCTCAATCTTTATCGCAGAGCGAAATACTATGCAATAGTTTTTTGGTCAGAAATGGATGTTTGTTTTAGCTGTGGATTTATTGTATCTCTCAATTGACTAACTCTTGTTCAAACTTTCAAAATGGCGAAAAAAATCAAAATTTTTTGAAGCAAAATCAAACAGCGACAAACTTTAATATTTAGCAGATTTTATTTCTAATTCAAAGAACGGGCGCTAGCATGGCTAAAAAGGGGGTTTGTTTGATAATTTTAGCCTGCAAACCCTTGTTCTCTTCGCCACATTACCGTTATGATTGACCACGAAATCCTCTAATATTCATTATAAGTTTTGAAAGCTTCGAAATAATAGCAAAACACCTCTCCAGTATTGTTCCAATTTGCTTTTTTCAAAACATATCTAAAGAGAGCAGTTGATCAACGTGTGCTCTGGTATTGAAAATAATTTATTAAGAACTCACTCTTCTAGGGCATTTAAAGTTTAATTTGAAAAAAAGAAAAAATATTTGCCCCTCAAATCGGCCGCCCTAGGCGCAATCCTACCCACACTATGGTAAATCTCCCACTGCAGGAATCATACTCGACCTTAATTTGATGGACGTAATGTAAAAAGTATGGACCATTGTTTTGAATAGAGAAGTAATAGTGCTCATCTCGTGTGGTGGAAAAAAAATCGAAGTACAGGGTGCGGTAGAGAAACTTACTTATTTGAAAAAATTCCCGAGCGGTGGGGCGGGTAAAGGGATGGGATGGAGCGCATGTGGAGGGGGAAGTTCCCAAATTTGTTTCTAATTCTAGTCAGTTGCCATCATGCTCTGGTCCAGAGTGCGCTCGCTTACTTGTTGCTACGCAACGTGCCTTTCGCGCTCGCTTTAGGATTTCTCACAGACTCATTTCGGAAACCCGGTATAGGACGCTCGGTATGGCTTTTCTGGGAGGCTTGGAGGATGCAGCTAATGTGAAATTAGGGGAGCTACTGTACTTCCTAAATAACACTGGCTGGTTCAAGACACCTCCCCACTCATAAATTCTTTACCTAACCTTCATCATATACACTAGTTATACTTCATGGAGTTGTGGTTTCAAAACGGCGCTTTATGCGCTAATTGGGCTTTGGCTAGCCTCTGCCTAGGCCGCCACTTTTACCAACCAACCAACCAACCATTTCGGGAGTGTGGAAGTGTCGCTAAAACCAGAAATGGTCATCAATGGACCACCAGAACTCTGGAAAACAGTGAAAGGGTGAGGCAGTCAATTCTGCGGTCTCCCCGGCGTTCGACTCGCTAACATATAGCTCCATGCGATTTTTTTATGGGGTTATTTGAAATCCCTGGTTTGTGTCGATCGACCGCGGACCTAAGCTCACCTCAAGAACAACATTCGCGACGGCATTGCCAACATACCGATATGCTGCAAAGAGTGGAGACGAACTTAAAAAATGGACTTAAGCTGTGTATGCACAATGGGGATCGCCATTTAACCGATATCATTCTCAATACTGTATGAAAAAAAAATTGGGATATTGTATTCTCAAATTAAAAAGAATTAAAACAATAACTGAATGCCTTTTGTTTTTATTGACCCTTAAAATAAGTAAGTTTCTCTGACGCACCCTGTAGAAGCTTGTTGGGTTGATCATTATGTTTTCATTGTGTGAAATCGAGAATGCTGTACATTTTGTTGCACGTTTTTGGATAGTGTACTGCTATTCAAAATGTTGTACTGTACAGCGAAATGCTGTACGTCTGGTCACCTTATGCTAGCTCGCTTACTATGTTTGCTCTGTGATTATGTAAAGGAAGAGCATACGCGCAGCCAAAGGACTAACCATTGGGATTTACATAGCGATATCACGCTTTTGCGTGTACATACGAGTATATGCTAAGTTTTAATAAGAAATGTGACAGAGAATTTTTGGAAAGTCATTATAAATAGGGATTTTGGTGATGTTTATGATTTTGATACATGCATACATATTTGGGTTTGGATTTTGAGTAATAAATTTTGCACTACTAGAAAATTTTAGAATTTCAATAAAACACAAATTGATCATCACCATTGTGCATTGTGGGATGTTAACCCGATGTCAGGATTTCTCCAATTGTCACGGTTACGCGGTTTCTTTCTCCATATCTTGAAAGCTCTCAGTCGTCCACGCAGGTCCGTACACTCGACACTTCAGCTCAAACATTTAAAATTAGATCAGACATTGCATTTACAATTAAAATTATTAAAGTT
This sequence comes from Microchrysa polita, assembly GCA_949715475.1. Lineage (NCBI taxonomy): Eukaryota > Metazoa > Arthropoda > Insecta > Diptera > Stratiomyidae > Microchrysa > Microchrysa polita. Next base: position 104,228,919 of record OX454417.1, read on the forward strand.
TTTCAACCAACCATCTTATTTCCTTTTTCTTTCTCTTTCAGGTAAGTGTACACTACAAGATTAACTGCCGCCTATCATTTACATTGATATCGTAAGTAAACTAATGATGAATGATATTAACCACACAACCTTTATCCCAGATCTAATATTTAAACAATCATTATCGACCTTAATAAGATGCCATCATCATATTACACAAGTATATCGCGAGTTGAAATTACAAATATAGATCCGTGACAGTCCTCGGCGGTCATTAAGTAGTTCACGGTACGGTAGTACCTATCTTTGGACACACCCATATCTTCGTTCCGTCTGTAAATATTCTAATGTTGGATTTTCTCAAACGTAAACATTACTTTGGTATCTTGGTCCAATGCTCTAATGAATGAATATGAATGAATGACATTCGGATTCGGACTTGTGTGTGTTTCCACCTCATTAAAGCCACTCCGGGATCCCGTGGGGACTCAAGTCAAACAAAAGAGTTACATACATATGCCAAAAGTAAAACACACAACATGATGTGTTTTCTATTCTCAACATTTAAGTACCTTGAATTTCCCTTTCAAATGACGGAATTATGGGGTTGTTGGAAATGAAGATGATCCACAAATAAAAACAGATGAAAATAATATATCTAGAAGAAAAGCTTCCACGCATAACACACTATTGTAGAAGACTCTCTAGCATTAAGTACATATATGAATGAGTGATTGAATCGGACACTGCGGAACTCCATAAATATACGCTTAGGTTTGTAGAGTATCCACCTTTAAGCCAAGTGGCTTCTATGCACGCTTGACTGACATACGAGATGGTCCTAACTTGTCAGATGTGTTGTGCTATCTCCACTCTATCTTTGCGCTCTTCTAAAGTCGCTAGGCCGTTGTAAGAGGACGTGTGTATATTAAGTGCGGTCATACACCACCTACACTTGGATATAATTTTTCGTATAATTTAATGGTTTTTATATACATACACATAATGTTTTGCTGAAGGGTCATTTGAAGGGGAGCAATAGACACTTGAATTCATCAGTTTAGATGGATTTTGAATTTTCAAGTGACCATTTCACCTGCGTGGTGTATCTCTCTATTGGTTATAGAGAGGAAGTGTGGTAATTTTTGATTACATGGTGTTGCCAATAGTTTTTTTTTTATTTTTCGATTATCCCAGTTTTGAAAACTTCAATTCTGGTTTTAATATTTAGAGCTCTTTTGAAACTACCGCGGGGTGTTTACTGTTTATTCGGGTAAGCTGAGTTAATCATGAAGATGGTAATCTCAATTTTTGCTAAGGCTAGTGTTAGATCCACCCAATTATGTACATATTTACAAGCTTCAAGCACAGCTCCAATTTCTAAAATAAAGTGATGACCTGACGGCTGAAGCCCAAAACAACACTTTTTCCGATTTAACTAACACCAGCTCCCTAGGGCGGTGAAGTTTCTGTAAAGATAAAATATTAAGTAAGCCAAAATTATTTTGTTTATACTCAAGAATATCGACTTATGTTGTTTTATTAATGACAAGCGAAAATTAATAAAAATAGCTCAATTTGACCCTAATTAGACCAATATACACAACTGAACAGAAAACCTATAAAACTGAACTTGGCTAACTTGGTTGGCTCGGGTCACATCATCTATTCTATATAATAAAAGAAAGACATGTTAGTTACACCATTTATAATTCGAGAACGGCTAGACCGATAGCATAATGACTATTTAAAAATGCGAAAAATTGACAAGAGCAAAAATTCACAATAGTTTCTTTTCTGCCTATTTCTGCATGTACATATTTCTCGAACATATCAGCGGATTTCACTAAGTTTGCTCCACAGGATTGGTCTCCACCTAATGTTACAGAACAACTATTGAGAAATATAAAAAATTTACAATTGACACAATTATTAAGACAGTTATTTTTCACATATGTACTTTTTCTTGTAATTCTTGAACGAAATACCGGATTTCAGTAAGTTGACTAAACCGGATTGGTTTACACAAGGCTCCAGCTGGAATAGCAGTATGACTATTGAAATATGCAGAAAATTCACAATGAGCAACAATTCACAATGAATTTTTTTCGCATAATTTTGTCTATGTTTCTTGAACAATATTTTCGCAAATTTTCCTGCTAAATCGAGCACCTCTTTTAATATCGGAATAATATTGAAACAAAGCAAAAAAATCTCTCTGTGTAAAAATGTAAAGATTTTCCTTTTTCGTTTATTTCTCAATACAGCTTGAACGAATTGTCGGATTTGACTAAAATGGATTCCACCGGATTGGTCTAAATCCAGAGAAACATGCGAGAAATGTATAATAGGCAAAATTATGAAAACTGTTTCTTTCAAATACTTTTGTCTATATCTCCTGAACAATACCGAGTGGGTTTGAAAATTTGCATCACCGGATCGCACTCCACTACAAAACGTAGAAACTCAGAATTTGGTTCTTTTAAGAACATTGTTTTGTTTTGCACAAATTCCAACCAAAAATTTATATTAATCTGTCTGTAAGTATTGAAAGATGCACAAAATTCACAATGAACAAACTTATGGACAATTCTTTTTCACATACTTTTGAATTTATCTCCCGAACGGTTAAACGGATGTTAGTAAATTTGCTATGCCTCTACTCTACATGACTGAAGAATAAAATTCACAATGGGAAACATGTTCAAGGCAGCTGTTTTTCTGATCCTTTTACCAATATTTTGAATAGTTTAGTATTTAGTGGATTTGGGTAATTTTACACAACCGGATTGGTCTCTACCGTGAATAGTTAAATGACTACTTAAACTTGCAAAATAATCAAAGTGAGCAAATTTAGAAGGAAGCTGTCTTTCCATATACTTTTGCCTGTATCCCCTTAGCGAATAAATTGATTCCAGTCTATTTGCTCCACCGGATTGATCTCTACTCTGAATAGTATATTCCAGTATATTTGCTCCACTGGATTGATCTCTACTCTGAATAGTAGAATAAATTTGAAACATGTATAAAATTCACAATAAGCAAAAGTATGAAGTCAAGTCTTCTTCACATACTTTTGCCCACATATCCTGAACGAAATAGCGCATTTGAGTAAATTCGACCCTCGAGATTGGTTTACACCCGGAACTGCCAAACAACTATTGAAACATGCGGAAAATTTACAATGAGTTAAATTATGGAGACAGTATTTTACCATACTTTTGAACAGCGGAATTTAGTGATTCCTCACCTGAATTATTTTCGCTCTCATCAGCAGGTGAATGACTTAAACGCTTAATAGCAGAATACCTATTGAAACATCTGCAACATTGACCAGGGAAAAAAATCGTCAAGGCACCGTACTTCAGTTAATTTTCTCCACCTATCCTCCACCATCCCTTCAATGACATCAGCCCCGAATAGCTCATGAAGCATTTGCATTGCATTGGCCGGAAAACTATTGTCATGGAATTTCATTTTCCCCGACGTTTGCTTATTTCTTTTGATCGGCTTGAAATATTTTCCTCCCGCGCCACTTCATCTTGAAGGACTTCCAACTTCGATGGAAGAATAAGAATTTAAGGAAAATTGACCAAGAGAACATTTTTAAGGCAGATCACTTTCTTCCATATACGTTCCACTTCGCCCTTTCCTGCTGAATGACCTTGATGCTTCATAATAACCTCGCAAAGCTGAAACCCTACTGACATTTGGAGAACTTCCTGAACGGATAACCCAATGAGAAAATTTTTAGCATGCTATTTTTCTCATTCTTTGGCCTTATAGTTTGATTTCAGTAAATTTTTATCCCATCCCAATTCCTCTAAAACAAATGCACAATAACTATTGAAACTTGCATCAAATTCACAATGAAAAAATTTTTCAAGGGAATTGTTTTTCACATAAATTTTTCTATATCGCCTGACCGGATAAGCGGATTTCTATAAATTTTCCCTACCAAATTCGTCTCTAGCCGGATATTGTATAACATGTGGAAAATTTACAATAAGAAATTTTTTTAAGGTGCCCCTGTTTCTCATCCTCCGGGCACCTTTTAATATGATTAGCAAACTAAGGAATAACAGAAGAGACATAGGGAAAATTTTCAGTAAACAAAATCTTGAAAGCAGCTGCTTTCCCCATTTTTGGGTGACTTTTCTTGAATGGAACTATTATCAAGTTTTCGACACATAACTGGAGTCTGCACTAGATTCACAATAAGTGCAGTTTAATGAATGCGCCCCATCAGATTGCACCTGAACGAGTTCCCTCCATCATATTGCTCTCTACCCTAAATACCGGATTAAGTTGTATTGAAAAATACTGAAAATTAACAATTAGCAAAAGAAACAAATGTCTTCATAATTCTTTCTCCTGAACGGATAAGATGATTTTGGTTAATACCACCCTACACCCCTCCCACCTAATTGACCACCACGTCGGCTAGAAGAATCGCTGTTGAAAAATCAGCAAAATTTGCCAGTACAAAAATTATTTCTGTAACTTTTGTCTATATCTCTTGAACGAATTTTCTGATTTCAATAATTCCATCCCCTCTCCCCCGAATTGATGACTACCCTGAGAGGGCACTTTATGTGTTTCTACGTTTGCCTATATCTCGGATTACCGTATTTCAGTATATTGCACACTGAATCCACGGTCCATTTGCCTATATTTCCAGATCGGATTTCAGAAACTCCTCTTAATGGCTTACACCCCCCCCCCCCCCAATAACATAATAACTGCTGACACATCTGGAAAATTATTCAGGTTCCCTCCAGTATAAGAACCACCCGAATAGCAAAATTGACCAAGAGCAACAATATTTTCTCCTCCTTTTTTCGGATTAGCGGATTTCTATAAATTTTACAACCACTCATCTCCACCAATATGAGGCACATCTGGAAAAATATTTTTTTCTGTTTTTCTCTATACCTCCTGAACTTAAGAGTGCATTTCATGAAATTCTCAGTTTCTTCTATCTTTGCCTATAACCCTTCAACGGAACGCCAGATTTCAAAGACCCAACCTCCTTGGCGAGATTGACTTCCACCCTTAATAGCAGTACAACTCTTCACAAACCTGAAACAGGAAATAAATGAAGAAGTCCGCTAATTTCTCCAATTTTTGTCTATATTTATTGAATCTCTTCGCAGGTTTGCGAAAACTCAAGCAGACTTTGGCCATAACTTCTGAACAGATTAACTGATTTCGCTAAATTCAAACCCCTCCTCGGATATAATCGTAAAATTAATTTAAAACGAGACCGAGGCTAATTTCGGGCGTGGCCGAAATTTGAATACCCGTCACATTTGAATGAAACTGAAGCTCCTTTTGTGTTAAAAATTTCTACCGCAGCCCAATAACGTGTTCCGATTCCATCTGTTCCTATTACGTTGGGTTTAATCCAGGAACACACTTGGATGTATTTTGGTTAATATTCAAAAAGAAAAAAAGTTGTTCTTACAAGAATCCAATATTTGGGGGTTGGTTTGTTTGACAGCCCTATGACGTAATGTTCCGATTTCATCCATTCCTAAATGTCTTTTGGAGCTTTACTAGCCTAAGGTGACCTGATTCCCGAAGGCCCAATGCAGTACACGTTCCGGAATTCGGGTTTCAGGCAAACCCTCAATCGTACTATTTTATTATTTGTTATCATAATGTTATCAAAACAGCAAGATCCCGATGTTATCGCATTAAACGGCGTCGATTGTATGTCACGAGGCTACCACCATGACGGATGCCATAAAACGACCACATATTCTCCATCCTTTCATAAGTGATATCTTCCTAAACGGAATACAGCAAGAATAGTAGCTTTTATTCTGGGAAATGTGTGGTGAACCTTGGGAAAGCAAGGTTCCAAGGACGTAGCCAGAGGAGGGGTCCAGGAGTCCCTAACTTCCTACAGTATTTCTAATTTATTCATTCCTAAAACTCTGCCGAAATTAAGCTTGCAGTCAGATAAATTGTGTCATCTGGACGAAAGTAGTGACTATATGTATAATAAACAATTTGGAACACACAAAAAATCTGGTGACCCAAAATTGGGATCGTCTTTCATAATGGAAACTTCAACAAATTTCTTAAGAACTCATACAGGCTACACAATTTGAAATAAAATATTTCCCTGTAAGAATGAAGAATTTTTTTTTTTAGCCGTGCGAAGGGAAGGCAAAAGCAGCATGACGCGGGCACTGAATACGCGATCGTACTTTCCATAGATCCATAGTTGCTGCTTCGTGCATATACCATGACCCACGAGCCCTTCTATAATTGTACAGAAAAGAAGTCTTTGGCGTTGTAGACGTGGCACTCTCTGCTTCCGATGATAGCAGAGCAATTAAGTAATCGTGCGTGCACTCGTGCTCGCCCAGCCTCGTCAAGCGATAAAATTGGATTCGACACAGGAACAGTGGGACAGGAGGCATATTATGCATTGGGGCAGCGCCGAAACTAGTGTCTAAAATTAACAACAAGATTCTAATAATGTCATAATTTCTGATATCCAGCTAAATCCTGGCTACGTCCTTGCAAGGTTCTGTTGGTACTAAACAGGACCCAGAAAAGATCCCTCAACTTCTAAATGTTCTCATAGACAAAACATCATCAGCATGTGAAGTGCAAATGTATGTTTTAAGACGCAAAGTTATAACAGGCATGGGAGAAGTGTAGCCAGGATCTCGTTTAAAAGGGGCAAACCCAACATTTGTTTAACACAATGAACCCGAATTTTTTTTAGGGTTAGGAATAGGTATTTTTCAACTTTTGAATTTCAGTGTTCGAAACTGCAGTCTCAGCAGCATTGTTGGGATGATGATGGCCCTTTCCCTATTTCTGACAATCCGTGACCCTGAGACAAAAATCAGGAAGCTGTTTATTTGAAGTACGAAAATTACACCTCCTTGTACCTACCTATTTAAAAGTTTCGTATTGTTTATTACAATAGATAAATTAATACCTCATTGCGTAGCGAATTCTTAAGCGGATGGCGACTCTCTGGGGATTTATCGCTACTTTATTGGATTTGGTCAACATATAGGGGAAAAACCTTGCAGAGTTTGAATTTTCTTTTTCCTAGAGAGGTTGATAGGGGAATTGGATGGAGTACAGTAATTTTTCCATCGTTTTGTGAAAAATTTAAATCGCATCTTTACATGGCTGTTACTTCTGAGTATTGGCAGCTATATGCTTGGGATTTTCACCTAATACGGGCAGTGCGGTCCTCTATACATGGCTGTTAAATGTCAAAATTTTCGATTGAATGGATTAAAATCCCGAACGCAGATAAGTAGGACCTTGAAATTTGGAGACAATGTGAGCGGTGAGCGCCAAGTATAGCTCTACAGCTACAAGTGTGAGCTAGAGCCTTCAAATGTTCACAAGTCTGCCAATTTTCTAATTTATTGGACACATTTTATAGAGTTTTCGATTAGAAAAGTCGAAAGTGCGATTTGGGCAGCTGTAACTGTCGAACGCAGATAGGCGACCCTAAAATATGGAGAAATGTAAGTAAATGTAATCCCCAGGTTGTGGAGCTACCTGGCGCTTACATTTAGGTACATTAAATTTCAGAACGATTGACCAAAGAGTTTCGAAATTATCGAAAATGAATGTTTGCCACATGAAAGTGCGATTATCCTGCTAATAACACCTAACAGACTGACTACAGGCCTCACCGAGGAGGTTTTTATGAAGTCATTAGGCTTCTTTGGTGTGGCGTTGGGAAAGCTGTACATTTACTAATGTTGTACGACAGGTCAAAATGCTTTAGGTATTGTACAGCAAAATGGTGTACGTCTGGCCACATATTTGGGTGAAGTTTGGTTGATTGATTCACAAGGAAAAAAGTTGTTCATGCAAGAACCTAATTTCCAGCGGTTGGTTTGTATGAGAGCCCTATGACGAAGTGTTCCGATTTCATCTGTTCCTAGATATGTTTGGTGGCTTTACTAAAAACACATTTGCGCAAAGTTTGGTTAAGATTGGTTCATTAAGAAAAAAGTTTTTCTTAGAAGAATCTAATTTCCAGTTGTTGGTTTGTATGACAGCCCTATGATGTAGTGTTCCGATTTGATCTGCTCCTAGATATTTTTTGAGGCTTTACTAGGAACACATTTGGATGAAGTTTGGTTACGGTCGGATTATAAAGGAAAAAGTTTTTCTTAGAAGAACTTAATTTTCAATGGTTCGTTTGTATGGCAGCCCTATGACATAATGTTCCAATTCCATACGTTTCTAGATATGTTTTGAGGCTATACTAGAAACACACTTGGGTGAAATTTTGTTAAGATTGGTACATAAAGAAAAAAGTTTTTCTTAGAAAAACCTAATTTTCAGGGGCAGCCCCATGACCCCATGGTCCGATTCCATTCGTTCCGACATATATACAGCGTACACTAAAAAGAAACTTGCATACAAATTTTCAGCTCGATAGCTTCAAAACTGAGGGACTAGTTTGCGTTGCAACAGACGGACAGACAGACAGACAGACAGACAGACAGACAGACAGACAGACGGACATGGCTCAATCGATTTCTCTCGTCACGCTGATCAATAATATATATACTTTATATCGTCGGAGGTGCTTCCTTCTGTGCGTTGCAAACTTCATGACAAAGTTAATATACCCTTTCACATAGTGACGGGTATAAAAATGGTGGTCCGAAGTGATTGAAGTTCAGGCAAGTTGGGACCCACTTAATTATACAAAGATCTTTGGGTGACGACACGTTTCCATTATCGCGATGCATCCATATAGGGTGGCTGCGGCATTACTAACTTACCCCTCCGGATGCCAATCGTTTGTGGTTTGTTGTTCACACGATCCGAATCACTTTACTAACTAGTAGTTGACGTGGTCAGCTACGGATTGGAAAAGCGTATAAAGCTTATAAAAATAGGAGCATCGCTGTCCCAGATGCAGTCTTGCGCGAGTCGTAAAAAACAGCAGAAGAGATAGGATAAAAATATTTCGATTAAATCGACAGGAATAATTTACAATCAATTGAGCTGCACAATGAAAAGTTTACGGTCACTGTAAGACCATGAGGTATCCGATGTGTAGCAAGCTTAACGAAAAAATGAGCCCTTTAGATGGAGGTTGGAATTTACCACCTTGTCAACTTAAGGGATAGGATTTGCAACCAAAAATATATTAAGGTTGGTATTGTCGGTAAGGCTCCGTAGTTGCAGGTTCACGTACGTACTTTTTAGCACAATTTAAATTGAAAGTATCTCTTCGGGGTGGTAAATTCGAACTAATACAGCACAATTTTCTTCTTCTCACTACCGTATAGCCCCACGTGAGGCCATGGTGCGTTACCTCAGCTTTTTATAGGAAATTCCGAGTCAACTTTACATTGCATATCATTTCGGAGTGTATATAATGTTGCAAGCACTATATTTATTTCATATCCGCACAAGTACGACAATTGTGGACCACGCCGAGATTCGATTTTCGGACCTCTAGATTACTAGCATCGTAGAGTGCGACTCAACCAAGTGAGCCACAGAGCGGAATACAGCTCAAATGAAGAACAAAAACCATATTGCATCACTGGAAGTACTATTTAATATAATCTCTGCACTTTTCCTCATACATAAATATGCACATGTTTTCATCTCGTGCCTTTTCTGTTATCAACAAATAACTTCAACAAAATGTCACGAGATATTCTTGCAATCTATGCCATGCCATGTCCCGTCCATATAAAATCGCTTATATTAGATACAAGAGCAAATATTGAAAGATCTTTGTGTATGGTGCAAGGTGGACCGTGAAAAGGCAAGGCCAACCGTCACATCACCGCACACAACCCACATGGGAGCGGTTGCGACCATTTTACATGTCCGTCCTTATGAAGCCACCACGGCCATGCTATCCACCGCATATTTTCGCTCAACCGTATTTTCTTCGCCTCTTGTCATGCCAGGCAAGTGGCCAGTATTGTTTGCAAAGATTTAAGTCACTTTACGTAAAAAGGCATACTCGCGGAATGGTGTGACGATGGCGACGACGAATGCAAGTTCTTTTGAAGATTTGCATGAATGGTCGACCTGGCATGAGATTGTGACTGCATGAGGAATGATGGTCCCTGCTAGCTGATCCAAACAGCTTCTGTATGCAAATAGAGTTTCGTTGAAGCTATGTGTATGGACTCATGCCGCCAACCAAATAATACGCGCCAAGTATGTACATTTGATATGTAAATACTTAGCGGTCTGTCGCGCGGATGGACCAACGATGACATGACTCGCTTTTCTTTTCAACCATACAGAAACTCTTATTCATACACTTGGCGCACCGAACAAACGGACGTCTTAGGTTTGCCAAAACCATGTAAACATAAAAGAAGAAGCTCTTCTATGAGCGTATGCCCTCGAGGGTAAATTCGAGAAATTTGCCTGTAATTCGCCTGTTGCCCATAGTACATCCGTTCGATGTGTTTTCATACTTTACAGAATGGGCCCAGATAAGAGAAGCTTACTGCGCATACTTGAATCTGGATAGTGTTGCGATCATTGAGCAGGAAATCTTTCTCACACTCTATGTATGCACATACAGAGGAGCTAAGTAATTGCTTCGAGTGGACAACTTGACCATTATAACAATTGAAAACTTGTCACATTGTTGGATGCTCTTTGCAGCACAATGGTATACGGAGCTGTTTCTGATAAAAGACGTTATACTGACATAGTTTGGACTCTATTGTACCATGCAAAACTATATGTATGAACTTGAGCTATGATTTTCCTGTAAACTGAGATTCAAGCTACACAAAGCCTCCAGCATCAGGTATGGTTACCTTAAAGCACTCTTGTCTCGTCTATTATGCTTTTAAACGTTCCTAGACTAGTCTTTGTATGGAATATATTGGTATACTGAGAACAAAGGGTCTTTAAACTACTATTACCGTATCCCAGCCGGAGAAGCAACAATCGATGCATGTTGGATGATAGGGCCCTATAGTTGTTCTTGAATCCTTTGACTTCATCTCCTTCCCTTTGCTACCACATATAATTCATATTCACGTGTGCATATCGACAATATGACAGCGCAACAATATTGGCAAATCGACGCAGAAATCGTGTATTCATTGTTCTCAAGAAAATGTGTGTTTAACTACATACTAAGCGATCCATTCTTGGCTATTTGTATTCCTTTGATTTTTCCAATACAATATACGCAAAACGAGCATAACGAACGACGAACGTGTCTTCTGCCCTTTTTGCCTTCGAGCGTGTATCGTGATATTGGCAAAATCTATGACTAGTAGTCGTAAGTTGCAATATTCGACAATATAATAGAATACTGAATAAAAATGGAGCTACTATGTGTATTCCTAGATGCAAGGTTCGACAATATAATAGAAAACTGAATAAAAATGGAGCTACTATGTGTATTCCTAGATGCAAGGACTCGAGTGAAATTTCAAATATGAATATTTCAATTCATGTACCAAACGAAGTAACCACACAGTACGAAGACACAATGAAGACGTGGATGATTGTCGTGTTAATACCGATATAGTTGACATTAAGGATGATTTGTATTCTATATCTGATGTCGTGACAAGTATAGAGCAGATACTTTCGGTTAAGTGAATAGTAGACAAGATGTGCATTACAAGTTCTATTACATTAGTTCTGGTACATCGATTTATGTAATTCAAAGACAGAGAGAAGGAATTATTTGTAAAGGATTGGCTATATGGGATAGATAAAGCCATATGTTATGATGATGATAATAATATTAATAATACAGGAATGCAATCTGAATGCAGTCCGATAATATATGTAGGCTTAAGGCACGTTCGTTGTCGAAGAACTTTTGCCACTCTGATTGAGGTAGGTATCTCCAAAACATGCATTCTGAACGCAGCAACCGCTTCTTCTGGTGTTGAAAAACGTTGACCTCTCAGTTTGTTTTTTTACGTACGGGATTAAAAAGAAGTCACTCGGTGCCAAGTCAGGACTATACGGCGGATGACCCATCAAATCGATGTTTTGAGTGCTCAAAAATGCAATTGTTTGAGCTGATGTGTGAGAACTCCCATTGTCGTGGTGAAAAGTTATCTGTCTTCGGCGGTTGGTTTTCCTGATTTCGATTCATCACCTGTTACGATGTCATAGACATGTTTCGAAGCACCGCGATCGTATTTTTTGAGCATTTCTTTCGACCAATCGACACGAGCCTTTTTTTGAGCGATTGACAAATTGTGTGGGATCCAACGCGAACAAATTTTTTTGACAGTCAAATGTTCATGCAATATTGAACGTATGCTGGTCCCACTAATGCCTCAGGTTGTCTCAATCTCACGATAGGTCACATGACGATCTTGCAATATCAGTTCGTGCACAGCGTCAATGGTTTCCGGAACAACAACTGATTTTGGACGACCTTCACGAATTCACCATACCATCGATAAACACGGGTCCTTGATGAAGCTTCATCGCCAAAAATTCAGTTCATCCATGCACTGTTGCCGAGTTAATACACGTCGAAAGTTGTAAAAAATAATCGCACGAAAATGTTCACGATTTAATTCCATTATTTGGCCGAGATGATACTTTCAAAATGAAAAATGCTGCTTTAGATAATTTTTAAAATTTATTTTTTAGTAACTGTAATTACACTGAACCAAATCGCCTGCTAAAGTAAAGAAAATACGGCTCAAATCAAGAAAAAAAGACAACAAAAAACAGCCAAGAAATATTTCTCTTCATTTGAGAATCAGTCACAATGATCCAAGTGAAATGCCAATAGCAGCAATTTAAGAAAAAGTAACATTGAATCAAGCAAACTTTTCTTATGAAAAAGACGAAAGAATCTGAACAAAAATAAAAAAAAACTTGCATCCAACCAACATCGAACCCATAACCCCATTCTTCCCAGTCAAACGCGCTACCCACTGAACCAGAGATACTTCTGACTAATCTACTACAACGGTATAATATAAGCTAAAGCTAAAATAAAGCTTTTCCGCGAGCTTTACATGGAAAATGTCAAAAAAACTCTATTATCAAGCATTTGTTTGCTTGAATTGAAAATAATGGTTTAGGCTTGAATCTACTTCCTATTTCTCAAAAGAAGGTCTTGAAAATAGGATCGATTCAAGAAGAAATTTTCACATTTTGAGAAATTTTGTCTAAATTCGGGAATTTTGCAAATGAGAAAAGAATTTCTTAATTTTTGATAGCCCAATTTTTTCAGTGTAGGCTCCTGAATTAAAGTTGTTTATTAAACGAGGTACAGACAAGCAAATCTTCCGTAAACCACTTGCATTTTGTGCGAAATTTCTAAACTGTAATCTCCTCGAGTGATAGAGACTCTCAACCTATTAAAATTCGAGTTGTAAGGATTTTTTTATTGTGTTGTTCTTTCGCTCTAGAGGTTTTCTGTTTGTCATTGTTTTCATATTAAATTGGCATTGTGCTTCGAGCTCTAGAGGTTTCCCAACGAAACTAAGGTTTATTGATTCACCCGAATTTGCATTCGAGTTATGTATACATTGAATGTGCTCAACACTGCAAAAAAAATAAATAAATTGAAAAACTAAAAAATTGTCCCCCACATTTTACAATCTACTGACTACTATTTTTGCGACGTCCCCTAGTAAATTAATGAAAACTTTTACATCAGTTTCTGAAACCAAATAAAATTTGTTCGATGCTTCGATGTTGTCAAGATGCAGATACTCAAACCCTCAAAAAAAATTTAAATTTGATTCTTCATTAAAATTGTTTGTCAAATCTACAAAGTCAACAAAAATGTTTCATCGACACGTGACTCTTACGGCATTGGCACACATGTATGACATCCCCTTCAAGTAAATTTTGTTCCATCAACGCCATACAAGCCAGATTATCAGCTGATAAAAATGTCGCTAAGAACCCCAAGTAACACGTATTACAACAATAGCAATAGAAACAACCACAGGCGCTAAGAACCCAAATTTTCGAAATCGAATTTCGACAGTCCGGCCTGTCTATCAAGATGGCAGTGGTTCCATGCAAACGAGTGAGATCTTCCATCAAGTATAACTGCGGGAAACTAGTTCTGAGCTCGAATTTTTGAAGTGCCATCCCTTTTTTGCCGATTCAATTTAACCTTCAATTAATAGTCGACACGACCTGAAAAAATGTTTCTCCACAAAAATTTTTCAATTTTCCCTCGGATCAGTGGCGTAGATAGTTACGTCACGGGAACATGTGACCAGAGTTTATCTTTCCAGAAAAATATGCACATAATTACGGAGTTGGGGTCGTGATTAACCTGAATTCTTGCTTTGACTTCTTTTGTGTAAATGTTATGGAGCAAAAAAAAAAAAATAGGCACATCACACATTGCGCAAAAGGTTTTGTGTTCAAAATACATTTTGGAGATATTGCGTTAGGGGGTGATCTACGTAAAGTTTAATTTATTGATCGTACACATTTTTGGGCACATTTTATACAAACATTTTATGCTAAATTATTGTAGAATTTTACTTATACATTGAAAGTTGTGGGGGTAATTTCTTGAAATTTCTTGTAACCATTTTACTACTACAAAATACTACCAATTTAAATATCGCTCTTAGACATTATCCACAAAACATCAACAAAAATTTGTTTTCAAAATATTGCACAAATTTATGTACGAAAAATTCGGCTCCAAATTCTTGCACAGAAAATTGTACCAAAATTAGGCATTGTCATTGTCAGCTTAAGTTAAAATTGACCATGGGGTCAAACGGTATTTTTAGCAAGATTTCAGAGAAATCTTTACAACAGTAAATCTGGTTTAAAAATTATTGTTTGGCGAACTCGTAGCCCATCCAGTTTTGGAGAAAGTGGCCAAATTTCTAATCAATACGTACACCCTTAAGGATGCTATGAGGGTGCAAAACTTAGAAAACCGGGATTTTTGGGGTTTTTCGTGAATATCTCTGCTGTTAAGTCGTTTATGACCAGTTTGTAGCTTATGGGCTGCGAGCAAAATGCCAAAAGTCCCCAGCAATGGGTGGACACCTAAGGAAGTTATGAGGGGTCAAACATGCAAATTTACCGATTTTAGGGAACATGGCCAAACGGTAATGTTCTCTAAAAAGTGTTATATGACCGATTTCCAGCTTATATAACGCCTAAATTAATATCAAAAATTTCAGATCGATACGTACAGCCCTAAGGGGGCTATGAGGGTTCAAACCATCCAATAATGACATTTTTTTATAATTTCGTAAATACATATATTTATAGCGGTAACACAAATGTATCGGATTTCTATTGATGAGACACAACATATGTGAGATTCAATCAAATCGAACCATGGGGTCATGGGGCTGCTATACAAACCCAACCCCCCATTTTGGTTCTTCTAAGAAACATTTTTTACACCAATTTCACAAAACCTTCAATTAATGTGTCTTTATCAAAGCAACAAAAAAGGTGAAAACAAATGGAATCGTACTATGGGGCCATGCTCCCGCATCCCTCAAAAAATTTACCGTGTAAATATTTTTATGTGCCCACTTATCCCAACCAAACCCCGCACAAATAAGATTTTGTCGATCCAAGGGAACTTTTGTGAAGACGGAAGGAAAATAAAGGGGGGGGGGGGATTAAATACAAGTCGCCCGAAAAAACTTTTAGCCCGAAGAGAGCGAAGGGTATCCAAATTTCGGCCGCGCCCGAGATTAGCCTCGGTCTCGTTTTTATCTAATTTTTCTCTAACTTCTACCAGGGTGAGGTGCATGAACGACTCTTTTCTATCTTTTTGGCCACTTTCTTCAAAACTGTATGGGCAATGCATTCGCCATATTTTTTTTTAGCTAGAGATACCGTTATAAATTTTGTGAAACTTTGCTAAAAATACCGTTACACCACCTGGCGCCGTTGGGAGTGTTCGAATCAAAATCTACCTTAGACATTTTATTCACAAACAAGAGCTTTATTTTTGCCAAATACCACATTTTAGTACATATAACCGTTATCGAAATATTCAGAAAAACTGTTTTTTTTAGGGTCTTTGACCCTTTGTAGCACCGCTAGCGGCATTCGTATAGATGGGGACTTTTGGGGTTTTGTATTAGGACCTCGCAAGGAAAGCTCATGCAAAAATTCAGCTTTCCCCTAACTATTCTGAAGTTTGCCCAAATTGTTGTCAAAATTTTCTTGGGGTGTATAAATCAAACAATTTTTGAGACTATTTTTTTTTTATTTTTTTTTTTAGAAATCACCTAATGAGATTTTTGTCCCAACATTTTTTGTAATTTTTTATATTTTTTTGCGAGGGGCCAAAAGAAGAAAGCAAAAATGTTACCTATCCGTCTGTATTGGTATTTAGTCCCAAAAAGGAACAGGTAACAGGAACACAGTGAAAAAAATTGACATACGGTCACGTTATACACCTCTGAAATCAATTTTTCACGATTTTACCAATTTTTTAATTTTGATTGTCAAAAAATGTCAAAATGATATTAAAAGAAGCGCGAATCTTATAAAGTAAAAGTTAAGACTAAATTTGGATTGAGAAATTTTCGAAAATCATATGAATACGTATTCAGTGACGGAACAACTTCACTCGGGGCCCTCCCGCCAACTTCTTGAGTGGGCCCTCTACACTCAGAAAAAAATCACAGTGAAATTTCACTGTGCTTTCGATTGATATAAAACATAGTAATATAGCATAGTAAATTACCTATTACCTGCGCCAATGGGATTCGATCCCGCCGCACACACACGGTCAATCCGAATTCATTTTTGTTTTATTTTCGTTCTGTCAAAATCGAAGAACATGTATGAATTTCCCAGAACGAAGAATCAAAAAAAAAAATGATTCGGATGCTTCGTGTGTGGGCGGTCTAAGTTTGTAACTTGCTAGACAATTGAAAAAAGCGACATGTTATTAATTGAACTCTATCCCTTGTTTCAGCTTTAAATTTAAATGTGCTCTAATTTAAATCTTTCAATTTTAAGAAGGTTTCTACTTAATAATAAGTTCAATTAATACAGCAATCTTGGCAAGACTCCTTTCAAACCAAATGTGGCCTCTGCACCACAGCCCTAATGACCGTGTATATTATATACCGCAAGCAAGGACAAATATTTTAGTCTTCAACAACATAGGTATACAGGCCGTACTAACTAGTTTAAACTAAGTTTAGTACCACTCTCAAACTATTTTGTTCGTGTTCGACAGTTCATGACAATGTGGACTGGAATTTAGTCCGAAAGTTTAGAAAAGGTACTATCAACTAAATATTTTTTAAATGGTTTATTTGCAGAAGGACCCAAATAATCTTTTTGTCCATATGGTACTGCGGGCAAGGAAAAGAGTGGGTCGGATTGCAAACCGCGGCTGCAGTTACAGCAAATAGCGGAGGCATGCAATTTGAGGACCCGGATTGTCTCATGAACTTTCAAAGATTTCAGGACATATTAAATGTGTTTAAGCAAGGGACCTGTTGAAAGAGTAACAATAAATTTAGCATTTGTTTTGACTTCGATAAGCGTATCCCGTCTTGTCTACAAAAAATATCTACGTCGAAGTGTCGTTTTTCGCAGTCGTGCTGTTTTGCTGGTTCGAGAAATCTTTCATGTGGCTTTTGGGCTCCTAAATCTCGTAGGCCCCCCCGCCACGCGGGCCCTGCGGGCCCTTATGCGCCGCCCCTGTACGTATTAGAAATAGACTTGAAGATGCCCAGTTAGGCGAGACGCTGTCGAGTCAAAAAAGAAAAATCTCAATAGGTATTGCTGGTATAATTGTGAAAAATTCAGAAAAGTACTGACCAGATACCAGTGATAATATACACGTTATACACTGGATGAATTTCTTAAAATCAACCTTCAGTCAGTGAATATACAACTAACACAAAACTCATTATGCATTCTATGGTATAAATAAAACTAATTCATGAGCTACATGCTATTACAAAAATAAACTCCTTGTATAGCGTCCTACTCAATTGAGTCGTGTGTCAACTTCTGCCTCCTCAACATTATGTTAAAAGTTTAAATTTTTATACTCTTTTTTTCTAACACAACTCATTGACACAACTTGCAACATAAAAAAACATGTACTGTACACACATCCATCTCTAAATCAAAGTTCCCGCTGTAATGCAATTTGTTCGTTTCGCCTATGCTGTGTGACGTATTTTTGATCTTTTTTTTCGAGCCGTGCACTCTGCATTTTTAGATTAATGTCGGGATAAATGCAATTAGTAACGTCATAATGTTTCTTAGAAACACGGTGGGTGCCCACGAGTATGCTGTCACCGCGCACACGCACCTAATGTAATGTGTTTATGACATAATGTTTGGGATGCATAGTGCGTTGACGAAATTAATGGTCGCATACATTAAATCAATTGATATGGGGAAAATTAACCCCCTCGTTTAGTTTAGTTGATATAGTAGGCATAGGCAGACATAATAATTGCTCTTGTGTCTTTGCTTGATCAATTGATGGTACATATCCCTTCTGAAAAAGAGGATTACCATTGATTTATCTTTGATAAATATGTGCGAATTGAGCCTCTATTTAAGCCCTTAAGGCACGTGATGTTAGTCGCCATTGCGAACAGCTGATACGGTTTGCCTGCTGTTTTTTCCCCCTCAACCTACGTAGACTTTCTCCACGTGTCTTAGGGGTTTTAATAAAAGCCCAGTTGTCGCGTAGAAAGAGAAGTGGAGAGTCTGGTGAAAGCAAGGACTGGAAACTTTAGTATTGTTACATACCCACCCACCTCCGCTGCATTAATTCCTACTCTTCTTCGTCATATACCATTGAAATAAACCTGCCAATTTCCATAGCATTTTAACTTTAATTATATCAATTACTGTCTACTAAATATTTACGATACCACCCGTGTAATGACATTTCATTGAAAGCCAATACCACACACGATACTTGCCTCCTTAACGTGTCAGAGTAAAAATAACATCAACATCAATTCCTTACCACAGCGTGTATGTGCAAAACTACATATCGCCACCTTTCAGGCAGGTACATACAAAACAAACAAAACCCATCAAAATTGCACTTTTATACATCATATGGGAGAATTCACATTGTAAGACAAAACCGAACGGGTAAACTTGCAAGACAAGAACCATCGTTCTTACAATCTGAATTGCACAATGCTTGTCTGCTGGCCACTACAAAAGCTCTCGCCGTCCGTTTATTAGCACAAACAAACACCCGGCGAGAGCTTTTGTAGTGGCCAGCAGACAAGCATTGTGCAATTCAGATTGTAAGAACGATGGTTCTTGTCTTGCAAGTTTACCCGTCCGGTTTTGTCTTACAATGTGAATTCTCCCTATGTGTACGTGCATCGTACGATGACGATTTACAAGAAATCCATCCATCTGGCATCAAAAAGTGCTGAAAATAATGGCCCAATACACGTCGTCCATGCACCACAAAACGATATTTTGTATGTTGAGTATACACAAAAGAAATTCACTTCTATGCCCGGGATTATAAAGAAGAACTTAAGAAAAACCCACAAAAGTACACATTTTCAGCATAATAAAATAAAAACAGAAAACTGTTTTATGGTCATATAGGATATAGTGCGACTGTTTATTCTTTTCGAATTTTTATGTTTTACAAACAAAGCGAAAATGCATGCAACAGTGTTTCATCGTGAAAGGATCAATGGTGAATGCATAAAGACCACATACTAGAGTTGACTAGGAATTGAAATGGGTATGGACAAATAAAAAAGTATTTAGTTCATAAAACATCACAAAATTTGTTTTGTGTAGACCTAAGGAAGGATAGGTAAACACGTCAGTGTTTAGGGTGATTCAATTTAATTTTTTTCTGGGTACTTTGACATATTGTTTTGCCTGAATTTTGATTGGTTTTCATTCGAATAAAATAATAAAAGTCAAAACTTTCAGTGATTATTGCTTCGTCAAGCATTTATGTTTCACCAGAATCACAAACTTGAAAATGATTTGACGAAAGATCTTCAATTAACCCGAAAAGCTCCACCAATCTTACGGCTAGCTCTTGTAGTATATATTTTCGAAAAAAAACCCACGTCAGCATCGCCTGTCGCTGCCGTATGAGATGTGATCAGTGATCATGGATAGTGCATGGCCGCATCAGTATGATTATCACTGCTGATAGTTAAATGAGCTGTTAATCATGTTAATGTTGTTTAATGGTGGACGCATTTCAATCTGTCCGTATGCGCGTTAAATTCATTCAAGAAATGGAGAAGAAAAAATATCTATACGTTCATCTTTTGAACGAGTTTGAACCATTATAAAAACTATATTTATGTCTTCTTTTATTTCGTTGTAGGGAATATGGAGGCGCGCGGCGCGGATAAAATCCGCTGCGGAAAAGAATTCTTTAACAACATACATATACGATGTGGTCAGACAACAGAGCGTCCACTTTATAATATCGGATGTGTTGTATACGTGCGTCGTATCTTTTTCACGATCGCACTCTAAAGATCCCAGGCAAAGATGCTGTTTCCGTAAAACATGTTGGGTGGGCGTTTTCAATAGATGTCCAAACGTGGTCATAATGACGGTTCCAAATGCAATTACAACAGACCGCTCGTAAATTTCGCCCTGCCAGGCTGTGAAACTAGAGGATGATGATGATGATGGTGGAAAACTTTTTAGAGTTAAGATATGTTTATGCATTTGACATTATTGAACTGGGATATTAGCATTTTATGGAGTTTTGACAACTTCATAAGAAAAGAAAGAATATTTTTTGGTTCTGGTTGATGCTGACTGCTGGATTATATTTTTTTTGGGAGGATCGCCGGAGGATAATTTCGGATGACATTTGTTGGCGGAACAGGAAGTAATGTCGTGGGTGTCTGTGAAGAGAACTCGGAAGTAGGTTTCAACTCATACTGAGTTCCTTGAGTGATGTTTTTGCTAAATTTGGATTGTGATCCCTGAGGCCCGTTCATAAGCTGAAACAGTTAATATGACTTTTAAAGGACTTCAGAAGGGATTACCCTGACCCTGACTGACCCTAAAACTCTTGCGCATGTTTCCTCGGTATAATGCGGCTGAAGATTATGTGCTGTTTGGTGATAGTTTAGTTTAGATTCAACTGCAATATCCTCAGTATCCAATCTCTTGATATCTGGGTATACGGAAGAGCAGCTTGCAGTGACTCAAAAGATAAGTGCATTTTTTTACCAGAATGTGGTACAATCTCATATAGTTATGTTGTTTGTGATAATTATTTTTTTTAAGGCACATCTGCTTAAACTTAAAATGTGAAAACGACATAGTCCTACCTGCCAATAAGCCGAATGGCCTACTTTTGTCTTGTTTTTGGATTTTGAATCGGTATTTCACATCTTGAGAAAACTACACCTAAATGTTATATGTACAACGACAAACATGGCCGACTGTTAGTATTCACTTTCATACTTTTTTTTTGTGTCGGATGTCCCACGTCTTCCAAATTTATTTTGGTGAATTAAAAAAAAATAGAAGTGTTTTTTGCTTATCGCTTAACGCTGTGGACTCACTATTTTACACTAGACTATAGGTAGTCGGCAACCTCATTTAGGACATCTATAAACCAAAAGGTGGGAATATCATAGTAGGAAGAAGACGTTTCAAAAAGAAGGCGATCTGTAATATACAAGTGATTGTCAAGAAGTAAGAGCGTAACATAAATTTTATTTTGTGATTTCTCTTTCGTTCAAAAATTCCGTTAACAAACAATTAATTATGAGTATTAATATTATTGAATAACTCAAAAGAAACGCAAATATTACAAAGGAAAATCTCTGTGCCAATTGTATTTTTGATAGTCCTTCATTTCGTCCCACTTGTTTTTATTTTACCCTTGTGTTGCCAGCCAAAAAAACTTACACTATCTGCCACCCGGGTACTTGGGTACCCCCCTATGAAACTCTTGCTAAAACTCCATTGTAGCTGAAAATAATTATTTGTATTTTTATCAGAAAAGTTAAGAATAGACTATAGTTTTGTTTAGAGAACATAGCGTGTCCTAAACGTGCACTGAATTATTGCCGTTGGCTTGAAGAAGCCAGGCATTCAGTAACTGCTGAGAGAGTTTCGATGGACGAATAAAAGAAAACGACAACGACAAAAGAAACGCTGAGGAGAAGAGTCGTAATGAAAATTTTTGTCAGGGAATCCCACTGTCGTCGGTACTTTGAAAAAAAAATGCATTCCTCAAAAAATGAAACTGTCGAACTGTTGATCGTTATTGTCAACGCTTTTTGGATTTGACGAGGAGGTACCATCTTTTCGTATGTTCCGAAGAAGAAAAAAGCGGCGATTCTTCCCATTACGATATCGCCGGTACCACGTACGTTACTTATTATGAAAACAATGATATGCTTGCAAAAAAAACTAACGAGCGCAGAATTTTTCTACGCCAGCTCTCGGACGAATTAGCTATGCTAATGATAGGAGAGTGATTTTCTAACCAGCAAGTCATGCGAAATAATGGAATGAAAACCACAATCGAAAGGTACTATAAGGAAGGTCAGTTATAGAAGTGGTTACTAACAGCAACGATCAAAGAAACGCTAGAGGTAGAAAAGTTGACGCATTTTTACGATATATGTAGTCGAAATATGTATACGATATTCTAAACGAAAATCATTCTTTTTATATCGGGGTCCCGGGTACCCAAGTGGCTCATACGTGTTGTTTTTTTTTCAAATTCAAAATTTTTTAAGCTAAAATATTTCTACAAGTACACTGAAAAAATTATCTTTCCTATTATCCACGAATCGCATTCGTTGACTTATTTTCATTGCCATAAGGTAATTATTCGTTATGAGAAGGTAGACGTTCAAAAAGATTTACGCCACATTTCGTCACATTAAAGAAATCTGATTCGTTTATATTTTTTTCGTCAATATCACGAATATTTACATTGACATGAAGAAAATATTCGTTTATTAGGTTAAT
This sequence comes from Microchrysa polita, assembly GCA_949715475.1. Taxonomy (NCBI): domain Eukaryota; kingdom Metazoa; phylum Arthropoda; class Insecta; order Diptera; family Stratiomyidae; genus Microchrysa; species Microchrysa polita. The sequence goes on from OX454417.1 coordinate 104,251,833, forward strand.
AAAAACTTAAAAATTAATGATTATTTTCCTTGTTGTAAATTTAACGTAAAATTTCGTTAAAATTAAGGGACATGTTGAAGAATCTTTACGTTACATTCAGGAAGTTTTTCTGGTTCAACGATACGTATATTTTTTATGATATCGATATTAACGAATTATTCATAGCATTAATGAAAGCTTTTCTTAACTCTGACAAATACTTTATGTGGATCTTAGAAACCTTCAGCACGTGTAGTCTGGTTGGTGTAGTAGGTAGGGTGTAGGTCTTCAAATCATAGGGTCCCGGGATCGAATCCCACTGTAGTCAGGTAATTTATAATGCTTTTGAAAGCGTATTGAGGCAAATGAAACGTCCCTTACACTTGTGTCTAGGTTCAATGCTGTTTGCGTTATTTTTTTTGTATTAAAAAAAACGAAACCGAATATTTGCTTTAAAGAATTATTTCTTCAAATGGAGAATCGCGTTCCTCAACTGTACGAAATTTCCGCTTTAATATTAACGAAAGACTTTACACGAAATAATGAATGTTTTCGTTACGTAACGAAACTTGTTTCATTGAAGTGACGAACAAGAACATTGGAGGTTTTTTAATGAAGTTTTTCGTTGATTTGAAGATGGTTTTCATAGCATTTACGACAACTTTTGGTTCAGTGTACGTAGAATGCAAATTTCGATACAAATTCGAATAAATCATGGAGATTCGAGAAGGTTGTGGACAATCTTTTCTGGAAAAAAAAATATTTAGCAAAACGTATCAAGATAGGTACCCGGGTACCCGGGTGGCAACACAAGGGTTAATAGCATTGTCGTGCCAAACGATGATGTTTGGGTTATCTGTCCTGCTTTTTCCAAAGATAATTGAACAAGCGTTATTTTTTACATGTACGTATTTTGGATACGTCAATGTTCCGTAAGCAGAATGGAAAGTTTGATTTGTAAAAAGTTGAACCTTAAAGTTCACAAATGCATTCAGCATGCAATAGCAGATAGCGAATTGAACTTACGAACTACAAGCAACCATTATGTTTAAATTGAAGATGCCTGATTCTAACCACTCCGATAGTTGTTTTTTTTTAGATTTAAGATTCACTTTTTCAGTCAAACAACTCTGACAATTGACAATGTGTTGCAGAGAACGCCGCACTGCTGAAATAGGGTGGTGTGGATCCACCAGACAAATAAGCATCGATGGCTCTTGATAACGAGAGGCGGGACGTGTGGGCATGTTACTATGCACGAGGTCGAGAGTACGTCCTCTAAAGTGTTCCGGACAATATTAAACTGTTCTAAATGACATAACTCCATGAATGCCAAAAGAGTAAGAAAAATAGATGGCGAGGAAGAGGGAAGTGACTGCCAGGGAAAGTTCGGCCAACAGACATTTGGAAGGTTGAAGTCCCCGCAAATCGCAATATTTGAACTAGCTGGCGAATATATATTTATAATATTTGCATAGTGCTTAAATATACTGTCGTATACTTGTACAGGTGAACAACGTACATAAGTCCATGAAATATTTAGGCCAACATCTCTTGAAATAGTGATCGAGAATGTAACACAATGATAAGTAAGGTTCGGCAACTGTCAAAGAAATTAAGGACCATTCACTATTGCTACGTAGAGCAATCCGAATTCCGCCACCATCAAGTTTGCCAAGGACATGAAGGTTACGATCGCATCGAAAGATTAAAAGTTATTTATGGTTTTTTGATGTCCGCAGACGTGGACAATTTCGTTTCGTAAAGTCCTTTAGTAGAATTCCATAGGTTGCCAGAACGAGGGTGCACATGGCATTTGAAAATCGACAGGAATAGTTAGCGTAAAGGACGAGACAATCCTGTTCGGAATGTTGTCCTTAGTTAAGCTTTTACATGTAAAGATAGCAGGCTTCTGTCCAAGTTAGTGGGAGTAATTGGTTTAGCTCACTCCTTGATGGACTTGTTGAACCTGGAATCTGATGATGATGACGTCGCGGCGACAGGCTGATTTGTATAGGCATCGCCGAAGCCAGTAAGGAGACCGGTTGAACTGCAAGCGCCGATAAATACGATGTGGCAACAGGCTCAACTGTGAGTGGCGATTGAAGTGGAAAGTTGCCAGTAGCAGGTTGTGTGGCAGTAATTGATTTAGCCCACGCGTTGATGGACTTGTTCAACCACTAGACTCACCAACATCGGAGTCCGTTTGTGAATCATCGTGCTGTTTTATGTTCGCGACCAGTAATAATTTATTTTACATGAAAAGTAAATGGTTTCAAAAATTTTCTTGTATAGAAGACGATGATTTTCAAACAGCACATATTTTTCAACCCGCTTAATTAAATTAAATTCAATTTATTTCAAGCAGTAAAATAGTTTGACATTTCAGTTACCTTTTGATTTCGTCCAGAGAATACCCGACTGGAATCATGAAAGCGTGCTGTAAGTGTTAAAAAAAATAATGCAAAATTCATTGGCTGAAAAAAAAACAAAAAGGCAGTCTCCAAACTATTGCAATAGCAGCCTTCTTCTAATTACAGTGACTATGCGAGCAATATCTATAATTGGTAATCCCTTTCACCAGGATTCCGAAATCTGTCAGAAACTACCAGCAACTTTGATGATACTTGTGCTTACTGTATGTATAAGCTTTCCCACGAAAGCGTTTTAATTGAAGGTTTCGATTTCCATTCTCATTTTTGAAGTGTAACCAGTGTCTCGACTTTCCCTTGGTGGTGGTTGATTTGTCTCTAAAATAATTTTAAAATAATTTTAAAACTCTAACTCTCGCCTTGTATATTTGAGAGTTCCAATAATTTATATTGGTTTTTTTTTTCAAACCATTAGGTATGTGAAATTCATTGCGAAACGATCACGGTAAACGCTAACAATTGTCCAGCAAAGGATATGCAAAGGTTATGCTAATGAAATTGTGTATTTCAGTGATTGCTTCAAATTGAGCTAGATGCAGAAATTGCAGAAGATCTGGTACCTGACTTATTTTTCGGTAATACTGTACAAGAAACTAAAAAATGAGACGAAATCCGCATGAGCCCTGATCGGCTTCGGCCAGCAGTTTATGGCGCGCAGAATCTCGCGGTTACTGCTTGTTACTGAAGAAGAGCAACTTCAGAGATGGAAAGAGCACTTTTTTGAGGTCCTGAACAATCGTTTTGGGCCTGCAAGTGTATCTTCATCGGCAGAAGAAGACGTCCCTCCAGTAGCCAGTATTAACTTCAGACCACCATCTAAGACGGGTTATCGAATTTATGGACGCCGGTAAGGCCCCGGGGATAGATGTAATTCCGGTCGAGCTATTTAAAGCGGATTCGAATGCTACAGCCGATATTCTGCTTCCCCTCATCAGAATGTTGGGAAACCGAAACTCTTCCAGTAGAATGGAAAAAGGGCGTAATTATTAAAATTCCCAAGAAGGGTAACCTTAAGGATTGTATTGGATTGTAATTGGCGTGGTATTTGCCTACTTCCAGCTGTATCTAAGCTGATGGCTAAAATTATTTTGAACCGGATCAAGGATGAAGTTGATGGCGCTTTCGTGAGGGTTTTTCATGTGGCGACCATATAAACACCCTCCGAACTATTATTGAGCAATCCGCCGATTGGAGATCCCCATTACATCCCCATGTTCATTGATTTCGAGAAGGCGTTCGATAGTGTTGATCGGGAGTATTTTTGGAGAGCTCTTCGTAGGAGGGGAATACCAGATAAAATAATTTCTATCATCAAGGAATCTTATCAGGGAGCCCAATGTCATGTTTTGCAAAAGGATAAGCTTTCAGATCCTTTTGAGGTGCAGAGTGGAGTGAGACAAGGTTGCATTTTATCACCTATTCTTTTCCTCATAGCCATTACCGATGTACTAGTGAGCGCGCATCAAAACCAGAGGAAAGGTATCAGATGGAAAATGTTTGATTACACCTGGACTATGCTGACGATATTTGTCTGCTTTCAAATGAAAAGGAGGATCTAGCTCAAATGGCCGATGCTCTGCATTGCGAAAGTCGTAATGCTGGGCTCAAGATAAACGCTGCCAAGACCAAGTACTTGAGCTCCCATCCTGGGGGACAAAGCGGAATTTCTGTTTCGGGCCAGGCAGTCGAAAAAGTTGACGAATTCTGCTACCTCGGAAGCATAGTCACAGCAGATGGCTAGGGGGGCTAGGGCAGCCTTCTTCACTTTGGCTCCTTTCTGGCGAAATAACAACATTTCCAGGCGCACCAAAATCCGAATCTTCAATTCTATTGTAATATCTGTGCTTTTTTATGGGTGTTCAACTTGGAAGGTGACCAACGAGATAACAACTAAGCTGCAAACTTTCCTATACCAGTGCCTACGGCGCATCCTACAAATCCGCTGGCCGGAGATTATTTCCAATGATGATCTCCAGAGTATCACAGGCCTGTATTGGATAGGCTCTTCTGTCAAAAGGCGAAAGTGGCAATGGATAGGTCATACTCTCCGAAGAGGGCCAACAAATATTGCAAAGCGGGCCCTACATTGGAACCCTCAGGGAGCCAGACGCCGTGTTGGACGACCAAGAAACACGGTTAATAGCGAGGCTGCTTCATTAAACAAACAGTGGTCAGACCTAAAGACGATGGCACAGAACAGAACGAGGTGGAAAATAGGCGTAGGCGTGCCCTATGCCCCACAAGGGGTGAGTTGCAACTGCTTTGCTGAGCAGTTTGTACTGTTGTCGGGGTTTTAAATTGCATATGTACTTCCAAAGAACTCCTTTAGAATATTTTTCCTACTCGTTGCATAGTTTTGAATGGATTAAACTGCAGAACGGCTTTCCTAGGAAGGAAGAAGAATGAAGAAAAAGCACTTCAACTTTAACTTTTTCAAAATAATAAAAATGGAAAATTATTTTACCAAAACAAATGTAGAGTAGTATAAAATAATATCATCCCTAACAACCAAATTGGTTTTCTTAAAAGACTATCCCTCGCTCATCAACTGCACCAAGTGACCGACCGACATTAAGGACTCACTGGCTGATAAAAATTCAGTCGGAATGTTAATTCCTGATATCGAAAAAGCCTTTGATACTGGATACTATGGCATAACACACTTATATGTATATAAATTGACTAAATTTTCATTTGCGTTATATCTCATAAAAATAATCAAATCTTTCAGCCAGAGATCATTTTGACTTAATGTTAACCAATGTTTATCTTCTCCCATTCAACATAGTCTAGCTGGAGTACCACAAGGTGCGTATTTAAGCCCGACACTATTTAACATTGGTACTGATGGTATTTTGGAATAGAGCATTGTAGAAACAAGATAACGGTGAATTTTTTTATTAAACAGTTACTGGAATTTTAAATTAAAAAATCAAAAAAACAATTTAGTTCTTTGAAGAGATACTCATCAGTATATGCCTTAATTTGGCTATTTTGGCAAAGAGGTGAATTAAAACGAGCATAATTATGATTGTGCAATCGAGCCCTTAAGTTCCAACAGTGAAATTTTAAGAGACTTGTTCATATTGATATTCGAAATTTCGTAATGCGAACCATCCCAAACAGACTGTAGTTTCAATTTCAGTCTCAGCAGTAGCAAATATGCAACAATCAAAGGAAAATATTATTTTACGATATTTGTTTGTATGTACATGTACCCGCTTCCATTCATGGACGTCATATTCCATTGTCTCTTCAGCGTGCATTGCGCTGTCTCCTTGTTGTCTCTTATTATGTACTAACAACAGTCTCTCCCGGTTGACTTTTGACCCCATTGTATTCCCTGTTGTAAACTGATATCCTTCTTGGCTCAACATTCTCTCCAGTTCAGTGTGTATACCTACTTCAGTGCTATTCACTAATAGCAATTTGTTTCACAATACAAAATAACAGAGGCACAGCTACCCAAGCCTCTTCTTCATCAGTGAATCGAAATCTCTATATGCTCGAGAAGAGCGAGGCTCATCATCATCATGTAGCACGCCTATCCGCCAAGAAGTGTGTGCATAGATTGGGTTCGATTCCCATTGCCTTTCAAAATAATGCAACAATAGATAATAAATGATTCTATCCAGCTCGACTATACTCGTAGTGTATGCACTTCGTTCTATAAAAAAAAATCCAACAATTTCAAGAAATTGCATTTGCAAGCAAAAAAATCATAAAGTCAAGAAGATGAGAAGGCAAACAAGGAAGAAAAGCAGCCTACAGCGGGACTACATAGGGTATAGGTAAGTAGGAATCAAAGTCCTGAAAGTGTATTGAAACTATGCAAATGAGAGGGCACGATGGCTCCCGAGTATATTGATGATATAGAGCGATTATGTTCGAATGATAACGCACGACTTCATATGCTCAGCATGTTGATTGTTGGTTCGTATCAAAGTGTTGAATATTGATTCTTTAGGAATATTAGAGTAGCAAAAAAAAAAAGATTTTAGAACAACCAAAGGAGTAGGCTAAGATAATCGCATGGAAACATAGTAGAGTGAGGTAGGTCCAGACTTATTTTAACTCTTAACCTTTTCGGGTATTTTAAATTTGAAGGACCTTATACGACATTCGAACACGAATGAAAATATTTTCCATACTTGTGCATCATATTCGATTGCTTTTCCAACCATGCTAAATTCCTCTATTTCCACTGAAACTTTCCTTCCATTTAAATTGATATTTACATATGCAAAATGTACATGCATGTAAACCTAAATAACTCTAAACCGCTCCCCATCAATTATCCGCCTGGCACAAACTTGGAAACAGCATTAAATGGTCAATCTGACACTAAAACGTATTCGATATGAAATGTAATCGTATCCCATCGAGTTGTAATCTGTTTTTCCGGAATTCTTCTTCACAACATCCAGGTGTACAGCATCAGGTATCTAATGCATCGTCGCGTCTTGTCTTGTATACATCACAAATGGAAGCAGAGCATCACCTGGTAAGTTCCAGACTATATACAGATCAGTAAAGCTATGAAGTCACACGGTAAAAATGCAGAAGTATTCAACACTGGGCTACACTACATAGTGTGGGACCCACCTGAATGTTTTCTTTTTTTTATCGAAAATTATAGGTATACTTGTGTTCATGTATTTCTCCTTAAGAACGGGCCCGTTTTTAATCACCTTACCTCTAAAAACCAATAAAGCCGGAAAACGTAGAATGTGTAAAAAACAACGAAGAATCCCACTTTAATTTCTGAGTTCTAGCCTGTACTATACACGGTCAATATCTGCAATATTCTTCGGACTTATAAAACGAAGAGGAACGGCGGTCTTCAAAACTATTTTATGTATATGTAACGCCTCAGGACCATAGACAAACTCTGTCCTCGGCCTTTGAGCAGCGGCACGGTCTGAAAAGACGCAGATAACTAATAACATTCATCTTAAACCCATTCGTCCGATAAGAATCTTTGGAATCGGCTCATATGTTCAAGTAGTTTGATACAAATATATGACCTTGCCCAGAGTGTGTTTGTTTGCTGGTCGAAGCCGCACGATGCTGAGAGCTGAGTGCATTTTGTACTCGTGTTTATGGGAAAACATATCCATTCGATGTTTTGAGGCAAACGTGTAGTATCCATATATGCGCAGGAATGAACAGATATATCACAAAGTAACATCATATTCATATATGATGCCAAAATCCATTTTGATACCATCTGTAACCATATTCTCGTTTCCATATATAAAACGATTTCACGATTTCTGCTATCGGTATTCGTGTATTCTTGAACTCAATCCAAAACGATATTCAGGTGTGTTTCTCAGAATAGTGTATAAATTCAAGAGATTCAAATGCATATACCTATGCGGTCATAGCCGTACGAGTATGTATGATTTCCTAAATTGGAATAAAAAAAAATCGTAATAACGCCGATATGCGTCACCACTGTCATTTGATTTTGAATCTAAGATATTTTCTGCTCTTTCAATGGGAAATCCAAGATTTCTAGAAAAAAAGAAGTCAAGATCAATTTACCTTATAGATATTATCCAATAAGTAAAATACGAGTATCATATGATTGTATCACAAATTTGACCGCAAGACAACAGAATTTTGTAACAAAATATAGTCGCAAATGAATAAAACGAAACGAGTTTAACACTTTTCTAGACTAAGGTGCACTGATCGTTAGTCAAGATCAAATATAAAATCTATTGATCACGATGAAACCAAACCAAATAGAGGCAAAAAAAAGAATTAGATCAAAAGATATTCTATAGCTCTTTCAAAAGTGGCACTGATACGAACGGATTTATTATTGGTTCGATATTTTGCGGCTTTCATGGGTGAAGGGTGTAACAACAAACGATTGTTTGGCATTGTGGATGAATGTCCTTGAGATTTCAACAGAGAAATAACGTCTATCGTAATAGCAAAGTAAAAATTTGATGGAGGGTGTTTTGATATAGGATAAGCACCGAAAGATTTATATTGTCAACCTGCAGTACTGATTACTTGTAGTCCCCTCGCATTAGTCAAATTTTGTACAAAAAATTGTCTTCAAAATATTGAACAAAATTTTCCACAAGAAATTTGTATTTTCATGGACTTTTCACACTAGTATCTTTTTGTACAAAAAATCGGTTTCTAATTTTTGCACGGAATGTAAGTACACGAGTTCTCAGCTTTAAACGGCGTGAGTGTACAAATAAATAGCAATTATCAAAGATGTTTCCTTGACGTGTGCTTTTTGCATACAAATTGTCACAAAGTTACTAAGTTGCTTTAACTCCTTGTGAGGCATAGCATGTCACGCAAGTCAGAAGTTATTGATCCAGAATCCGCAGGCGTTTTGAAGGACATGTCAATAATTTCATTTTGAAATCTACGCGTATATCACCTAGCGAAAAAAATTAGTTTCGAAATTTTATCATATTACCTTTTAACAATGGCTATAAGTCACTATAACTAACTCGAGATCATGTCCTTTTAAAATGCCATAATATTGAAAATGTCGTCCAAACAAATTAGATACCTTACACCAGAAGCTACAACGCAAACATTTTGTTGATCGATCATAATTGATTGATACCTTTTTGCAGTGGCGTAACGACGGGAAGGCACATATAAATTGGGAAAGGAAAACATGCAAAATGAAATATGAAGCAATGCATTCTGCAAATTCAATAAAAATATTAATCGTGTTCATGTTCCCCAGATTTGATGGCATGTGCAAGTTTGAAACATCTGTACCAGAATTTTAAGAGCATCTTTGCGCAAAAAAAGTAGATGGCAAATGCGCAAATCTCAGGTAATTTTAGTATAAAAAATCCTGCGGTTTTAATAATAATATTTTTTATCGAGCTACAAATATTTTACATCTGAAATTTGTGTCAGGCAGACACATACTAAAATTGAATTGTTCATAGGAAAGTGTTGAAGATGCTACGTATACAATACAAGGCGGTTGGATCTAGGGAAAATGCAAATATATGTACATATATAAAAATCGATATCATATACATATCTTAAACCCGAGAAAAATAATCTAAATTATTATCACAAGGTGTTGCGCCATCCGTTTCCATACGATGCCATGCGATATACCCATAGAATCAATCGACGCACACTCGCTGTCGTAGGAGCAGAAAATATGTATGTGCGCACAGTGGAAGAATTGCGTGCAAACTTTGGAATCGGTGAGTTTTTTTTGGAGTGAGACGTTATGAATTGATGCATTTTGGATTGTTCATATGAATCTTTATGATTACGTATTAATGGCTCAGTCTTTGTCTTATCTGAAAAGCTATAATTTAGAAGGTCACGAGCCGCCACTATGCTATAGGTGCTAAATTAGTTTAATCGAAATTGGTTGGCTTGAAGTACCTGACTTATATAGAAAAGGAGGCAACGATTATAATGATACACATTTCTGTACAGGATTTTGTAAAAATATTTCAAATAAAATCTTTGCGAAAATATTTTCTAGTAAAACAAATAACTGAGCCTAAACGTTGTATGCTACGGTTTTACATCGTAAAAAGCAAGCTATATTCACATGAAGGAAATCCATTGGTCCTGTGAGTGCTTTCACTGTCTATCTAACAGCTTTTTATTTTATCATATACAAGGTCGTGGAAGTCCGTAAAAATCCGAAAAACATTATTATCAAATCCAGTTATTTCCTATCGTCTGGAAAGTCCGATTTAAACGAAAATAATTTTCATCAGTTTCATTTGTTTCTGTTTTATAAAACACCATCACCAATTGCAATGCTGAAAAATTTAATAAAAATTGGAATTCCACGAAATTAACACCTTTCTACGAAGCGATGTCGATGCTAGGTTATAAAAAATTCAACGATACCACTACCGTATAGAGTCAGCCATTACAGGATAAACTTTATATCATACATCCGGCGCCAGAAATTTTCAATGGATGGTTAGCCCCCTCCCGGGAAAATTCCTAGTTGTGTCACTGACTATTTGGGAATTAATTTACGTCAAAATTTGGAGCTGCTCAGAGCATTGTAGCATCAGTCAACCAGAAACGTCCAGGTAGTCCAAAATAACATTGGGAACCAAAATGATATAATTAAATGGGGACAGACAGGTGGCTAAAAATATACAAAAAATTGTTTTCCATGTGGTGTCAAACAAACGTATGCACGAACAAAACTGGTGCTGGTGATTCTTATTATTGTCCGAATTTCAGAAATGTTCCTCCGTTAAGGGCTGAATGAAGATCGAGAGTGAAATTTTTCCCGCTGCGATTTGATCAATAAAATGCATACTTACTGTCGTGTAAGTTAGGTGATGGTTCTATTTTATAGTAAGGATGCTATACGGTGTTTTAAGATCCTCATACATCCACACTTATTATACCCTTCGCTCATAGAGTGAAAGGGTATACTAACTTTGTCATGAAGTTTGTAACGCATTGAAGGAAGCATCTCCGACCATATGAAAAGTATAAATAACGGGTGGGCCAATTACAAGTTCCTTTTTGAAAAATGCAATAAAATGAACAAAATTATTTTTTTTCCAAGTCTTATGGCTTTATTACAAGGTAAGTAAGCTCCCATTAATGATGGAACACAACTTCATTCAAGTGTCTGACCCGGCTGGCGTCGCAGTAGCGCATTCTATCATACCAATTTTCCAAGACCCTGTTGATGGTTTCAGACTGTAGCTCACGGATTGCTTGGATGATATTGGCCTTAAGTGCTTGAATCGTTCCTGGATTGTTGGCATAAAATCGGTCCTTCACGGTTCACCACAAAAAAAAGTCCAAAGGGGTCAAATCGCAGCATGCATGTACCAGAGTCGAGTCGATATGACCGTAAATCGGGAAATCGCTCGGAGAGCAACATTCTTAATAATGTCGTCCTAACTAGCATTTTTAGTAGCGAAAAGGTAGATACCACTCCAATATTGCCATTGGGAGTAGCAAATACCTTCAATAGTTCTGTGATAAGGGCCTTTTTGTCACCGAAAAGTCCCTAATATGGGGAACATAAAATTTTGGTGACCAGGACCCTTTTGCCACCAGTAAGTGGCAACGTGATTGGAACGCACCAACCAAGTGGCATTCTTTGTCCAACCACCCAATTGGGACTTTATTGGTCCCGTTTTCGCACACAATCATACATAGTTGTGAATATGTGTAGATAAAAGTCGACACAATTTTAGTAAACATAAATTGAATGGATTTACATCTACATACATATACTTTTACACATTTGCTGAAGTTGTGTTTCAGCCTATTCAGACAATCAAAGAATATAATCTGAAAGGCGTGATTACATTATTTTTTCATTTGCCAGCTCTTTTGAACTAGAAAATTTTGTGCCAGGACAATTTCACTGTCGAAGTGGTTATTCTATCTAGAAAAAAAGTGATGCCCTCTCATTTTTCTAAAGATCTCTTAAATAAATTGTCAAAACATAACCTAACTAAAGTTAGTTTTCTCTTCAACTTTCTAATTCTACCACCCTAAATATTCAACAAACCCAAATAGTTACTTAAAAACAAAAAGTTCTAATTGGATTCATCAAAAAATAGCTGCACTTTCGAAATATGTAAAAAGTGGTTTTGTAAAACCTTGGAAAATATGGCGACAAGCATTTGACAGTTCCAAATGGTACTTTAAAGTTCCCAATAGGATTTTGAAGTAACAGTAGCCACTGCATTGTTCTAAATTTCACTATAAAGTAGCGAATCCTTCAAAGGTACAAGGAAATTACACGGCTACGGTTTTATTACTTTAGAGTTGCTCACTATGTAGTAGCAAAGTGTGGTACCGAAGCCGTGCCATTCCCCCGCACTTGTCGAATATGTAGTAGCAACATTTCGTTCACTACAAAGTTCCAACTACCACCATCCTGGACCGTCCCAAAATCTAATTTGCAGGATTTGTTACAATGAAGTTAACATTTTGGTGTCTAAAACGTAACCGAAACTTAATAAAGTGGCGGTATCAATAGAATTGGTATTCGCTACTTAAAATGCTGCTTGGGGTATGTATGTATTATTTGGTACAAAATAAAATTTAGGAGAACTAACAGGGTGAAATTGTGTTCTCATTCTCACCCAGGAAGAAATCAAATGTTTCCCCATATGTCACGTTCGTGGGAAAACAATGAACGTGATATATGGGGGAATATGTGATTTCTTCCTGGCTGAGATATTTGACAGCATCTCCATCCTGGATCAATCGTGATTTCCGTTGACTTCCACAACGAACACAATAGCACGATAACTGTACAATTTTTACTAATTCTTTTAAACTTTCAGTATTGCCCACCAAATGCAGGACACCCTAGTGCTAGTAATCGTACAAAAAAAAACTATTTCATCATAATTCGAATAAATGAAAAGCACAAACATAAATGGACATTACCCTTTCAAATTTCCCGGGGACACATGCTCCTCGAAATGAAAACAACTTATATCTTAATCGAGAATATAAACATAAGAAACCGATGTAACGTTTAAGTGCATATTGCCTACTCTACTGTACAAACAATACACGGCTCCACTTTTATGTGTGTAAGTCAATAATTTTCATTTATTGATTCTCGTAACAACAAATATGTACCAAGTGCCTATAAAACGTGTGGTGTAGACTAAACCTCACTACTGTTCCGTATGCATTGCTTAAAGCCGCACCGAAGACGAACAAGAAGTGCACTATCTTCTGGGATTATTTGCATCCGACTATAATCAAAGGAGCTCCGCATATATTAGTCCTGGGGGGTACTTAATAGTCGTGATGTGTATATAGAGATGTTTGCAGAGAGTTCAATCGTCAGTCCATGTATATATTCTCGACACGGAGGTAAAAATCTATACAAACATATTGGACAAATAAACGGCGCTGATCCCATGTGGATCATAGAAAGGTAAAATTGGCTGACTGACGCCGGCTTATGTTGATGCAATACAAACTGCAGCATCGTCTACTTTACGAATCATATGAGTGAGACCAAAAATTCACCTGAACATCGGAGTCATCTATATCCATATACGGTTGGAACATGCATACTACGAGTATAATACCTCATAGAGTGCCAACCGTTTTTGATGAATATCCTCAGGTGTTTGTAAACACATGAATATTTCATGCGGGGAGTCAACCGTGAATCGGCAGGAGGCATTTCCATTCCAGAATCAATGGAATCCGTTTAAAATCCATGCACTCATGCATATGGGGGCTTTTCAAACTCTGCACTGAATTACTTACTTAGTTGTGAATACACATACTAAATAGAGAGAAGAAGTAGTCGCTTCACAGTTAGCCTAAAGATGCAATCGGTCTTTTATCGAATTGATTGATGATTTCAGCTATTGGTGGATCTCTTTTCGTTTTTTTTATTTTTTTCTTCTTTAGTGAAACTACATACTTTACAGTTGTGCCATGTGTAAGTGGACGAGTTTCAATGATCTGATAAGTCACGCAGGTAGATATACGACCTGGTATGCTTTTGAACCCCTGAAAAACTGATGTCTATTTGTTAAAGATTCTGCACTTTTTAAGGCAACACAAATACGGTTATGGGTCACGGGCAACAATGTAGAAAAGATGAACTCTGTAAAGCTAAAATGGTGTATATGGGTCAGCAGGTCCATATATTAAAACGAATTCCATTCAACAGCTTATGCTAAAAGATATACTTATCAAGTCATTAGGCTCTTCAATGGGGTCAGCTAACATGTATTTTTCTCACTATATTCTGCAATGTTCATCGACTTCAAATCCGTAGGCTAAAGTTTACTTTCACTGCTGCCACTGCGAAGAGTACACAGGACAGCTTGTTAACATCGGGGAGATGCTAATAGCCATCACCGCACATTAACGGCTAGTTGTCTAATTAAATGGTACCTACTAGTTAAACGTGAGTTTTATGTTCAAGTCATACGGATATTTCATACAGAAGCGTGAAGTTATCGATTTAAGCGCGTTTATATGGGAAAGGTTAAAGACATGTTGCGGTCTCATGTGGTGACCTCCCAAGAAATATGTTATTCTAGTGCCCGCACCGGTGGTACAATCAGCATACAAAAGTACATTTCACGCAGACAAGTAAACTAATTTTATTTACTTCCTTATTTGGTCCACAACAAATAAATAACCCAACTGGGACTATACCCGCATATCCTTTTGACTGGCTTGACTACTAATAATAGCCAACAAATTGATGTAATGCTTTAGATGAATGTTGCTCTACGGTCGACGACGGTAACGAATTATACGACCACTTTATGTACAGGTCAACTACAGAAAAGTCCATACACAACATACATGGAAGAAGAATCCTTCCAATTGAGACTCCACGTGCTCTTTGTATGGTGTGGTCATATAGTCCCTAAAAGTTCCTGTTGTAATATAAAACCTTCGTCAGTTCAACCGGTGTGTGGTAACATATAGACTAAGTAAGAATCCCAACTCTTCTGAACTCCTCTCTTCCCCCGGGGTGATATCGAATCGGGCTACTGTCATGGCAAACTTTAATTAAGCCAATGTCTGTCGGGCGTTGTTTAGGTGAGTGTTCGTATGCCACCATATACTACGGGTATATGTTAGTACTTCTTCATCAGGAATTCCTTCGTGGCAGTGAAAAAAAGACCGGAAGGGTTTTCCCATGACGACAGCAATAAGAGTGGAGCAGATGAGGTAAGATGACGACCGACCAAACCAACCGCTGACTGACCACTGTTCGACCACCATGTTTGCCTGTGGCTGTATTAGGTACACTTTACTTCTCTGTGTTACCTTTTCCTCTTAATGAACCATAACGTAGTGATGTACGATGTACATACCTACATGTACATATACACCGAAGGTATATGTATAAGTTCAGGGAATACAAAATAGACTAAGAACTAACTTTTTTTTATTTAGAAGACAGAACTGATAAAGGATATACTCGTATATGGCGTTTCTGATTATAAAATTGGACATACAGTTTGAATGATGGATAAACGTGCCTAATTTTGGAAAATTATACTGGACCATTGTCTTCAAATAGCTGCTGTAAGGTCGTGACCGAAACAATTGGAGGTCAACGATACATGCGGTCAAAACCCGACATCGGACAATCATCGTGTCAATCAATATTCTAGAGCAGTGGTTCTCAAGCCGCAGATCTCTGCGGACCACTCAGCCTCGAAGGCAATTGCTACGGACCACAGTTCTGAGCTGAAGATGAATTAAAACGTTTTCAAAATGGTTCCGCATTTTCGGGTTGTTGCTCTTTTCCCAGCGGTACTCTAGCTTTTTAAGGCTTCGTAATACAGTCAAACATGTTAATCGGACCACCCTTGGTCAATTTTATTTGGTTTTTCATACAAAATAACCTTTATAAACGGACCACCTCTTAGTCAGACCATGGACCACGATCGGTGACTCCAATTAGATGGATCAGTACCAGACGTACTTCCACAATCGGACCAACCACTGGATAAATCTCCAAAATCGGACCAAAACTTCAAATTGATTCTTACTTGAGCAGTACGATGAAATTTTTGACCAACAGACAGGCAACGTGGCAAGACAAAAAAATCTTAGAAATTTCGTTACTACATTCACTTCAGTTCCGATTACAATGATGAGCTACATATATTATTTCCCATCACCACGGGAAATTTCGTAGACCGCATCAAGACAAGAAGATGCAAGGGAAGTTAATGGGAGGATTGCTTGAACCATTAACCATGACTTTGATTATAGAAACGCTTGATAAAATATTGAAGAATATTCAAAATTTCGGTGGAAGTGAGTGTGGGGAGAATTTATTATTAAAAAAATCACAAAGGAGTTACGCTGTTGAGCGGTTTCAAAACATTAATTGACCTTTGTACAAGTCCAATGTTCATGAATAACGTTTAAAATTATTTCAATAATTTCTTCTACTTTTATGGCATCCCTTAGTAATCGGACCAAATTTGATCGGTCCCGTCAGTGGTCCGATTAGACAGGTTTGACTGTAATAATACAATGTTGAGGACAAAGAAGTCGTACGAGGTCGGCAGAGTAAGGCGGATCTATATAGGTATAGACCGAAACGATGGAGGAAAATTTGTTTGCCGATGTAAGCGCGGATCACCTTATACTGCACCGAATTTACCCAATACATCACTTTCGTTCTTCTTTTTTGCAAAAAAAAACATGTATTTGTCGCCTGCGTGTCCCATAAAGATGTCTCTCTTCTTAGAAGGTGATTCGATTTGAATCCATGTTCCGTCAGCGGAAAAAAAAATTCCACAGTAAGAAGGGCTGCCTCTTCTATCTCATATCATTCGGTACTATAACTATTTGCCGATCATTTTCTTATTTGTAACCGTCTTTGACGCTCACTGCATATGGTTAATTCTTGATATTCTCGCTTCACAACACACACAACACAACACTGCTAGACTAAGGTGAGCAGACTCCCGAAGGCCCAATGCTGTACACATACATACCTGCGGAGTTCGGCTTTCAGGCAAATCCTCAGCCATACTATATTATTTCATTAACTCTCAACTTCCAAGTAAACTAAGTTTCCGATTTTATAGAAAGCTTGATGATCTACTCAGATATGACTTTTTGGGCATTATTTTTACAGAAACCGTAATACAACCCAGAAAGCTCTCTCTGATTTAAACAAAGCAACAAAAACATTGTTGTTGGACGGTGGATGTTGCATGCTCAAAAAATGATTTGAGTTATCCACCGTCCAGTTTGGCTAGCCATTGCCTAGCCCCATTTAAAAATGATTCGATACCAGGGTGTATTTCGTGTCCTATATAAGAGGATCGTACACCTTTGCCTGGTTGAGTCCGGTAATGCCTCTCCTGGTATTACATGACGCGCTGAATACGTAGAGGCATCTGATGAGAATTGCAGCGCGCCATGTAATACTAGTTCGAAACCGGCTCGAAATGCACTCTGTGTGCCGCAACTCGCTGGAGTATGCATACTCTCTCTGATTGCTGTTTACTCATTGTGGGTCATATTGCTGGCATATAGCCGTGCTTTGAAACCTTTTCCTAATCAATTTCCCAACAATATTTTGGACTGCGAAGTCACTTTCTTTCGACATTATTTATTATTTTGTTGTTATAACGGTAAAAAATTTCACAGATATATCAATTAAATTATTGGTAATGGTGAGGACCGAGAAAATTTCGATGAACCTCTGCACTAATTGAACGTTAATCAAAGTTCAGAGGCATGTAATCCGTAATATATATGTACTACCAAAAATATAGTTCTTCACAACTACCAATCAATCAATTTCCAATTTGCAATTTTGAATTTTGAATTTTGAATTTTGAATTTTGAATTTTGAATTTTGAATTTTGAATTTTGAATTTTGAATTTTGAATTTTGAATTTTGAATTTTGAATTTTGAATTTTGAATTTTGAATTTTGAATTTTGAATTTTGAATTTTGAATTTTGAATTTTGAATTTTGAATTTTGAATTTTGAATTTTGAATTTTGAATTTTGAATTTTGAATTTTGAATTTTGAATTTTGAATTTTGAATTTTGAATTTTGAATTTTGAATTTTGAATTTTGAATTTTGAATTTTGAATTTTGAATTTTGAATTTTGAATTTTGAATTTTGAATTTTGAATTTTGAATTTTGAATTTTGAATTTTGAATTTTGAATTTTGAATTTTGAATTTTGAATTTTGAATTTTGAATTATGAATTTTGAATTTTGAATTTTGAATTTTGAATTTTGAATTTTGAATTTTGAATTTTGAATTTTGAATTTTGAATTTTGAATTTTGAATTTTGAATTTTGAATTTTGAATTTTGAATTTTGAATTTTGAATTTTGAATTTTGAATTTTGAATTTTGAATTTTGAATTTTGAATTTTGAATTTTGAATTTTGAATTTTGAATTTTGAATTTTGAATTTTGAATTTTGAATTTTGAATTTTGAATTTTGAATTTTGAATTTTGAATTTTGAATTTTGAATTTTGAATTTTGAATTTTGAATTTTGAATTTTGAATTTTGAATTTTGAATTTTGAATTTTGAATTTTGAATTTTGAATTTTGAATTTTGAATTTTGAATTTTGAATTTTGAATTTTGAATTTTGAATTTTGAATTTTGAATTTTGAATTTTGAATTTTGAATTTTGAATTTTGAATTTTGAATTTTGAATTTTGAATTTTGAATTTTGAATTTTGAATTTTGAATTTTGAATTTTGAATTTTGAATTTTGAATTTTGAATTTTGAATTTTGAATTTTGAATTTTGAATTTTGAATTTTGAATTTTGAATTTTGAATTTTGAATTTGGAATTTTGAATTTTGAATTTTGAATTTTGAATTTTGAATTTTGAATTTTGAATTTTGAATTTTGAATTTTGAATTTTGAATTTTGAATTTTGAATTTTGAATTTTGAATTTTGAATTTTGAATTCTGAATTTTGAATTTTGAATTTTGAATTTTGAATTTTGAATTTTGAATTTTGAATTTTGAATTTTGAATTTTGAATTTTGAATTTTGAATTTTGAATTTTGAATTTTGAATTTTGAATTTTGAATTTTGAATTTTGAATTTTGAATTTTGAATTTTAAATTTTGAATTTTGAATTTTGAATTTCGAATTTTGAATATTGAATTTTGAATTTTGAATTTCGAATTTCGAATTTTCAATTTTCAATTTTAAATTTTAAATTCTGAATTTCGAATTTTCTATTTTCTATTTTCTATTTTCAATTTTCAATTTTCAATTTTCAATTTTCAATTTTCAATTTTGAATTTTGAATTTTGAATTTTGAATTTTAGATTTTGAATTTTGAATATTTAATTTTGAATTTTGAATTTTAAATTTGGAATTTGGAATTTTCAATTTTCCATTCTAAAATCGGGTTACTCGCTCAAGTCTTTCAGTAGAAAAAATGCGGTTTATTGCATATTTTTTCCGTTATTGCGCCGATCGAAGGTTTGATAGCATATATGTAGGTACCAGGCGTGTCAAACTTTCGGGCCTGCCTTTCCTTCTGCCGCCCACTGAAACCTGAAGAGAGTGTCATTTCGCCCGGGCCTGGTTTTATGTTTGACACCGTTTGGCCTATGCACTAGATTTTGATGATGATGTGCTGAATATTTTGGTACAAAAAAAAATTTCAAAGTTGCCTGGAAGGCTGTAGCTCGGTCAATCGGATAACCGTGTTTGGTCCGGCAATCTTACTTGTTCGTGTTTTCGCTTTTTTCCTTTGCTTGATAATACACAGTCATAATAATAATGATACTCGTGACAATTTTGTTAACTTTAATATTTTATGCAACCTTAGGGTCGCCTTGAAAATAAATTTAAACACAAACCTATTAATTCCGCTTAGATTTAATAACCTATTAAAGTCAAGTGTAAAAGGAAGAAAGAGATTTATTATCTGCGTCCTTAACTGACATTAATGTGCACTAAACACGACTTCAAGGAAAGTTATAATAATAATAATCATATGACCATAGAACGGGCTGAAATGAAAAATAAATTACACCAAATTGTTCTGCCATTAATTTTAATTATATAAATGAATAATACATTTATGGATGTATGTATGTATGTGATTTGTTCGCAAAAAGTTACAAATTGTATGTGACAGAAAAAAACAAGATGCCGAAAGATTAGTGATTAATAGCACATGTAATTATTAACATGCCTTTTAAATTCTTCTTCTTCGTCGTCTATTATAAGAGTATCTTCGCAAGCCTATAAGAGTGTGTGTAACGTAAATTCATCTCCAAATATTTTGAAGGTTCTTTTTCGTATTCATGTTCATATGTGTTAAGTTAGCATTTTCAGTTTTTTTTTTGGTTTTCAAATTTCAAAATTTCACATCCAGACACTTGTCAGTCGCATTACAGCTAATTTGAAAGATAATTACATTTTTCGTGAATCTGACACATTCCCCGGGCTTGGTGATGTAATTAACTTTTTGTTTGGGGTTCATCAAGGTGTGCAATGGTGTGAAATCCGTGAGTATAGACTGAGGCAAAAAGAGCGGATAACAAAAATACACAGATTAGACCAACAACGTATGGATTTTAATCCAAGTAAACCCGCATGTATGTATACTAAAAGCAAGTCCCGGATGAAATCTTACTCAGACGCACCGTATACGAGTAGTAACAATGATGTTGGAGCTTAATTCCATGGACCAATTATATTTCCATTATTTTGAATGCTATATGAAATTTGAGTAACAACTTAATAATGATGATGAAGATGGAGTGAGACATCTAAGTGACGTTTGTCGGAAAATTAGGCTCATTTCAGCATAACCTCGCATATACAGTAAATATATTCTCAAGCTGGAATAAATGTAGATCGATGTCATATGCGTGAATATGTTCTAACCATATGGGAGTTCCTGATGGTGTGACGCAATCTTGAGCGCTTTTTTCCGCACCATACTTTTCCTATTCATTCATTTTGCATAGATGAAAGATTTGAATAGCTACCAACTAGCTCATAACGAGTATATTGCTCGAAATTGTTGGGCTTTTTTTCGTTATTCTGCTATACAGAATGTCGACAGAATATTAATGGAGCGTATACTTTTTGGGGAGATTTCAGCTGAGGAAATTACTAGTATAATTTATGGGAAAATAATTGATGATAAGCGAGGTCTTTTCCGGAGATTTGACTGTATAGTGCTGGACGTGACATAATTTTTGGTTAGATGAGATGAGAGTTCGGGAAGAAAATTGGCAATTTATGTAATATGGACAGTTGTGAAGTTATTAACTGAAAGATGTGTTTTGTTGTCGTGCTGTGCGTGAGAAAGTTCAAACATAAACTGCCGGACAAGTGGACAAAACACGAATACACTATTCGCGTCTCTACATTTTCCTTAACAAGTGAAATTTCAGAAATCGGCGATTTAAAAAAAGTAAATAAATCGGCATTCACTAAAACTCCCCTCAACATTTGAATTTCCGTTTTGTATTTCGGCTCAGTGAAAACGTGTTACAAGGAATACACCAATATACAGGATAAGGGTATATTGGTGTGTGTTCTTTGTTACACGTTTTCGTAAATAATAAATCTGGCATCAGGCTCCAAAAAATATTTCACCTTTCGCGTTAAAACTAGTAATAATCAACCAAATCCTGACGATGATATCCTCCTATTAGAAATGTTAAATGGCCGACCCTCTTTTGCTTGAAATATTATCCGCTCGAGTGTCCGGTTTATAGGCGATTTAAGATTCCTTGAAAATTGAAATGGACCCTCGCACTTCTTCTTTCCAAAAGTCATCAATATCATCTGTAATCAATATAAATCAGTTAAGCCATAACGCACAGGTGCCTCGCACCATGAAACAATTCAATTTTCCAATCCAGTCTTTCTCGTTTTACAGCCTTCCGACTATTTTTTTTTGCTCTCTTCTGGTCAGTATCAATTTGATCACTATGGTTCTCCACAAGAATTGTTGAATCCCCTTATAGAAAAACAAAACGAATCTCCTGACCATACTATACATACTCTTTTTCAGGACAGCTCAGATTCATCCATATTTTGTGTAAGGGTCAAACTGATTGATTACCATCATTGTAGGAATTTGCACAGAATTTCTGTGTGCGAAAAAAAAAGCGTTTCACGCATATACAGTGCCCGACGGAAATAAAATAAAAAATGAAAAAAATAGAAGACGGAGAAGGAATGGCATGAAGATATGGACGATGGCTCACCATAATTTCATCCCTCATCGACTGTTAAAGTCGGGGCGGCCTTTATCTGTGGAATTTATTGCTTAGAGTTCAATTTGTGAATGGTGTGGCACGAAGTGGTTTCGATGGAGTGATGGAAGTTGTGTAGGGGTGTGTTCGATATATAATCGATACACAACTGAAATTGGTCTTTTAACGGGTTTCTTTTTAGTTGAAAATAAGTGTCTAGTTAATCGCAAATTTAAGCTCAATCGTTTGTCAAAGTCAAAGCACTGTTGATCTTTGTATAAACTCAAAGGTTGAAATTTTCAGTTCTGAAATAAATTTCTTAGTCTTCTTTGGCAAATCGATGTGATTTGGTCATGCATACACTGAGAAAAATTATTAGGACCTTTTATCTAAAGTAGTAGTTAATTCATCATTAGATAGTTCTACTAAAGCAATAGTCAATATCTCTAATCTTTGCAGCTGAAAATACTATTAAATTTGTTAATTTGACCACGCACGATTTGAAAAAAAAGTTTAGTGAAATATGCCACTAAAGTTGTTGAGTGTATTATTCGAGTATAAAAGTTAACTGCAAACAATCTTTAATATTTCCGTGAAGTAGTAAAACTTATCTTCAAAACAAATGAACTTCTTAACATTGGTAAATTCATACACAATAAGTAGCTATCTTTACCATTAAATTAATTGAGTTTGTAAATTAAGTAGATGTTTAGCTATTAAGGAATAGAAAAATTACCCATATCTCCGTATCTGCTTCAACTACATAAAATCATAGGCTGAAAAGCAAAGACGAACTTTAGCCGATATCAACTAGCTTTTAGATAATCGGTCTACTTTTTTTCTCTCAGTGTAGAAGCTTAGAATATCTACTCATGATGAACTCATTAGCCCAGTAGTCGGAAATGTTCGGCTCGCGAGCCACATACAGCTCTTTGATTAATTTATCGCGGCTATTAAGTCAGTTAAAGGATTATCAAATTTATCGCACAAATTTATTAAAAAAAAATATTTACCGTCATCTACTTAAAATCTATAGCCCTTAAAAACCATAGTCATGGTGGTACAAATATCAAAGCGCATATCAACCGGCTGAACGTTTTTTAGTACAACACAAACACAGATTTGCACTCCGGCAATTAAGTGATAGATCCGAAAGGTACCCTAAGTAGCCTTTTATCTACTCTGCAAAGCTAAACGAAAACCTTGCTGCTGGTAGCATTATTGTGTCCCATTACCTCGGAATTTATTATGGAAAAGAAATGTCTTCACGCGCCCGATGGCATTTATTTTGGCTTAAAAACCGCTAGAATGGCAATCCAGATCTGGGTGCTGGGTCTAAAACCTCTAACTCCTGTTTTGTGCTCTGTTTCGAATCTGTTGTCGGTGTATTGTCCGGTCTTATGTGCCCATTTTGATTGGGGCCAGGGATGAAGAACAGAAGCGAAATCCCGTTACCATGCACATACGAATTAAGGTATCCAACATAATATTAATCTAATTTGACCCGGCTTCATTTCTTCCCTTCATGCGGGTTACGCGTTCTAATTTATGACATATCATTATGGTAGAATTCCGGTGAGTTTCAGGCCAGCATACAAGTACAACGTAATGTACACAGTGAACTGAAAAATCCCGATCACTCCACTTGCCTATACTTTAAATAATCCTAATTACCATTTTTTGCCCCAAGGAAATCACGATTAAAAATTAGGTGGACAAAGATCGATGATACTTTGGGATCTTTACACTTAAATTTACAGTTAGGTTATTATTGGGTTACACTCATTTTATAAGAAATTTGTGTCTCATACGAGTGTTTACCGTTATACTTCAAAAAAGTTATTCTGAAGCTCTACGAAGTATGAGTCGTAGTTTTTCCCCGACAATCCGTACCTTTATAAAGAAAGAAACAATTTGGCTCCTTAAATGAATATTAATGGGGACTCTTCTGGCTAATAAGTTTGCCGACCACTGCCTTAGCTAATGCCAACCTCTTAGATAACACCCCGGGGCACGTGACCCCCCCCACCCCTGTGAGCACATCAAACTTTTTTCACACCATACTAAAAATTGCAGTACCAAATGTTCCCTTTTTATTTTGAGCGTTTCTATTGCTAAGCTTTGTAAATCTTTTTCAAAACATTATCATCTTCTCAATTCGCCCGATCTCCTCGTTGATGAACCCTCTCCGTTTTTCGAACGGGTTGAGTTTATTTTCATTGACGCGTGGTTTCAAGAACAAAAGCTCTCAGAGAATAAGTACAAGCTGTGATTATGTCGAGGCAACGAGGTGGTCATGAAACGTTGCCCAATCTCGACATGAATCTGTTCGGAAACAAGGACTGCTATTGAAAGTTTCGTCATGTGTGAAGTGACCCCATCTTATGTTGATATAAGTTGAGCAGATGTTGTTGCGGTATCGATGGCTTGGAAGCCGCTGAATTGACAAATATTTGAAACGGTCGGTCTGATTTTTCGATCGGGCTTGTGTATAGCTTCTCTTTCTGTAAAAATGCTAAAAATTCAAGTGTTTTGGTGGGAAGGCATTTTTAGCATACATTTTCGAGTTCCCACGGTTCGGTGTCTGTGGTGCCCTGCCTGGGGTACTTTCTTCAAAGCTTCAATTTTCACGAAGTAAACATTATCGTAGCCATTCTTCTGTATTTCTTTCAAAAGTAAGCAGAACCACTTTTTGGCGGAATTTGGCCGAAATTTGGCAGAATTTCGGACGATGTATGAAATTTCTCTTCCAAAGAAAAGTGTTCCGCCTGGAATCCGTATTGTCATATGGAAACAGTCTCTTTGGTCATTGCAATAATTCCAAAGCCAATTAAGTACATATTCGTAAAATTCCTTTTCGGTTTCAGGCTCCTTCGAACTACACTACGCAAACTTCTTTAAGGCCCTCCGTATTTTGGTTCAGGAAAAGCCAAAAGCAGTTAATGAGTGTTATTCTAAGATCTGTCAGGAAAACTAAACTTTTGGTGTAATAAACCTGAAATGCAAAGGACTCTCAGGCCCGTATGTATAAACATACCTTAACTCAAGGAGACCTTGAGTCAAGGATGCCGAAATTAAAATAAATGTCATTTTCCATACTTTTTCATAGAAATCACTTATATTCACGAGTCAATGAATCCTTGATTTAAGGAGAAACTCAAGGAGACCTTGAAATTTTCTATAGTCAACCTCACTTAAAGCCAAGGTAGCTACCCACCTACCTTGAAATATTATATTTCAAGTCTATTGAAAACTTAAGGTCCTTGAGTTTCGCCTTAAATCAAGGATAAAGGATCAACGATCCCTCAGTCTTGCCAATGTTTTTCCTATGTAGCTGCTGTCGGGTATCCTCACACGAAAATTTTATGTAACAAATTAGCCCCATAGTCTGTGCCCGCCCTTTGAGAATTTTCTAAATACGCCACGGTGATCCACGGTAAGATTCGAGCTCATGACCCTGTGCACCGAAGGTGCGCGCACTAACCGCTAGACCAGCCAGACTAAAGATGGGCAGGGCAATGGCTAGCCACCGATTCAATACGGCCGCGTTTCTGACTATGTATCAGAGAACGGGTTCAAACAAAGTAATGGACAAACTTGACGGTGGATAACTCAAATCATTTTTTGAGCATGCTACATTCACCGTTCAACAACAATGTTTTTGTTGCTTTGTTTGAACCCGTTCTCTGACACATAGTCAGAAACTAGGCCGTGTCGAATCGGTGGCTAGCCATTGCCTAGCCCATTTAAATTGATTCCATAGCAGGGTGTATTTCGTGTCCTATATAAGAGGATCGTACACCTTTACCTGGTTGAGTCCGGTAATGCCTCTTCTGGTATTACATGACGCGCTGCTTACGTAGAGGCATCTGATGAGAATTGCCGCGCGCCATGTAATACTATAGTTCGAAACCGCCTCGGAATGCACTCTGTGTGCCGCATCTCGCTGGAGTATGCATATTTTAGTATTGTCCGTCATCGTTCTTCCCTTTTGAAAAAAAAAGAAAATTTATGCGTGTCCCCTCCATGCTCCGTCATCAGAAAAAAACTCCACAGTAAGAAGGGCATATGCTCTATTTCGTTCAATATAATTTGGCACTACAACTATTTTGCGATCACTTTCTTATTTGTAACCGTTGTTGATGCACGCTGCGTATGGTTAATTATTGATTCTCTCGTTTAACAAAACTTTGTCAAACTGTCTATTTCAAATCCAATATAGTTATCAATTAAATATATTTTTTGAACTTTTCTGCTTTGATTAAATATTATCGCACGGGCCATTTTAAATCACAGCTTCAGCTTAGTAAATTTCGTTGTATGTTTTTCACCTAGTTCAAAAATAAACCCTTTGCTCGGTACTAAAAATCTGGTTGAAAATATCAATAGGTACCCTAAGCTCCTCGCAGAATATTTACGGAAAAGCCGGGCTTTCTAACATCAAAACTCTCATCTGATTCCAAGGGAAACTTGCTATATAATTTGGGAATTATGTAATCGAAAGATTATCCGTCATTGACTCCATATTCTGCTAAATAATGAGAAAATTAGCTTTTTAAGAAATCTTAATAGCTGAGGAGGGACGCCACTGCAATTAAGATCAAACTACTGCTAATTTTCGGATGCGCGAATTGAAAAAAGCTTACAAACCAAAAAAAATGCCTTTGGGGACCAGGCTTAGGTTAGGTTAGGTATAGTGGCCGCCAAGTGATAAAAAACTTAGCGCACTTAGACCAAAAGTAGGTCCATTGTGATACCACCGAGTGTACCCTAAAGTTAACAGCTAAGCTGAAAACCAGCCCGTGCTGGCAATAAATTTGTTGAGCAATAGCGGGCTCACATCACGCAGATTATCTGTATCGTGAAAATACATTGAGCCAAGAAAACGTTTACGTTTCTCGGCCAGGGCCGGGCAATGGCTGAGAAAATGATGAACACTTTCTTCCTCTTCTTCGTCATCGCAACTGCGACAGAAGTCGTTATAGGGAATTCTGAGCCTCCTGGCGTGCTCCCCGAGAGGACAGTGTCCCGTTATGATCCCGACCACCTTGCCGATATGTTTCCTGTCTACTGACAGTAAGTTAGTTGATCTGGCCACGTCAAGTCGTGGCCAAATTAATCTTGTTGTAGCACATGTAGTACCGTTAGACCACCTTGAACTAGCCCTGTGCATTACAGTTATTTCAATTGTCTGTTTACAGGAAGCGATTGGCCATTTTATATTATTGCGGTAGGCCTCAAAGGTCGTGCTCTGTGGCCGTGATCGTTCGGTCGCCACTCTGTGAAATACACACTCATAGAGAAACGAGTTTCCAAACTCGGCACGACTCGTCGCAAGTTTATTATTCAGAAGAAGATGATAAGAAATATTCTTATCGTAGAATAATAAACTAACAATGCGACTAGGAAGTAGTATGGCTGACAACCGTATCACACTCCGAATTCAGTTGTCTTTGTAACGTTGATGACTACACACGGTAGTCATCAACGCACTATGCTCCACTAGGAGTTACGGTAATCAAGAGAGAGAGAGGCCTCAAAGGTCATAGTGACCGCATTACGAGCAAGACGGTCCGCATTGTAGTTTCCTTCAAATCCACTATGACTTGGTATCCAGCAGAGAGCGATTTTAAAATATTGACCCATCACTCTAAGCGCTGAGCGACAGCTATCAACTGTTTTCGATGTAATCAGCACAGATTCGAGAGATCGAATTGCCGCCTGACTGTCAGTGTATATGATGACATCCCGCATCGTGACTACATGATTTCCCAACCAGGTTATGGTTTCCATTATTGCAGAAATTTCCGCTTGAAGAACACTACAGTGGCCAGGTAGATAGTGGGCCAAGTTAATGTCTAGTCCATCCGAGTTGATTCCAATACCAACTCCTTCATCTCTCTTAAAGCCATCTGTACAAAATACCAAATACCCTGTAGATAGAGGAGCGTTGTTTCCCAGTGATCCCTTGGCGGAATCAAACAATCGTGGTTTTTGCCAAAAGCCTACTTGGGACTAGTATAATCAGTCTCCAAGGGGAGGTTAAAGTTCCGAAGTATCGTTCAGTGGCCGTACTCTAGTGTTTGCCACTGACTAGTTTCACGTAAGCGTAGTGCCGTGTTGGCAGCCATTTTTGGGCCGAGTAGATTCAACGGCAGCAGATTGAGCACAGTGTCAAGTCCAGCCGAAGGTGTAGAACGCAAGGCTCCAGTTATAACAATGAATGCCATTCTTTGTACTTTCGCCAGCAAGTTATAATAAGTAATTTTACTGAGTGCCGACCACCATACGCAAACGCCGTACAGTATAGAGTCGGTCGTACGATAGCGGTGTAGATCCAATACAGTGCCTTTGGTTGCAGGCCCCAGTTCTTTCCTATTGCTTTCCTGCACGAATAGAGTGCTATAGTTGCTTTATTCACCCTCTCTTGAATGTTGGGTTTCCAGCTAAGCTTTTTATCGAGCAACAGTCCAAGGAATTTAGCCTTTTCAGCAAAAGTGAGTTGCCTATCCCGTAGCATGGGAGAGTTAACAGAAGGAATGGTGCGTCTTCTAGTGAAGAGCATCAACTCAGTTTTAGCTGGATTAAGTCCAACCCCGCTGAGGTTTACCCAGTTTTCCAAAATAGACAAGGCGTTCTTCAATAGTCCGCTAAGTACTTCCGGAATCTTACCTGTCAAAGCGATTACAACATCATCAGCGTATGCCGTGACCTTGCAACCAATATCCTCGAGTTTTACAAGCAATTGATTAATAGCTATATTCCAGAGTAGGAGAGATAAAATCCTCCTTGTGGTGTACCCCTGCACACATACCTACTTACAGATGACGAGCCTAGCGTGGTGTGAATTCGTCTAGATGTTAATAGCGTATTTACTAGTGTGCAAATGGACCCTTCGACGTGAAGACTTCGAAGTGCGTCGGTAATGGCAATTGGTTTGATGTTATTAAAAGCGCCTTCAATGTCTAAGAAAACAGCCATTGAGTATTCCTTTTGATAAAGCGACTTTTCGATATAACTGACCAATGAGTGCAGAGCTGTATCCACTGACTTTCCTTTGCAATAAGCAGGCTGAGCCGTTGAAAGAAGATGCGGTGGGATGCTAGCTCGTACATGAATATCAACGAGACGCTCTGGTAACTTAAGTATAGTTGAAGACTAATTGGCCTAAAATCGTTAGGCCGTGCGTGCGAGTTTCTGCCTGTCTTCGGGATAAACGTAACCCGCACCTCTCTCCATGTGCGAGGGATATACACTAGACCAAGGCATGATGTTAGTATGTTCTCTATCCAAGGATAAGTAATCTCCAGGCATTGCTGCAAGTCTGCGGGGATAATTCCATCAGGTCCCAGGGACCAGGCTTAGTAATTTGCTAATTCGTTTCGCAATAGATTTTTTCTACTTTGGCTATCTCGAGACCAATTTAACAAAGCCAGAAACATTGCTTAATTAAAATTAGATAAATGATTTAATCACAGAGGAATATTCCGTTTCTACATGAATAGTCACTATTGTGTCTTCCGCGGACCATCTCTAAGGCTATCACGAACCACCTCCGATGCGCGGACCACCAGTTGGGAAACAATGCCTTAGACACGCTTAGAAAACTAGACATAACTTAGGAATACTAATACTTACACAGTTTGTACCGATACCACTTTCCATCGAACACATCCCTCCCATTCAACTGAAATCGTAATAATTTTGTTCACGCTCCCCAATGGGAATTGATATACTATACACTCTGTATGTTCAGAGCTCGAATGATAAATTGCTCCCTAGGAGTGAGTGAGCAATCATGCATGATACCGAACCGAGTACACATAGCACACTCCAGGAGTACATAATTTGTACGTACAACTAAATATTTTCATCCTCCATGAACGATGTAAAATGAACAAAATATATAGCCGTGACATTATTATTGGTTCGACGATGGATTCGAAAGGATAATTGCAACCGCATCTCTATATTGTCGAATTATACACGGTTGCTCTGAAAAAATATACAATACTCGCACGTGGTCAGGACGATATCTCTGGATTCTTTTCGTATTAATTTATTTACAAGAGCGCCGATAAATTTAGTACGCAAAGGTAAATTATTATGAGTGGAGGATGCAATTGTTTTGATAAAGCACTTTAAGGAATCATGGCAATTGTCCGCTTTCAGGTAATTATTGGTAGTGATTAATGAAGCGATGCAACTGAGCAGGAAAAAAAAATTCCAAAATTGAAAAGGAGAAGGCATGGCTTAAATTCAAACCAACGTGCAAATTGAGTTTATTTTAAGACTATCGGTAAATGCTTATTTCCTATACATTTTCAATTCGACTATTTCGGAAATTGTCTATAAAAATAAAATTCTAGCATCAATGTAAGATCGAAAAATAAAGAACTGTTTTCGAGAAAAAGGTATACAGGTACATAGTATAGAATCTTTAAAGAGCTATAAAAACTCTACTTCAATTTTTATAACACTCACGGGTACGTTTTATTCACGTGCCCACGAAAAAAAAAATATTTCAACGGATGCGGCAAAGCTATATCTAATACAACTTCCGACCCTTAGATCTTTCGGTTTTTTTTTCTATCCGTCCCAGGAGATTTCCACTTTATAACTTTTTGATTCAGCCTGAAGAAGAAGGAAGTCATTCTGCCATTTCGTTGCGTAGAGACATATCATTTTGCCATTTTTTCTTTATGTACGACGCGAAAGGGTTATCATATTCGTCGTCATCGTTGCCGATGAGAGATGGTACATAATCATCTTTTTTCTTCAGGTGTCATATTTTCTTTTTGCATCCTGAAGTGCTTAGTATATAAGTTGTCCCAGTCTACACCTATACACCTTGTTCACGGTGTTTCCAGAGTGTTATTTTTTCCTCCTTAAACAACTGACTGTCTGCCTGTCTGGTTTGCGCCTCGTTTGGCTCAGCGCGCATTTTTTTTTTGCGTTTTGAATGCTTTTGCAAACGTTTTAACAGGTAGGCATAAATTTGCTTATTTCTTGACACAAGCAAATTGACACTTGTTTCGTTGAATATTGTCATGCATATTTTTATATTTTCAAAGTTTTATTCCATTTTTCTTTCTGAAATTTGCTGGTATCTTGTTAGTTTAACGTTTATGGTAAAAAGAACAGCTCCATCATGTGCCGCATAGAACGACGTACAAGTGGCTTAACCATGTTTCCCTGGGGGGGAGAAGAATAATGATGGGACGATTCGTTTGTGTTTTTGTCAGTTGAGTGAGTTTGTTTTTGAATGTGACGGTACGAAACGGACGTACGAACGGTTTTAAATATTAAAATAACGTAAAAGGCGGAAGTTTAATAAGATTTACCGTTTAAGAAATGATTTGAGGACGCTGCGAACATTAAAGTACATATCGTAAATTCCGTTAATCCTGGTAAACTAACACGACTCTTTTTAAGTTTTGCGTAGTTACTTCTTTTACCATAAAGATTATCGCAGATTATCAACATTTTTGGATATGACTTCATTGTAAAATTTAAGTCCTCGCAGCTCTTTTCGGGGTGCATACATCTATGAGGACTTTTAGCAAGTATTTTTCGGGGAACAGATAGGCTACAAATTTGTTATATAGACTACTTTCCCGTTAAATGTACCGTTATAGAGGTAAAACTGTTTGTTTGCACGTTTGATCTTCTGTTGGTCCCTTTGGGGAGCACTCAATGAGAGGGAATTTTGCTAGTTTCTTTGGCGCTATAGGAACTTTAAATTCGTAATAGATAGTTTTGTCGTTAAATGCACCGTTATAAAGACACATACATACATATATAGGTAATTCTAAAAACGTTCCCGAAAGCCTGATTATTGAAAACTTTGACAAACTGTAACTCTGTAGATGCGGGCATTTGACATTTTATTAGGAGCCACAGAAGATTCAAATCTGGATATACACTGCGCGACAAATGCTTAGGTTCATGGATATTTTGATATAATTTCTACTTACCCTGATCTGAAATAATAATAATAATAATGCTCTCTCAATTAACGGTTATTTATATAAATATTGCAATTCTATCAAGCAACTCGAATAGCTAACGGAATTTTTTAAAATGAATATCGGAATTTCCACTACGACAATTGTATAGGTTCACTTACTTTAAAGAGTTATCTCGTCGTGGTGAGAAGTGTGTGGAAGCGGTTTTTTTTTCACCTTGTACTCTGTGAGTCATGTAGTGGATAATGTCAAAAGGAAAGCAACTTTCTATCGAGGAAAAGGCGACAATTTCCATACTAAAGCAAGAAGGATATTCAAGCCGACAAATTGCAATACGGATGCAGCGGAGCTCGAACGTTGCTAATAATTTTATATTTTATAATGAAAATTATAACGATACGCAGGAGGCAGAAAAAAACGATTTCCGGTGCATCAAGGCGACGTCTCTTAAGAGAATGCTCGAATTCGCCTCTTACTGCGCGTTAGTTTGGGGAGAATTCGGGGTTATCAGCAAGAGTGAGGACTATCCAACGAGTTCTTAGATCTTCTTCTTGTTTGAAACGTTTACGGTTAAAGAAAAAACCAGCCTTATCCCCGCAAAATCGCCTACAGCGCCTGAAATTCGCCTCAAGGTTCATGAACTGGACATGGCAATAGAGGCAGGTAATATTTACGGATGAAAAACGGTTTTGTGTGAACGATCCAGATGGGTTCTCCTACTTTTATAATGATATTAGGAACGAAACTATGTACCTGTCACTAGGCCTGTTCCAAAAACCGGGATCTCGGTACAAAACCGGTGTTCACTTGGTACCGGACCCGATATTCTAAAGTACCGATATCCCGGTTTTTTGGTACCGAGTTAAAAAAAACTGACCGACGAGTCGGTTTTTTGGTACCGAGTTAAAAAGCACGATTCACTTCAACCATGAGCCGGTTTTTTTCAGGTTTTTTGGTACCGGTTTTTAACCCGTTACTAAAAAAAACCGGCTTATGGTTAAAAAAAAAACCGTCGGTACTGAAAAAAAACCTGAGTCGGTTTCTAACCCGGCACTCAAAAAAACCGGCTTATGGTTAAAAAAAACCTTCGGTACTGAAAAAAAACCTGAGTCAGGGAAACCGCTTGTGGTACCGGGTATTGAAAACCCGAAACGCGGTTCTGAAATCTCGGTACCGAACAGGCCTACCTGTCACGCCATATCATATCATGGAACTATCGACTTGGTCATCCTACGAGGTCGCCAAATGGGTTTATAAACAGCTCCTAGAAGAGGAAATCCCTAAGATAAATGCCATGTACGAAGGCGATCCGTGGATATTGCAACATGATACATCCCCAACTCATACAGCGAGGGTGGTTAAATCGTTTATTGAGGAGGAAAATGTGACTTTGTTAGAATGGGTGCCCAACAAAACATTTTGGAGTGGGTTGTTCGGGAGGCTTACAGTAGTGGTAAACAGTACAACTGTAAACAAGAGTTAATTCATGAAATTAAGACCGCTTGGTCTAAAATATCGATATCTGTACTGCTTTGATTATACGATTCCCTGCCTTGAAGGCTTTATGAAATTATAAATAAAAATGGCGGAAATTTACACTATTAAATAACAAAAAATGCTCTTGTTTTTTGTATTTATCCTCTTTGATACTTTTCCGAAATATATTTTAGCGAAAACATTATTTAAAACGGTAAAATCGTCCCTGAACCTAGGCAATTGTCGCACTGAAAATTGACTCTTTGAATGAAATAAATTAGTGTAATTTAGGGAAAATGTCCTGTGGGGATTCAATCCATCCATTTTCTTTGTGATACATATTTAATAGTTTCGAAAATAACATTTCTTGAATCGCTAAGCTTTTATTTTACCGTTTCCAGGAAGGAAATATGGGTGAACCTGAGCATTTGTCACGCAGTGTACATATTGCCAAAAAAAACAGTCCATTTAACTGTTTGACTCCCCATATCTCCCGTTGAGAGAAATAAAGCAATAGGAAATTTTGGTTTTTTGTTTGGAACCGTGGAAGATATAAATTTGGTGACTTTTCAGTATACGTTACAACGATATTCACGAGTATCCATTTCCTTTTTACATTTGGAGCCCAGGTGTACGTGTCCGTGAAAAATTTGACCATGGTTTGTTTACCCATTTCTTCCCAGCGTTGCGTATACGCAACACGAAGTTTGACCTATGTAAACACCACCAAATTTAAATTGAAATGGAAAAGGAATCATGTTATTTTTAATGGACATTCCTTGCCTCTATTTCTGCATATTTGTTATAGCAAATTACCCATTGGGTCCTTAAGGAATAAGGATATAAGAGAAGGTAATACTATGTTTTTTAGGACATTTTTCGTCATAATTTTAAAAATATTTAAATATCTTAAAATCAATATCCAAATGCACTTTCTATACGAAAAACAATTGCTAATTATGTAATTCCACTTGATTTTGGAAATAGGTTGGTCCTTGCTCCAGGAGCATGTGTTAAACATAGGTGATGCGTTCACGCAACGTTGGGAGTTTCCCGGCACAGTAACACTGGGGCAAACGCATAAAGAACAAAACATTTTCTTGCAATGTAACGCAGGTTTCGCATCAGCAATATCTTAAAATGAGTTCTAAATACCTCACTATCCACGAGACACATGTGACTCATGGTATTCATATCCAGTACTCTTTTGTGAGTCACATGTGTCTCATTGAAGAAAGGAAAACGATAAAAGAAGTTGCGGGACAACGACAGTTGGATACACTTGTCAGTTGGTCTAAAGCAATTTTCCAAATACATATTTCATGCACTGAGAAAGAAAATCCTGTAAATTCAAAAAATACGCATATGATTCAAAGAGATTCATATATGATTTTGCTTCATATTTGTTTCCCTTTGAATTATTGTATAATCCCTTTATTTCAAACGGATTTCCCTTTGAACTAATAAGATATTCCTTTTGAAAGTCTATCTATAATCACTTTAAATTAAAGTGATGCAGTGTCAATTTAATCAGGTCACAACCATAAATCGAAAGGATTTCCTGTTAATTTAAAAGGATGGACTCTTTGTTTTAAATGCATGAACTCAAAAGAATACTTTAAATTACACCAAAAGGAGTAATTTTCACAGGGTGTTCTTTCCCTGTGAAAATTACTAATAAATGAGTTTTGTATAACTGACCTCGCTATAGGTGTTGGCGACATTTCATTTACGCTCTAAAATGCATAATAAATTACCTGCCTACAGTGGGATTCGATCCCGCGGCCCTATGATTTGAAGACTAACGCCCCTACCTACTACACTACACAGACTATACGGGACGACGTTCATAATTTACATCATACATTGTGACATCGCTCTACCACACTGCCGACCAACTGCGAGTGTAAAAAAAAATCCTATTGAAAATTTGGATTTAAAGGATTTCCCATTAATTTAAAAAGATTTCCTATTGAAAATTTGGATTTAAAGGATTTCCCATTAATTTAAAATGATTTCCTATTGAAAATTTGGATTTAAAGGATTTCCCATAAATGTAAAAAGAATGAATTTGAATTAAAGCGATATATATTTAAAAGGAAAGGATTATATTTAATAGGAATTTAACTCGATTTCAAAAGGATATCGAGTTAATTTTAAGGAACGTTATTTTTCTCGGTGTGATTGTGTCGAGATTTCCAAAAATATTTCAAGGATTTCTACAGTGGGTAAAGCGGGCCTTTGTAGTGAATGTAGGTATATGTACCCTGAAAAGTCTATGAAATTATTGGTACAATCTTCACTCCACGGTATGGTCTGAAGTCAACAAGTATGGGATCAAAAACCTTTTCCATTTAGAACAGAGCTACCAAGCAAATGTTTGCTAAACTTTTGTGTAGTAAATTGTTCTCTTGCACTGGACGCAAGAACATATTTATTTCTAGTCAACTAACTGACAAATGGTCAGTTACTCGTACATCTTATCTAATAGTTAGCCTTTGCGTATAGAGAAGATTCACACAATTTTCAGAAAGCTTTACATTATATTGAAAAGAAAATAGTGTGCGTCTTATCTATATGACATGACCAACCACTAGATAAGGTGTACGAAAATCCCGCCATAAATGTCATCTATATCGCTATAGTGAGTGTTTCAGGATTTTATCAATAAATTTATTATTCGCCATATAAATCAACAATTTTTTGCAACAAGCTTAAAATTTAAATTTTCGTTTACATTTTTTTTTACCAAGAAACTCCCAACGTTGCGTCAACGCAACATCACGTTGGAAGCTACTGGTAACACTTACTGAAAATTTTAAATTTTTTTTTTCTTAATTGTATTGTAATTGATTGGAATTTACCAAAAAACTTCATAGTTTCAGCGTATTTTTATCCTTGGGAAGAAATGGGTTAAAAGTCTAGTAGCTACAAATTCACCACACACAACTCTTTATAGGGATCTTTACTATTATAGAGATAAAACCTTGTTGAATGCAACCCCTGGCACCGTTAGGACAGCAGTTCCCCCCAATAACTACTTATTACACTTTATTAAAATCGCAAGAGCTACAAGTTTGTAATATTCACCAAAACATGTTGACTTTGTTTAGAACCGCAAAAGTAAGAAACGTGCATAAATCCAGCTTTTCCTTAAGTTTTCCGAACATAAATGTCAAATTTCCTGGGTTATAACCATAATAAAAACAAAAAAAAAACAAACAAAAGAAATTAAATGTCAGTTAAATCTCACTTTTCATTTAGAATGTTACTACATTTCAAATAAAACTTCAACATCATCTATTTCTTAATTATGTGCCAACAGACAATTAGCTAATTTATTCACAACATATTATTCATACGATAAAAAGCTGACAAGAATCCAAATAGACTCATTAAAAAACCATCATACCGAAAAAGTGAACAGATGTCGTAATCCAAGCAAAATATACTATCCCAATGAACACTCTCAAAAATATACACAATGAGAAAAAATCACAAAATTTAAGAAAAACCCTATTCAAATCAACTGACTGTCTCGTTTCCCATGAAAACAAATAAATTTTAATTTGCAAATCAGCTGCATGTACGATTATAAATTTTTACGGTTCTGATAGACATCTTGACATAAATCATGATTTCGTCTTTTTCTTAATTTTGGTGGTAGAGAATTTTAAATTCAAATGTGCGAGTGCTTTTGAATGTCGTGTATTGTCGTTGGATGTCCAGCAAAAAGAAGCCTCAATGTTATACCGAGTACGGTGTGTTTGATTTTATTGGAAATTTTAGTGCCTACAGATTTTTTGCAGGATTTACAGATTGGATTCTAAGAATTTTATGAAGAAATGACTTTAGAGCTGTTCAATCTAGTCTAGTTAGTAAAGAACTGAGAAACTCTTGTTTGGAGTTATAAAAGTCATTTGGCCATACACTACTTTACAGAAGTCAAAAATCTCAATGCCGCCAAGCTTATCAATGGGTAGAGTCTTTTTACAATTTGTTTCGAATCACAATTGCTTGTCATATAGATTTTAATCGTAATAAACAAAAAAAAAACAATTATCTGCATATACAGTATCCGCTCGGAAATTAGAACGTGTGGACATTAGAATAGCTTGGAAATTAGAAATGCGAATTAACTACACTGGCCGCTCTAAAATTAGAATAAACTGTTCTAATTTTCAAGCATAAGAAGTTTGATTACACAATTCTTATGTTCTCTTCCCGTTTTCAACAATAAAATTTATTTCGCTACAATCTCGTTACATTAGGTACATAATGTTACCGAAAAATTGCTACCAGAAAACGTATTTTTTTTTGGGAGCAATTAGATTATTGACATTAGCACAGTATTCCGTATCTGAACCTCAATTGTGATCCAGTTTGAATAATCTTTTGAGCATTCGCTCTGATTCTATAAGGAAAATTTAATACATAAGCGAATTTGCATAAAACTTAAAGCTACTATTTTTTCAATTACTCACGGAGTACTTTCCTAACTCTTTTTAAAAACGCTTAGAAATTAGAAAATCTCAGAAATTAGAATTGGCCAGAACTGTTTTTTCTAATTTTCGAGCGTCTACTGTAATATGGAGAAAAAAAGCTTGAACACCATACCACCCACTTATCTTCTTTATAAATCTATACAATTTACCCACGTATCATGCTTATCCGCCCTTTAACCAATAACATGACTTGTCATAGACTACACACATAACATACTCGCTATGCGCTTTAGTATATCTCCTGCATGTAAGTACATTTTCAATATATCGGAATGATTAGTCAAAATAGTTTACATCAAAGGAAAATGTGTAACGACGATTACCGCGCCGTGCACCGCCCCAATCAAAATCATGTTAATCTGTTCGATTTGCTATTGTGCATAATCTTTGATTGCATAGCAATTTGCATATTTGTCTTGTCCAGTTCCACCTCATATGGCTTTTATTGAATGTTGTGAAAGTTTTTGACTTGTGACATAAAATCAGGATCAAAACGCGAAATCTTTCTCTTTTATAAGTGGGTTCACTTAATCATTGCAATGTTTCATGTTTCAAGTGGATAGGGTGTGTGTATGGGTTGCCAAAGTAGAAAATGGAAAATGTATATGTGTGTGCATCATATTTTTTTATAATCTTTGTAAATTACAAGTATAAAAGGATTAGTATAAGTTGAGTGTAATAGTTAAGTTTTGGCGTTGAAGCGCAGTTTCTACTTCGGCTGAAGGAAAAAATGTAATAGTGATAATGAATCGAATAAATTTGGGAATACGGAGTAACATGTTGCGCTTCTCATTCATACTTAAATATTAATCACAATTCCTACTCAAAAACAGTTGCTTACGAAATTCCCAGTATCCCTATTTACCAAACCCGCAAAATTTAAATCCCAAAAACAGAATCAACATTTACTAAATCCCCAAAATAAATTTAGCTATGCACATAATCCTCATATACGCCTTAGACACACACCGTGGCACATTGGGGCGAAAAACACGAATTTTGGAAACAATTATAAAAACATGTCAATTTTAATGTATTAGGCCATTCTAAATCGAATGGAATATGTTTCACGCAGATAGAATCAGCCGTTTTACCTTTGCAATGACATATAATACAATTGACTTATTTTGATAAATATACCCTAGACTAAAAAATGAAATGGGCTATTATCATTTTTTGACATTTACATTTGTTACTATAACTCTGAAAGAAATGCTAGTTGAGCCAGGATAATTACGGGAAATATTTTTAATAAAATGAAGTTTTGCCAAAAATTGAGTTGCTCCGACCAAGGACACGCCTGATTCACCTATTAGAACTTTTCAAACCGACACGTCCATAGCATCTCCCCGGGGGGAAGGGAGGGGGTAAATTTTGGCTGAACGCCAAGACAGAGTCCCTTTATACTCTATACTAAAAACTAGTTCAATAGGATGAAAACTACGGCTATCTCCGGTTCAAAATGACCCAACATATTTTATAGTAGAATTAAAAAATCGTGCCTAAAACAGCCAACATGACATAACAAAATCGGCTATAAAAGTAGCCTGGGGTTCTATGGGGTTATGATTCTTACATATTAGTAATCTTGAGACTTTCGGGAGTAAAGTAGCATAAACAGACCCTTGGAGGTAGTTGTTAAAACTCAATGTGAAAAATCCAGTTTGGGTCAATTTGACCTTCAATAATTAAATTTAAATTTTATTGTTTTCC
This sequence comes from Microchrysa polita, assembly GCA_949715475.1. NCBI lineage: Eukaryota > Metazoa > Arthropoda > Insecta > Diptera > Stratiomyidae > Microchrysa > Microchrysa polita. The sequence goes on from OX454417.1 coordinate 104,291,612, forward strand.
AATTTTTTTTTTACTTTTTTTTTATGCTAACATTTTTATTATAACCGAAAAATTAAAAATAAAATCATAAACCAAAGTTGTATGAGAATTCATCGTCAGCGTTTTCATTGAAACTTGATTATGAAAAAAATGTGCTTTAACTGCAAAATCAATTGTCTACACTTTGAGAGCCGCTGATTTCTTACTGTGACAGATATCGGTCCGAAATTTTTTGTAGAAAGAAACTTCAAAATGTTTACTATGCGATAAGTCATTCACAAAAGCTCTCAAATAGTATCAATTTTTTGAATTTTTGCCTCTAGCGCCCCACTGTGCGTGGGCGTCCTAGGAATATGAGTAATCGATTATAAGGGATTTTTGGGCTCTTGAGATTATCGAGACTATGTTCATACAAATGTACATAATTTTTTAAAATTTCGGTTTGAATAAATAAAAAAGCCAAATTTTTAAAAGTTTTGATTTGAATACATAAAAATGCGATTTTTTTTAAACTTTCATTCGAATACAAAGAAAAAATGCGAAATCTTTGAAAATTCCTTTTCAAATACAGTAAGCCTAAAACCTGAAAAGATTTTTTCGAAAATATCTGGAAATTTATTAGTCGGTTTTTTTTTTGAAAATTATACTGGCCGTGTTTTTTAATCAGCTAACCTACACTTTACGGGGTAATTTTCATATAAACGCTAACCTGTGACTTTATTCAGCTTAGAAATTATATTGCTGTCCAGTTTTAATGAGCTTTTCAAAACTCGCCTAAATGTATGCAATCCCAATTGTTTTCTAGAACGGTTTCCAATGACTAGCTAAAATTAAATTAAAATTGTAAAGTTCTAAGCCTAAGGTATAGTTTACATGTAACACACAAGTGTGTGCAAAAAAAATAGTTTTTGTTTGTAAATTCATGTTAAAAATGTTGTTCGTCGAATTCTTATTCTAACAAAATTATGATTAATACATAAAAATATGGTTTCATTAAAAAATATTACATTTGAACTTTTGCATTTGTATAGTGAAACCGTGGCTTTTAATATTTCTGAGCAATGTTTTGAAATTAATGGCAACGCCTACGTGACATTTTTGAAATTTAACCTGGATGCTACCCTCGATAGTTTTTTTTGCGCGTCTGAGTCAGCAAACCCTGCCCCCGATGATAAAAAAAACACGGCCACTCTAGACCCAAACGTATTATGTGGAATTTACTTTTTTTTTATATTGACATTTCGAACTGCAACTTTTAATAGACTAAAGGAAGAATGATAACTGTTGTATACATTACATTATACATTTAGTATTAGTATTAGTGAGTAAGCACTGTACTCTCTAGGATAGTCTTGTGTAGTTAGTAAGTCAGTCTAGTATCAGCGCTTGTACACTTCACATACTCTTTTTAATAAAGTCCATAAACTAAGTCAATCGTCTTCTCAATAAGTCGGATCCTTCTATAACAATAACGATAAGCATCAGTGCTGATGGTGTCGATGAAATGTATTTGATTTATACCAAAAAGGAGCTTTGCTCCGGCAAATAACTCCTCCTCCTTTAGGTTCTAGGGTATAATTTTTCAAGAAAAGGTCTGGAGTATTATATGTATATCGTGGCAAAGGAAATTTAATTTAGTTTATTTCGTTTTTAGGACATTTTGCGATCGGACCAATAGTTTTCCAGATATTTTCGAAAATCAAAAATTTCCCCTATTCGTCACCCCTTCCCCCTTAATGTGACGCTCAAATCAGTGTAACTTTTCAGTGTGTGTAGAAGGGAGAGTGTGCAACAATTTGGCATCGAAACTTTCCTCTTTTCTTATGATTGGGTTTGGCCATTTTTCGGCTTAATTTCCTACATTTTTTTAAATTTCAATTGAAATACAGTGGAACCGGTCTAAACAGGATAACTTAACTGTGTTGACAGGAGGTATTCTGGGTACATTTATTACTGGTATACATTTAGTAAGTAGTAGTAGTAGCAAATCTAGTTCATGTGATGATAGTTCAACGATCGCATTTATACCCCCGGTTCTGAGCACTATATGCGTATTTTTTATTTCCTTTAGGGCAGACGTGTCAAACTCGCGGCACGCGGGCCACATGCGGCCCGCCTTGCAGTTCTGTGCGGCCCGCGGCCATGTGGAAGCAGCACAATTTGTATCAATACAAAAATGTTGAAATTGGTAAGGTGAACAAATTAAGCCGTTCAACTCAAGTCTACAAAATTACTAAAACTCGTCAGTGGCGTATGCAAGATTATTTTAAGATTTTTTCTCCAAATACTACCAACAATTTGAGGTCGGTTATTTGATTTTATAAGACAGCTCATCTTTTTCGTACAGGACAATACTAAGTCTCTTCATAAAACTGTTCTGTCCCTAAATGCAGTTAATAAAAAATTGGTTGGCTTTACCGAACATGAATTGAGATTTATTTGGAAAAATGGCAAAGCTTTAAAAACTACCGAAATCTTGGAATTGTTAACTAAATCACCTGGATGTGAAATTACAACATAATAATCACCAAGTGCCTGATTTTTAGACCTATACTTATCAAGCTGTATTGGTGCATGAGTTTGTACCATATCACAAACAAATTATTGTCTCTTTTAGCCACCATTCTGCTTAAATTAATTTAATCTGACTATTTTGTTATTTTGGGTGACCTGGATGACTGGTGCTAAAATTTTATTATCATCTGTCCCAAATTTGACGCAAATCATGTTATTCATAAAAAGTGGTTACTTGAAGCTCAATCATATTTTCACGTTTTCGCTTCTTATCTTAATTGTTTGTACATTTTCCAAAGTAGGAAGTTCTCACGGATAATCCCGATGCCGCTAACAATCATTCCCAAACGGGGAGCGCGCCCCCTAAGGAAGCGTGGCGACTAGGGAAGTGGGGCGCGGACACAACTCTAATATGGATACCATTAATAAATTAGGGCTTGCTTGGATCAGGAGATCTTGCAAGTGGGGCACGAGCTGGATCACCACTACGCTAAAGTGATCCAGACTTTCTGTCATATTTTAAAAGTAATATTCTGTAGTCAACTTTCGAAATACGATTATATAAAAGTTTTTGAAATTTTCCTCCCGCGGCCAACCTAATCCTGAGGAGAGTCTTATTTGGCCCGGGCCAGGTTTTGAGTTTGACACCCCTGCTTTAGGGCATAGGTGGGACAAACAAAGTAGAACCATTCAAAAAAATATGCAAATATGACTCTGGATTAGATGCAAACCACTATCGCTGACCGACCATTACATGAGTAGTCTGTATGAACCTTAAGCTTAAATTATTTTTGTCCAAACAAATTCTCTACAAAGCCTTGCGGGAATGTGCTTAATTGCTCACAAGAATCTGAATGAAGCGGAGCTTGTTTCTACTCAGTGCTTGCCAACTCGCAGATGTCCGCGGTCCACTTAGCGTAGAAATTAATTGCTATGAACCACCGTTAGGAGGATGGATTGAAAATTGTAGAGAATGTTATTTTTGCTTATTCAGTAATGAGTGCTCAAGATTTTATTTTTTGGGTTTCGTTTATTTCAGCATTATACCCTACCAGTGGTAGACTTTCGGAGGGGGAATGGAGTTCAGTGGTCAGAATTCACTCTTTTATTGCACGGGGGAAATTCATTCATTCGTTAAATTAATTGGTGAAGAACCCTTCTCGGCAAGATATCTTTTAAAATTTCAAACTAGCAATTGGTGTCCCTACGATCATAAAAACTCGAAATTCCCTCAAGAATAATTTGTAATGACATCAGATATGTAGTAGCCGAAGTCAAAAAAAAAATATTGCAGTTATTACACTTTTGTTATAGCTAATTTCAGGTATCCGATCGAATTGGCGACAGAACTGACTTTGTTCAATCTAGTAAAAAATACAATAAACTTGAATTATTAAAAAAGAAAGTCGGTTGTCACATAGGAAGGGGGATATATCCCTCTTTTCTACGCCATTGTTCGCCATAATCATAATCGGCAACGAAAATAAGGCAAAACATTTTCACTTTTCTGTTCTTATCAAGTACATAGATGATTGTTTATCATTTGGAAAAGATACCCTTTGGTCGGTACTAAAAAATGTGGTTGAAAATATCAGAAGGCGCCCAGAACTTCTCGCCGATTTTTTTAGGGATAGTCAGCTAAATAACATTAAAATTATACTTTTAATATTAATGGCTGAGTAAAAACGAGCTTACGAATCGAAAAAGGAATTTACAACTCACAAATTCGTCCGTAAATGCTTTTAGGCTCCCGATCAGCCTTAGCGTTATCTAGAGATCAGGCTTACACAGCTAAATTTCTGAACAAAATAGAATTTTTGATTTAGTAACAGAGAAATATTTTATTTTTAGTGACAACCAGATTCCTCGGCGAACCATACCTCTAAGGCTCTCACGGACCACATTCGGTCTGCGGACCACTAGTTGGGCAACACTATACTATATATTAGCTGACCCTTCTTTAAATAAATAACAGGCGCGACAATCCAGCATTGGACTAAGGCTTATCTGCTTTTTGTTGAGGTAATGAGATCAGCATCACGCTCAGCAGTGTTATTTATCCCCATAAATGGGTACTCGTTTAACATCTGAGTGAGATCATAGTCCGTCACAAGCTCGTGAGTTCGAAAAACACCATGATCCACGGTGAGATTCGAACTCATGACCCTGTGCACCGAAGGTGCGCGCACTAATCGCTAGACCAGCCAGACTACCCTTCTTTAGCTCAGTGGATATTATCTGAGTTACTGGAGCGGTGGCATAGTACCCAGAAATTTACGTGTCTTTATGAAAATGGTGAAATGTCAATCATACCGGAGCTACTTACTCACTGTTACAACGACTAAGAGCGGAAAAAAACTCTTGAATCGTTTCTACAAAAATAACGACATAAATACCTCTGGTATAGTACAGAATGAGCGGTGGATCCACTCACTCATCTCCGATAAAAAATAGAAATTACAACATTTTTCACCTCTTCGGGGACACCCTGTTTCAAAACCCTATCAACTTGAAACACTGCAAATTCCTGCAAAATTCCATGTCGATCGGTGGAGCTGTTAACAAGTTATTTAGTGAACAGGCGGACAAATAGACGGGCAATAGAATTTATAGGGTTTTTTTTTTAAATCATAAAATCCTTAAAAAACCGAAATTTTTGAAAATGTTGATTTGAATAGATAAAATTGCAAAATTTATGAAAATTTCCGTTTGTAACCGCACATAAATGGGCCGACTCTAGCTTCCAAATCGTGATGACTAGGACTCTCAACTTTGTAGAGAAACGTGCGCCGCAATAAGCTCTACATCGGGTCACAGAACCCCAATTTTCGAAAATTTCATTTTGAAAACATAAAATGCGAAAATAGATTCAAACTTCTTTTGATTTAATTCTAAAACACTTTGTTGTAGATTATGCGGATACAACACTAAACCTTTTTTTCATCAATGAACAACTCCATAAAACTCCACGATACCAACTACAACCATTTGCAAATCGCCAACAAGTAAATTTACAAATAAAACGTTAGTATGTAAATGGTAACATTAATCATTAACGTTCAAGTACCGTTCAAAATCAAACATCAACCCGTATTTAAAATAGGCATAACCCAGTCACTGAACACTCGTTATCTCTATAATAGGACTCCTCCTGACATCTATGCTAGCGAAATCTATCTGTGCTAATATTTCCCATTAACCACAAGAAAGATAGTCCGTACGTACACTGTACACATACTCTTGGACTCACATTTCCATGCGAGTAATGCAATGTAAATGCCGTGTACGATACGTTTCCTTTGCAAGTTGCAAGTTTTCTTTATCGAAAATGCGGTACACTATAACGTGCGATGAACAATTAGATAAGGTGATCGTTTTTAAGGCCATCGGCGGCGGACAGATACGATACAACGAGTTTATTATCTGAACAAATCGCCAAACAAATTGTCCGCAAAATGTGACACTGTCACATTACTTTCCGCAAAAGATTTCCAACAAGCACATGCGACGGACATGAAGGAAGACTGCTGTGTTTTTGCTCCAAGCAGCGCCGGTCCTAGGTATTATGGCGCCCTGTTCATATACTGAAAAGTCGCCCTTTTATACAGGGTGTCCGGGAACTGCCGCATAAACGCACCGGATTGTGATTCTCCAAGTGATTTGCAGAAAAAAAGTTGTACCCCTAATTCTCAACCCTTTAGGTGCCACAGGCATTTGAAGATTTTTTAAAAAATATTTTTTTTATACGAATAAAACATCAATACATATATCGAAAGCTGGACTAGCTAGAATAGCAAATTAAGATGATTATTAGGGACAAAAAAATAAAACTACCCGCACTAAAATCGGAAAAGAGGTTGGCTTTTCTTAATGAAAATGTATATTACTGAAATATGTAGAAAATGCTGGGAAATTCTATAAGCTACATCCGAAAATGGCCCCATAAATTTTCTCGGCCATTTAAAGTATTTTTCGTTCCCCGGTCGTTAGATATTTTTCACGATGAAATGACCGGGAAATGGAAAAAATACATAAAATGGCCGAGAAAAGTTATGAAATAATTTTCAGATTGTAGCGTATGGAATTGCACTGCATTTGCTACATATTCCACGACCGTAAGCATACATTTTGATTTTTATTGAGAAAATCGCAGCGGACAAACATCTCACTCTCGAGGTCTATGGTATATCCTGCGCTTAATATGGATTGCATAGAAAATTTTACGCGGTAAAATCTTTTCCTACAAATTATACAGTATACATCCCACAAAACTTCTCTATCTTCCAGTTTCATACAATTGAAACATGTTACTACGAGCTGAGACTACGAGAATGAGCCATCAATCAAGTGAATACGCACATCTCACCTACAACGAACCTGCAAAGCAGCTATTCCCCTCTTTTGCAGAATATAGGGGTGTACGCTCTACAACAATTTCTTATGTGCACAATTTCTGCAATGCTCAACTCTTCACTTCTGCCAAGCATACAATCTATGAAACTAGCGCCCATAGGGCGCCCATCGCGCATATGAAGTGTGTGGATTATTTGGAGCATGTTTGCAGTGATGCACAAGTACGAGATATGCGAAGCATTTTTGAACGCGGACGGATGGAAAGACGTCTCTCGCTCTTCCTCTCGCGTAGATACAATGCAGAAAATTTTGCAGATGTGTCTTTGAAGGTTTCACGAGTTGCGACTGCGTCGATAGGTCGGTCAAATGGAATGGAATACGATTAGCATGCGAGTTTGGTTGTTAGCGGAGTTTCTATGTAATTTTTAGAGTCGCGATGGCAGCGGATCTTTGGGAAAACACACCCTTATAATTGAATCAGTTCTAGTTCGTTTAATATGTATGTATTGAATTTGTAAATTTGGCGCCCCTTTCGGTTGGCGCCCTGTTCAAGTGCACAGTCTGCTCATATAGTAGAGCCGGCCCTGGCTCCAAGTATTATATGGAGGAATCGTAAGGTGGGTTTCTGTTGGTTCCAATGCACACTGCACAGCGCAAATATATTTCAGACTTAAGCCTCCACAAAAGTACATATACTAATCCCATAGGAAAGTCGACCGTCGTCGTTGACGCTTAACACTAGAAGGGTCAGAGCCGTCAATTTGACGGTTTTGTGATTTAAATCATCTATATCTTCTAAACTAGGATGTTTTCAGCTTTCATGTTTATTGACTTTTCCTAAAATATGTATTTGATCATATATTTGAATAGAAATAAAAATAAAAAATTTTAGTTTGTGAGATATTTCTTGTTATACCTATTAGGGTCAGAACCGTCAAATTGACGGTTAAGGCTTATCAGCCCAAAAAATCCATAAATCCGTCGTTAAAATTTTTTGATTGTAGTAAGAGCGCTCGTAAGAGAAAATAATCGTCAAAACAGGTTTCCCACTTGAAGTTTTTGTGATATTGTGCGCTTTTGCAGCGCTTGAGTTCACTAGCCTAGGCTGCGGTCTTAGTAATTTTCATGGTCCTTTGGCGTGCTTGTTTGCCCAGTTATGATCTGTTGTAATGCAATAAAGAGTACGTTGCGTAAGTACTGATACATTTCCCAAAATTAATGCACGCCAGGGATAAAGAGTAATATCGAGATAGAACAGCAGTTTCTTGAAGCGTTCAAGACAACGATCTCACGGGCACCAGAAAAATTAATGGCACTTATGCTGAAATAACTGGCGGCCAGTGAGTAACTAAAGTAAAGCAAAATACTAAGATACTCTAAAATACATTTAGAACTCCATGTCCAGAAATCCACTGCAAGGAAATAAGACTACTACATATGAAAGTAGTGCCACGATCAGCCCTGCTATATGTATAATCCACTTAGTTCTGACTTTTTGCTGGGCATCGTAGACGCTTTTGGAAAGTATCACATCCTTCCGTGGCATGTGTAGAGTTTCAATACTAAATCCATGACGCTTGCAATCTCTTTTTGGTGATGAGACAGCTATATGACCATTGACCACAAATTGAACCTTTGTCAGTCCTACCGAACGAGTGAAATTCATATATTTAGTTGACATCCTGCCGAGCAACCCTTGTCAGGTTTGCAAAGCAATCCTAATTTAGCTGTCCGAAGTTGTCTCCCTCTTCATGATCGAATCACAGTTTCGTACAATCAAAACGGTTCGTACTTGAGTCGTTGACTGCGATTACTTTACAATCATCGGGTATGTCGCTAGGAGTAACACTGCCTCTTACCTTTCATACTTCAACCTACACAGTGGTCTGAAAAGTAGATGTCACATATTCAAATATAAATAGTTTTACCAAAAACAGAATAGGTTTCGGTCTGAGAAGCACTCGGGGTAAACGCTCTTAGCTACTGGGCGGTTTGCTTTTATTACTAAAGACCTACACCCTGTATAACTGGATAGAGCTAAAGCAACAAGTGAAAAGGATCGCCCGAGGATATCAGTGTAAATATGCATTTCAGGACGACTGGAAAAGAATTCAACTATTACTTTTTTAACATCTGTAAAAGGCTGTTTGAGAAGAATGTGCTATTAGTCATACTTCAAAAAAATAAATAGTTCTACAAATTTCGCTAAAAAAAATATTCAGAAATACGTTAATTTTTAATTAAAAGTAAGATAACGTCTTATGTCTTTATTTGTATAAGCATTTTATATTTATATAAGTACCATTTCAGCTGTAAACACCTTGCCGTCAAATTGACGGCTATGACCCTTTTAGGTATATAAAATTCCTGACCCTTCTAGTGTTAAACCGGACAAAACTACAGAAGGTGTATCGGAAAGACCAAGTCCGCTCCCTGGATGATACGTAATTGGATGACTGTGTGTACTTTTATTTTATTTTGCATCTTAATAACCGTTGAAGCTGCAAGATGTACCTACAAAAATTACCAAGATTTTCAAAGTCACACCGCGAAGAAGAAGAAAAGAAGGCGCGCGATATCATTCAATTTGTCGCTGAAAGTCGATTCGATTCGATTGGATTGCAATCAGATTCGATATAAAATTTTCCCCAAAGAATTCATGTGGCCGCGGATGACTGTGTGTGACGATAATGGCAATAAGCATCTTCTTTACGATATAAATTGTCAGATATCTTCGAGCAGTCGTCTTATTTGTATCTGGTAATTTTGGCCTAAGCGCATTGTTTATGAAGGGGCTTTTCCTCCTCTAAGTAAACTTTATCACAAGTTCTCAGATAAACTCAGATCACAAACGGCTCTAAATTCTGGGATTGGTATTGATTTAAATCAAGTTCTAATTATTATCCAATTTGATATCTACGAAAGCCTTAATTTTATTGTATCTTTCGGATGTCATATGGAGATCATAAAACAGCGGCATAAGTGGTATTTATTTAAGGCAGCTGCTATTCGTATTGGCCAATTATGGATGAATTATGAATGGATAATGGGATGAAGAAAACAAATTTATAATTACATATAATAAGCGTGTTTTTTTGTAAAAAGGTGCAGGTTAGGGTATATAACAGGGTTACCGTTTTCAGATTTCTAAGTGTAACATTTATCTGATAAAATTGTAACATTTTTAGGTTGAGTGTAACAAATTTGAAGATATTGTTGTTAATGAACAATTTTAACAATAAATGTGCGCAAGTCCGAGTTGAATGATTGCTCCACAAATAGTAGAGAGTTATAAATTAAAATAAAGGAGTTTGAAAATGTGTGACTTTTTCCGAAAATTTTATCTGTTCTGTTCCATAAACATTTTTGACGAAGATGGTTTATAGGAGAAACGATATGTCAAAATTTCCACAATTTGTTTAAACTCGAACCTACTGCTTCATAACAGATTTAATACAAAAACTATTGGTTACAAGGCTCACAATTAATAATGACACTACTTCGCACTGAAGCTTAGTTTCCGATTGACTGAAGGGGCAGATCATTTCTTAATGTTGGCGCAAAACGAGATGCTCAAGATAATCGAACTTAACTAATATTACATGATCAAACTAAAGGACATACTGAACAAAAATATATGCAGTAACATTATTATCTGTCCTTGAGCTATACTTATTCCGTTCAGAAAGCAACTTCGATATTGCGTGTTGCACACTAGCCTACTGCAAATACTTATGTTTTGTATGCAGATACGCGGGTCAGTGTATCGATTGAAGCCAAAGACACCAGTACGTGCAACTCGCGCCAAATTATGATATGCTCTCAAATGGAGACAGCAAAAAATCCGGCAGAGCAAAAAAAAAATTACACTCGGTAGTGTTTCCGGTAAAAAATTTAAAATTAATAAATTTGAATTAAACTCTCACGTTCCCTTTTAAATGCTATTTTAATTTGAACTGAAATTTCCAGCCTTTACATTCCAAATTTTGCCGAAAATTTTAAATAAATAACAGGCGCGACAATCCAGCATTGGACTAAGGCCGAACATTTTCGTAAATTTGTTGTTTAAATTTGGGTCAAGGTCAATTCTTCTGCAGTTGGCTGCTATAATTGAATGATGAACACTGATTCTGAATCGACAAGGGACCAACAAAAACGGGCGCTTAATCCAGGGGTGACAAAATCAAAACCTGATCAGGGCCAAATTTCAGGGTCTTCAGGCCGTAAGATAAAAATTATACAAATACCGAAAGAAATTTTAATCTGAGTCACTTACGACCTCGGGATTATATCCTCTAGAAATAGAATATTCATAAAATGCTCTTCAAGCTAATTTAGAAACTTTTGACAAGAAATTAAAATGGCGAAATTTTGCGGATCGATCAGCAACCACAATTCGCAAATAAATTTACTCAGAAAGAAATACTATAGATGAAATATCATTGGGAGTCAAAATTATTCGGCGGACAGTAATAAGTCTCGAACAAAAATGTCGAGTACCTAGAAAATATGAACAAGAGTTATAATTCAGCTATGGTAGAGAGAAAACAATTTCATTTTACGGTGTGCTTTATATTTTTCTGCACAAAAGTACTTTAGACAACCGTCAGCTTCCTAGAACAATGGGCTTTTAAATACATAATTTGTAAGCAATTAAATTAACGAGATTCAAGAAATTTCTTAGACTTTAGTTCAACACATATTTTTTTACAAACTATTCCATTTTTTACACAATGCCTCAAAAACTGCGATGTGGGCCGCATGTGGCCCGCGGACCACAAGTTAGCCATTGCTAACTGAATAGATGGCTGATCATGCTCAAATCACAAAAATAGAAAATTTGTTTTGCAAAATAATTGTTCATGTCACTTATAGTATTTAGAAAAATATTAAAATATAGTTGATCCCTCCACTCTCGCCGATTGTAACAAAATTGGTCAGGGTGTAACATTGTAACAAGGAATCGAAAATTGTAACAAAATGTTACAATTGTAACACGAGTGGCAACGCTGGTATATAAGCACAAAAAAACGATTTGGGTTAAAAGCTGTTTAGATCTATTGCACCAACCATGAACTTTGTAAAAAGCTGAAGGTTCAAAGTTGTGATAAATAAATAACCAATAAATTAACATGTCTTACAAAAACAACAATGAACATTTAACCAATGGTTTTGGTATTAGCTCATGCTTTTTCGTGTTAGAGCGCCTCTGGTTGTCACATCTGTAACAATTCTTCCGGGTTAACTTTGGTCAGAGTACGTACCCTCGATACATTACTGGGTTTATCTGGGTTATGTTGTTATTGTAACCCCATGTAGTTACCCTAAACTAACCTACACCCGAGCACAAAAAAACACGCCTAATAATAACTATAGGTATATGTATGTACATATGTATACAGAATGGTCGATGGAGCAAAAGATGCTTAATTCCATAGTTGTAGGAATAAATTGAAATTAACCTTCAGGAACTGTGATAGTTTTTCTGTACATAGTTATTAGAGAGTTTTAGTATATCGTTTGAAATAAAACGACATAATTTAACATTCCATATAAAAATTCGCTTGCTTACCGTATACGAAACAATAAGCGTGTTTTTTTGTAAAAAGGTGCAGGCTAGGGTATATTAGCACAAAAAAACGATTTGGGTTAAAAGCTGTTTAGATCTATTGCACCAACCATGAACTTTGTAAAAAGCTGAAGGTTCAAAGTTGTGGTAAATAAATAACCAGTAAATTAACATGTCTTACAAAAACAACAATGAACATTTAACCAATGGTTTTGGTATTAGCTCATGCTTTTTCGTGTTAGAGCGCCTCTGGTTGTCACATCTGTAACAATTCTTCCGGGTTAACTTTGGTCAGAGTACGTACCCTCGATACATTACTGGGTTTATCTGGGTTATGTTGTTATTGTAACCCCATGTAGTTACCCTAAACTAACCTACACCCGAGCACAAAAAAACACGCCTAATATATCTTAATTTTGCATGTCCTAAGTAGGCATAGGTGTAAAATCACGACAAATTAGTTCGCCAATTTCGACTGTTTCCAGAGCATCAAATATACGGAAATACACCCATGCCTACTTGGGACATGCAAAATTAAGATATGTATATTGTTTCGTATATGTATATACAGTGGATATCGTTTATAACGACATCGGTTATAACGACGTATCGCCTATAACGACGGAAATTCCAGGTCCCGAGACCTAAGAGGCTCGTGCGGTACAATTTTGGATGGATATAGCGACCATCACTATAACGACCGATTGGTTATAACGACTGATTTTTTCCGACTCGAGAGACGGATATAACAACCAACTCTCATCACATCTCATTTTTTGTATGCGAAATGATTGCTTTTCTGGCATGTAATGATCAGCTTTGAGTTGAAAATTAAGTTCTGCCATATGTGAAAAAAAGTTCCAAAATTCTTGTTTTTGGAAGGCCGGTATGACACGACATCGCATTGCAATCGTTACTCAACCTGAAGGTTTTTAAAACCTCGTAAGAAATTGAAAATTCTGTTGTTTGCAATAGAACAATCGACACAGTAGAGGATTTGAGACAAATCCCCTCGGGAAAAACTGCACGCCAAAAAATCGTGCCCGTTTCATCACATCGTTTTCGGAATCTGCCCTAAACTTTATTTAGCGGTTCCACATCAATGCGGTACAAACGATCGTCCAAGATAGGGGAGCAGTTATTATTCTACACTATTCTCTCTAGTTCCTGTCAACCCCTTGTGGGGCATAGGGCATTAACCACGCCTACTCTCCACCTCGTTCTGTTTTGCGCCAACGGCGCTAGCTGTGACCATGTAAGATTTAGCGTTTTCGCTTCGCTAGTTACCGATCTTCTCCATGTGTTCCTTGGCCGCCCAACACGGCGTCTTGCTCCGGAGTCCTGTGGATTCCAGTTTAGAGCCTTTTTTGCGACGTTTTTGGGCCCTCTTCGGAAGGTGTGACCTATCCATTGCCACTTAAGTCTTTTGATCGAAGTGCCTATCCTTTCCTGGCCAGTTATAGTAAGGAGATCCTCGTTCGAAATGATCTCCGGCCAACGAATATTTAGGATGCGCCGTAGACACTGATTAACAAAAGTTTGCAACTTATCAGTGATCTCTTTAGTCACCTTCCAGGTTGAACAGCCATATAGCAGAATGGATTTCACATTAGAATTGATGACACGTATTTTGGTGCGTCTGGAAATATTGTTGTTTAGCCAGAAAGGAGTCAAATTGAAGAAAGCCGCCCTAGCCTTGTTTACCCGTGATTTTACATCAGCATCCGCTCCACCATCTGCTGTAACTACACTTCCGAGATAGCAAAATTCATCAACTTTTTCGACTGCCTGTCCTGAAATACAAATTTCGCTTTGCCCACCTGAATATGTGCTCAAGAACTTAGTCTTGGCAGCATTGATTTTCAGCCCCGCATTACGACTCGCGCAATTTAGAGCTTCTGTCATTTGAGCGACATCATCCGTGTTTGTTGATAGAAGGCAAATGTCGTCAGCGTAGTCAAGATGTTGAAGGTGATCGAACAATTTCCATCTGATACCTTTGTTACGATGTAATTGGAGTGCGGAGCCGAGTACATCACTAATGGCAACAAGGAAGAGAATAGGTGACAAAATGCAGCCTTGCCTCACTCCACTGTGCACCTCAAAAGGATCTGAAAGCTTGCCCTTATGCAGGACGTGATATTGGGCTCCATTGTAGGATTCATTGATGATGGAGATTATCTTATCTGGGATATTACGTCTCCGTAAGGCATTCCAGATGTAGAGACGATCAACGCTATCGAAGGCTTTCTCAAAATCGATGAACATGAGATGTAATGGGGATCTCCACTCCGCGGATTGCTCGATGATAATACGGAGGGTGTTAATGTGGTCGCTACAGGAAAACCCTTCGCGAAAGCCAGCTTGTTCATCATTCAATGTGTCATCGATTTTGTCCTTGATTCGTCCTAAAACAATCTTAGCCATCAGCTTGGAAACAGCTGGAAGTAGGCAGATCCCACGCCAATTATTGCAATTCTTCAGGTCACCTTTCTTCGGAATCTTAATAATTACGCCCTTTTTCCACTCACTGGGAAGAGTTTCGGTTTCCCAACACTCTTGGATTAAGGGAAGGAGAATATCCGCTGAAGCGATAATATCCGCTTTCAAGAATTCAGACGGAATTCCATCAATCCCAGGGGCTTTACCGGCGTCCATTGATTTAATAGCGTCTATTAGTTCCTTTTTGGATGGTGGACCAGAACTAATGCCGTCTATTCGAGGGACGTCTTCTGCTGGCAATGAAGATGCACTTGCAGACCCGAAGGTGTTATTAAGGACCTCTAAAAAGTGTTCTCTCCATCTTTGCAGCTGTTGTTCTTCGGTAACGAGCAGAACACCTTCCTTATCTTTCACAGGATGTTCCGTTAGTAAAGATCTGCCAGTTAATGGCTTGATAAGCTTGAAGAGTGTTCCACTGTCACCGCGGATAGCCGCGTCCTCTGCCTCCTTCGCAAGCGCGTTGATATTATTGCGCTTATCACGCCTAACACTCCTTTGAACGCCTTTTTGGAGCGAACGGTATTCAGCTCTGAATCGTTCCTTAGCTGAATCGTCAGCAGCTGAGTTGATCTGCTCTTTAACTCTCTTGCGTGCTGAGATAAGAGACCAAGTGGAGTCGCTAATAAATGGTCTCCTACCGCGATCCAATCGTCCTAAAATTTCTTCGCCACACGAAATAAATGAGTCCTTAGCGACTTTCCATCTATCGTCAATTGTCGGATTCTCATTTAGTGGTGGTGCATTAGCTTTTTCGCGCAAAGCGGTGGAGAACGCACGCTTGGTTGATGGAAGTTTGAGCTTCTGCACATTATATCTAGGGCAAATATTTGCACGGTTAGGACGCTGGATTGCTGCCGTTCGTAAGCGCATTTTTGCGATGACAAGATAGTGGTCACTGCCAATATCAGCACCACGTTTCGCCCTAACGTCTAAGACACAGTTTCTCCACGTTTTGGAAACAGCAATATGGTCAATCTGGTTCTCAGTTCTGCCATTCGGAGAGGTCCAGGTTGATAAGTGGCAATCTTTGTGTTTAAACAGAGTTCCACCAATGACGAGCTGACGAGAGTTACAAAACTCTATAAACATCTCGCCATTCTGGTTTCTGTCGCCTAACCCATGATTTCCCATAAGGTGTTCCAATCCTTGGTTATCTGACCCGATTTAGCGTTGAGATCCCCCATTATGATTTTAATGTCACCTCTGGGAGCCCTATCAAAGGTGTCGCCAAGTCTTTGGTAGAAAACGTCTTTGTCAGCTTGATCAGCTGGTTCGGTCGGTGCGTAACACTGAATTATCGTGATATTTCGTACTCTGGATTTGAATCGGGCGGTGATAATACGGTCGGAAACTGGTTTCCAATCGATAAGGGATCGACGTGCATCCCTAGTCAAGAGGATTCCGACTCCTGCCTGCCGAGGAGCATTTTGGTCATCATTTCCAGAGTACAATAAAACAGTATTAGAGCTTGGTGATAGAGTCGCTCCTGATCCGAGCCATCTTGTTTCGCTCAGTCCTAATATAGCGATGTTATACGCGGTCATTTCCCGTTCAACTTCAGTAAGCCTCATGTTGTTACACTCGCCCCACATCGTTCGAACGTTCCAAAACCCAATTGTGGTCCGTTGTTTATAGCCAAAAGTCGTTGCCGGTGAGTCAGTCCGAGGCTCGATTAATGTTTCGAGTGTAAAGAAAGTTTCAAGTACGCAGGTTACAAGCCTACGTACCCTATCCCTAGATAGATAGATCTCCTCAACGAGCGAGCAACGGAATGCGCTTGCTGTAGCTCAGTGGCGGGAGAAGTGGGCGGGTCTTTTCCGCTTGTTGCCCCTGTCCTTTTACAAAAAGGGATATCGCATGCCTGAGGTAGACGATACACACAAGGGAGTTAAAATGGGAGAAAACTAATGCGAATTGTAGCCAGCGAGCACAGGTGCCATCTTTTGGATGCTTCGTATACCTGGATGGCGTCGGATCTCGGCCGTAATAAACCCACACAATTGCAAAATTAAACCCATCCAGAGACGCCCGTGGCCGAACAGAGAAATGTAGGGCGCCTTCATTTTCGATCAAAATTCGCCCCTGTAATGGGTGGGGGGGTTGTTTATTTTTTTACACTCAATTGTAGGGTACAAATTACGAATTGGACGGGCAGATATCACGAAATTTAAACATGCATATGCCAGACAAAACTTACCTGTGCCTACTTGTTGCCGACTCAGGGGGTGTTTTTCTTCCCTTCATGGCTATATTTTTTCTTTTTATTTTTTTTTTCATCGACCAACAGCCAAAATCCCGCGTGTCACCGTCGTCACATCTCGCACCCTACTCCCCGAAGTTGTTCGCTTCATCAGTCGACCCAGCTGTTCCGAGCGATTTCGACACATAGATGCTTGCTTTTGAATTTGCCAAGATTTTTATAAATATTAATTATTTAAAATAATTCAAATTGTTAATACATATTTGCAAAAATTAAGAAAATTCGAAAACATACATCATGTATGGGGCAAAATCGGTTCGTTACAATGGGTCTAAAAAAAAGTTGGAAGGGTTGGGGAAAAAAACTGTAAAGCCACAATTTGGCAATTTGCTAACTTATCCATTTATGCCCTCATTGATACTTATAATGTTCTCCCAAATTTCTTATTTCCGAAAAATAATTTAAACAAAATTCAGAAGCAGCTATTCCATTCCATTCATTTGTTTGTCACACAAGGTCTTATACCATTTAAAAAGTGGTCTAAAACGGAGTTTGAGTTTACATTGCAATAACCGCTTATTACGACGACAGGATGTTATAAAAATTTTATATAACGACGGTGGTCGTTTTAAGCGATATGAGCGGATAAAACGACGATTGGCTATAACGACGTTAAACAGTCGGTCCCTTCGATTTCGTTATAAACGATATCTACTATATTTGTCATTTCCACCACTAATGGTGGAATGCCTAATGTTGAGACAAAAGTGGCAGATCTGCCAGCATTTTAAAAATGGGACAATATTGAAAATGTGAATGATTGCATTCAAACTATCAACTGCTAAGTATCCAAACATAAATGTGCCCGTTTATTGATCCTTAATTTCCTGAAATTCTAAACTGCTTGTCTTAAAAGCAATGAAAATGTGACTTCTCCAAAGTCTTGAGTAAATTGACTGATCATCACCATAACAATTTATTCTAATGGATGATTATCGCCTTACATCAACAGCACATGCCGCACTCTGAACTAAATACAAATCGTGTGCTACCATACATACCATTATATTCAATTCAAGTCCTTTCCGAATGCCTGATCTGGCAGAGTATGTTTGCAGCATATTGACCCATTCTATGTATACCATTCAGCCCTAACACATCCGACAATTCCACTTCGGATGCCACATTATACGGACATATCATGACAAATAAGTGGCCGTTGAATTTCCCTAATGGTCTGACAAGACAAGCTATGCACTCTCTACAGCTGCCTGCGACTCAACTGTCTAAAGTGTCCAGCTTCCAGCTTGGGGTTTGTACAGGAGCAGAGCGCTCCTCATTCCTCTTTTGAGCGTCCTTTTGATTTGACACCAACCATAATACATAGAGTATAGTGTGTAGACCAGCGCAACAAGCAAAATCCCCAAAGAATTTCTATCACAATACGTCGCTCTTGTTTGGAATAAAATAAAAGACATTATATACGCTCGAAGAATGGACAAGGCTCAACATGTGGTAATGATAGTCACACACGTACCGTACATAGTATATGAATGGCAGGTCATTCCTTATGTGATGGCTCATTGAATAAAAGTCAAATTACAACACCCAGTTTGGTTGCAAAAGGAGATCCATGCTCTGTATGCGGTTGCCTCTATTATCTTCGTTCGAAGGTAGTTTTTTTCTAGGTCGTACCTATATGTGGATAACAATAAAAGAATGGTCAAACCCTCTCTAGAGTAGAGATGGTTCCAAGTAGTGCACTTGTCCTAAGATGAAGATGAAGATGGATGTAATGCTCGTATATTTTTCTATTTTGACAAAGAAGCTTTTTTCCATTTGTTGGCATAATAATTGAAGCGCGTAAGTGATGAGGCTTGGGCATAGTAGCTTGACGTGATTCTATTGAATAAAGCAAAACAGAAGAAAATGTTGAGAATTCCTCTGGGCAATTTGAATGGTCTTTTAGTAATGGGAACACATGCAAATAAGCCTAATGCGGAATAAATTCAAAGTAATTTTCTAAAGGTATACTTAAACCTGGTAGGCCTCTACTCACATTAGTAGAACTGTGTAGGAACTTTTTTTTTGAAAAGGAAGACCTTTATAAACAATTTTGCATGTTTGATGGAATTTTGGTATATAAATAAATATTTATGTTGTGGGGCTTATGGATAAAATGTTGATAAAATTTTTTTTTTGTACAAAAAATGCGATTTTCAGAGAAATCATGGGTTTATACCAGTGATTCCCAAACTGGTGAGGCCCTAGGGAGACGTGACGATCAGGGATGGGGGACGTGGGTGCAACTCTAATATTTATGCCATTAACAAATTATGGTTTGCTTGCCGTTGATGAATTATGGTTTTCTTGCGAACTTTTTTTTCGAAATAGACCAGGGGTATTCGGTTGTTGCAAAGCGTTGCTGCTACTTAATCCATTTGACGAACACCGATAAGAAGATTTTAGGGAAAGAAAAAAAATAAAAAATCACACGGCCGAACTCACGGTGAAATTCAGGATGCGGAAAAGTCTGAAATTTAAAAAATACTTCCTAAAAATTCCAGTATTTCCTAAATATGGGCTGCACTAACAAACAAATGCGCAAACAATTTAAATTGCGACACTGGATTCTGAACTTATGTCCAAAATTAAAAGCATTGGCAATTTTTGCATCTATTTTCGGTTTTGGGCCAACATTTTCCCGGGGGGCGCCTGGATCAGCAGATATCGCAAGAGGGGCACGAGCTGAAAAAGATTGGGAACCACTGGTCTGGTTGAAATAATTTGGTCAGCTTTGTACAATTAGATGTATCTGTTAAAATGGTGAGTTTATGCACGTGCAGCCCATGAGTGTCGTGTAAATCATACTAAACTCTCCTAGCAAAGTTTCATGTCGATCCCTATAACGGTTTAGAAAAACGGAGCTCGAAAAGGAAGTTTAACTTTAAACGCCAATAACTTTTTTACCGTTACTCGAAACTGGAAAATTTTAACTGATATGAGGTGTACTCGTTTAGATCTTTGATTTAAATACCCATGCGTCAATCTCCGATAAAAACTAAAAAAGTCGACTTTTTTCAAACGTTCGGGACACCCTGTTGTCTTCTTCCTACCAACTTCTAAGGTATATGTGCCAAAGACTGTAACCATTCTACACATTCCTACCAAATTTCATGACAATCGGTTGAGCCGTTCGCGAGTTATTTAGTGAACAGACGGACAGACGGACAGACGGACGGACGGACAAAATCGATTTCATAAGGGTTTTTTGAAAAAAAAATTTCAAAAAAACCCTAAAAATCAATGGCTACCACTATGTCAACTAAATACAGTAGACGACATCGGAAGGACCGAATATTTCACGTCGTTATAGCCGATCATTGCTTTATTCACTCATACCAATTATAAGGACTGCCATTGCTATATACGATCATACCGTTTATGGCGTCCTATTGTCGTTATAAGCGGTCATAGCAAGGATAAGCCAAAACAGTTTCGTAAGTTCACTCTGTAAATGTGTAAGTGTGTCATTTGTTGTATACGTGTGGCGAAGAAAAGCAAAAGCTGACTGTGCATATAAACTCAAGCGTTCGTCGTTATATGCGATATTTTTGCCTCTCTTCGCTCATAGAGGGAAAGGGTATATGTATTAACTTTGTCATGAAGTTTGTAACGCATTAAAGGAAGCATCTCCGATCCGACCATATAAAAAGTATAAATATATGATCAGCATGACTTGGGGAGTAGATTGGGCGATGTCCGTCTGTCTGTCTGTCTGTTTGTCTGTCTGTTGCGGCGCGTTTTACTCAGCGGCTATTGAAGCTAGCAAGCTGAAATTGTTTGTATGTTTTATTCAGCAAAGTTGGATCCCTGGGTCATGGGGCTGCCATACAAACCCCAGTTGAAGTTCTTCTAAGAAAAATTTTTTGTTTATGGATTAATTTCAACCAAATTTCACACAAATGTGTTTCTCTTGATAACACAAAGCATATGTAAGAATGGATCAAATCGGACCATGGGGTCATGGAGCTGCCATACAAACCTAGCCCCCCAAATTAGGTTCTTATAAGAAAAACTTGTTTATTTGTGCACCAATTTCAACCAAATTTCCCACAAATGTATTTCTATTGATGACACAAGACATATATAAGAATGGGTCAAATCGGACCGTGGGGTCATGGGGCTGCCATACAAACCTAGCCCCCCAAATTAGGTTCTTCTAAGAAAAACTTTTTTATTTGTGCACCAATTTCAACCAAATTTCACAGAAATGAATTTCATAAAAACATATGGACATTGTATGGGGCAGCCATACAAACTGACCCCCCCCCCCATTTTGGTTTTTCTAAGAATCTTTTTTGTACACCAATTTCACAAAACCTTGAATGTGTGTTTTTTAAAGCAACAAAAAAGATCAAAACAAATGGAATCGTGCTATGGGGCCACGCTACCGCATCCCCCAATAAAATTTTCTGAGTAAATATTTTTTTTCCTTTACTTATTCCAACCAAACCCCCAACAAATATTGTTTTTGTTTTTTGTTTTTAAACGGATTTTTTAAAATAAATTTTTTAAACGGATATCATTAAAATATTAGAGAGTTTTAGCAAGTCGTATGGAATAAAACGACATAATTTGACATTCCATATAAAAATTCGCTTGCTTACCGTATACGAAACAAAATATTTTAATTTTGCATATCCTAAGTAGGCATAGGTGTAAAAAACGGCAAATTATTTCGCCAATTTCGACTGTTTCCAGAGAATCAAATATACGGAAATACACCCATGCCTACTTGGGACATGCAAAATTAAGATATTTCGTTTCGTATACGGTAAGCAAGCGAATTTTTATATGGAATGTCAAATTATGTCGTTTTATTCCATACGACTTGCTAAAACTCTCTATTGTTTTCTAGACGCAACGGAATTCTTGTGAAGACGGGATGAAAAGAATGGGGGGGGGGGGGGGGGTTATTAAACTCAAGTCGTAGGTACGCACAAAAAAAAACTTTAAGCCCGAGGAGAGTGAAGGATATCCAAATTTCGGCCGCGCCCGAAATTAGCCTCGGTCTCGTTTTTTTTTGTTTTAAAAATGTTTCATTTTAATCAAGAGAAAAACAATGAAGTGTAGTTCAAAACTCGTAGAAAATTAATTTAATTAGCGAAACAAGTACTCAGGTACTTTTGCTTGTACTTTATGTTCAATAAGATGAATTACTCCCCTTCTTATTTCTACCATCTTGCTGATATTTACTTTTATCTTTAAAACAAAAGCAGAAATTTAAGAAAGTTTGTATACTCATCATCCAGACGCCTAATTAGGAAACAAAAGCGCGGTAGCTACGCACAGATACAAAATCTCTTGAAAAATATTGAAGAGCACACACTTTACTGTAAAGAATTAGAATGAACGGCAAGTAGTGTAGGTTGTAGATTCAGGTGGTTGACAACATCGCCCGAGAGCATCAAGTATACATACTCGTACATAGCATAAACTTAATACGGCACACATTTTTCTTCCTTTTGTGTATACGTATGCGTTGCCTATCCGAGTTTTATTTATTTTTTTTTTGTCAGGATAAAATCGTGTAATTAGTCGTAATTAGCGAGTGACGAAGTAGAGTGTGGAAGACAAAAAGTTTAAAAAGAAATTAGCACAAGTAACGGCGCTGTTGATGCTTTATGCAAAGTTCTATTACAAAAATATCCTGAAAAATTTTTTTGACATTTTTATGTCTTGACTCTGGCACATAAATTCGAAAAGCGTCACGAAAATCATAACGAAAAAGCGTTACATTTTTGGCATTACATTACCCTGTGAGTGTTGGGTGCCATTCAAGGTTCAACAGAGGTTGGGCTTGGGTTTAATTTACGTTCAACTTGAGTTCAACTTGGGTTCAACTTGGGTTCAACTTGAATTCAACTCGAATTCAACTCGAATTCAACTCGAATTCAACTCGAATTCAACTTGAATTCAACTTTCAACTTAGGTTCAACTCACGTTCAACTTTCGTAAATTTCAACTTAGGTTCAACTCATGTTCAACTTTCGTTCAACTTTTGTTGAACGACCCAAAAAGTGTTACTTTCAACTTAGGTTCAACTCACGTTCAACTTTTGTTGAACGACCCAAAAGTGTTACTTTCAACTTAGGTGTCACTCACGTTCAACTTTCAACAAAAGGTGAACGACCCAAAAAGTGTTACTTTCAACTTAGGTTCAACTCACGTTCAACTTTCGTTCAACTTTTGTCGAACGACCCAAAAAGTGTAACTTTCAACTTAGGTTCAACTCACGTTCGACTTTTGTTGAACGACCCAAAAAGTGTTTCTGTCAACTGTAAGAATAGCTTAAAAATAGCTTAAATCATTTTTTTTTTCTTGCGTTGTATTCGGCCAACCGATCTGCAAATATAAAGAAGACAGACCTGAGCACTACAATTATAAATAAAATGAAGCATTACAAACATATTGATCAAATGACATTCACTAACAATACAAAAGCCAGTTTTCCTACCCGGAAAACTGTCGATCACAGGTCTGGATTGAGATGATAACCTCCTCCCAACCACTATGAGGATAACCTCCTCACGACCCCGAAATGGCCAGGGAGTGCACGTCCCTACGAGGTTGTAACCCAACCTCGGACCTCACCCAATGATAACCTCCTTGGGGATCAGCCATCGCTATCACATGAACTGTCAAGGATAACCTCCTTGAAGTCCAATATTTTAAATTATTCTTTTATTAAACGTTGTCACTTGATCAATACTAATATTTCTACTATTACTACTAATTACATATCATAACACACCACACTTGCCCGTAAGTCTACTTACAATTATTACAGGAAACTATTCTTCTTCAAGCACAAATCACCACAAATTACCACACAAAGAAAAACACTTTTATATAAACAAAAACATCAACGAACTATGTATAAAAAAAAACACATTTTATAAATAGAAAATATTAATTTTGAACTATCAAAATTTCCTACAAGCCTTCTATTCCAGCTTGTAGAAAATTTTATATGCATAAACATAATGCATTTCTTACACAACTAAGGTTCAACTCACGTTCAACTTTTGTTGAACGACCCAAAAAGTGTTACTTTCAACTTAGGTTCAACTCGAGTTCAACTTTTGTTGAACAACCCAAAAAGTGTTACTTTCAACTTAGGTTGAACTCACGTTCAACTTTCGTTCAACTTTTGTCGAACGACCCAAAAAGTGTAACTTTCAACTTAGGTTCAACTCACGTTCAACTTTCGTTCAACTTTTGTTGAACGACCCAAAAAGTGTAACTTTCAACTTAGGTTCAACTCACGTTCAACTTTCGTTGAACTTTTGATGAACGACCCAAAAAGTGTTACTTTCAACTTAGGTTCAACTCACGTTCAACTTTCGTTCAACTTTTGTTGAACGACCCAAAAAGTGTAACTTTCAACTTAGGTTCAACTCACGTTCAACTTTCGTTCAACTTTTGTTGAACGACCCAAAAAGAGTGAAATTCGAAAAGCAAATCGTCACGAAAAACATGAAAATGTCCCACTGAGTTGCGGACTTGTACGCAAGCGGTTTTTTTCAGAAACTCCATGTCTATGACCCTAAAACTCATACCTACATTTTTTTTATTATTTAGAGAAATTTTCAAAGAACCTAAGCTAAGCTTTAGATAATATAGTCATTTCAAATTCTTATAAAACCTTATATAAGACCATCAGATTATTGTTACTGAGACTGTGTTTTTTTTTTTTTAACTTAGGTTTGTTGACCTAGACTCGCCAAAAAATCATCCATGGTAGCATACAGCTTAAATTTCAAATGGTCAGATAGGAATTGCAATTTATTTCAAAATGTCGTTTTTTTATTAACCCTTCAGTTTTACCCTGAGAATTTATAACATTTTGATAGCCTTGTCATTCAATAATGGTGAAATCAAACTGCGTCTGCTCTCTTGATTTCTCTAATTAAAATAAACATGTTGGACTTCAACCGCTGGAAAAATGACTGGTCATCTGATGGTTAAAGCCCTGTCTGCACTTAAGAAACGCGAAATTTTTAATGCTTTTTTTCAATAAAAACATTTTTTTTTATGCTTGAACTATTTTTTTTTTCAATTTAAAATTTAGGCAAACGCAATTTTTAATATGGATTTTCAAACATTTTTTGTTTGTGCACCTTTGCATGCAACATGGAAGCTATGCTTAGAAAATAAATTTAATTTAAACTAATCATTGGAAAAATAACTGAAAGTGATTGCATACTTCTAGTTAAAATTTTGAAAAGCTATTAAAACTGAATGGATTGCTAGCATTCAGGTTTGAATTGCTAACCCGAATGAGGCTTCGTATTGTGTATGTTAGATGTTGCAAAAATACGGCTCAATTTTATCCAAATTCTAGTCAAGCAGGCATTTTTGTCGAATAAATATACACTCAAACCTCTTTAACTCGAATCAGAGAAATTCGATGCAGAGGTTGATATTTGTTTTTGTTTTAGACTGAAATCAGACTTCTGTAATACTGTGTTTTCCAATTTATTGATATCCTTGAAAAAGTTCGTTCTTCTATGTCCGTGCTATACAGGCAAAAGATGTTCGAATCTTCTGTATTGCATGTAAGACTTCAATTGTTTTTGGCATGCTTAGTGCCTCTTCCTCGTTGTCTTCGGTGTCGACGGACGCTGATGCAATGACGTAATCTTCAATTATACTTCCAAGTGTTATTGGTTTTGATGGTGGCGTCGATGACATCATAACCATTTACATCGGGAATTCCCGTGATGAGCTCATTCCAAAATTCATCATTAATCTAAGAACAAACCATCTAAGAAATCGTAGAAATTTTAATAACAAAAAATGATCGTCCAATATCCCTATTCCTGCTTTCTTAAAACAGTTTACGACCGTTTCCTTTTTCCTTGCTTCAACACTTTTATGATGCCCTCATCGAGGGGCTGAAGTTGTGTGTTAGGCGTCAAGAAAACTAGCTTAATGTTTTGTAGGTTGAAAGTTTTGGGGTGGGCTGCACAGTTTGTCATCCAACAAAAGTATTTTGCGAACTTTCAATTCAGCATCCCATTCCTGCAGCCAAATTGGAAATCTATCTGCTGCCAACGATGCTCGAGGTGGGGACGCGTAAAGACACAGAATTGATTTTATGTTTTTAAAACTTCGTGGCTTTGCGTACTTTCCGATGAGGGTAGGGGGGGGGGGGTTCTATCAGTTCCCGTAGAATTTGGGTACGGCACTGTTAACAGTTCTTTGGCTTAGTTTTCCTCCGTGACATTCTTCATTTTTGAAAACTCATGACTTGTACCTTGTAGGGCATTAGTTTAAAAAATAGCTCAAACTCATTGGCATATTGTAAATGTCTTCGGGAGCGAAGCCAGCAGTTAGAGCACAAATTTATTCTCTCTAATTAAGAGTCACATCAGGCTCCACTGAATTTGTTTTACCGCAAATCTGCTTATAAATTATGGAATGACGATTTTTGAACCAAACCAGCCATCCTAGCACTAAAATTTTTGATTCCTAGCTCGCTACTCGCAGGGCCTTTTCTTGCAGTATCGGTCCACTTATTGGAATATTATAACTTCTTGCTTGGAGGAACCATTTCTTTAAGATTGCCTCGAGCTCTTCATATTTAGTTTTTTTACGACTTGTTCCTTCGTGAATGTTTTCTAATTCGTGTCCTTTTTTCAAGATGGCCCGGAAAGTTGAAACGCTTCTATTTTTGGACGCGGCAAAATTTTTTGTATTTAAATTGGACACCCAATGTATAACTTATCGACTCGTTATGTCTATCCGGGAAATCGGAGCATTATAACGAATTGAAATTCCCTGTAATTAATGTTAATGGGACCGTGACCGAGAAAAAAAGAGCGTTATAGCCGGGAGCGTTAAAACGAAGTTTTACTGCACTAACTTATACGAACTGCAATTTAAAATTGTTTGATTAGTTTTAATAAATCATTTTATTAAAAATCGATTAACACTTCAACTCCAATTATACAGGGTGTCTCATGACTCATGGTAGTACATACAATACTAGATGATAGCACAACTCATTTGATTTAATTAAATTCGAAAATAGATTTTTCATTGAAAATTCAAATTTTAAAATCGTAAAGCTACTTTGAACTGACAAATGTACAAAGTTGACACAAGTTGCCTGATAATGTTAGCTTTCGAACAACTATAAAACTTCGGGTCTTGAAAAATTGCATATATTACTTGAGAAAGAGAATGTTATGTTAATTATCACGTTGGCATTTTGAGAGAGTAATAAAAATTACGCGGATGTAATTCTCAATTGTAAACCAAAAATTTGACATTGAATTTTTTGTTCTGATGTGTGAACTGTGATAGTGTGAAAACGGTGCCATTTTTATTCAAGAACAATAGACATCCAGATCACGCATTGCGTATTGTGACGTCACACTAGACCCAACATACAACACTCTGTTTATAATTTTCTTTACAAATTGTTCGTGAACTTGGCAATTCTCGGTCTATTGTGACGTACATGCGCAGAACGAAAAATGTTCGTACAGCTATCCGCGTGATCTATTTTTATTTTCTGATGTCCACTCTGGACTAACACATGCAGTGGGCTGCTGTGCTTTCTCTATGCTCAGTAACCGCTGAAAATCAGTACATTAATGCATTTTTTGCATTTCGACCCTTAATGTCATGCAAGGAATACTTCGAATTATCGATAACTCTGTGTGTTATTACTATAACCGATTTCAGCAATTATTTCTGACTTTAATTCAAACTCGGTTGAACTAAACGTTTACATCATTTCATATTCGTTTCCGTTTTTTATATAGAACATGAAGTATTTCTTGTTTCTCAATATAAGACCATTAGGGCGAGTCTATCATGTGCTTGCCTTCCGGAATCGAAATCTCTAGATACGAATTCGTCCGGTTAAGATTTATCACCACGTTGACATCTAAACACTTCACATTCTTGATGACATGGACTTCGATGGCAACGATAGAATAAAAACATTGAAAATACGTATACGAAGATTACATTGGATGGGTATAATGATGACAATAACAGCAACACTACTCTCGCTGCGCTGCTTCTTTTGCTTGTTCATTCATCATTGACATTGCGAAGAAAGACACGATGCAGACACTGCGCTTTTCTTTGTGTAGGAGGGCGGATTAGAAACATTTTACTCGAACATTTTCCGTTTCCACCATGTGTGTGCCCTTAGGAAAGGATGTGTGGATGACAGCATTAGAATTGCATTTATAGCGTCAAGGTAGCGAAATTTGTGGAAGAGTGATGCGAGAAAGTATGAGGACGAACGTCGTTTTGTAGTTCGTTTGGGGTCTGGTACGATATCTACAAAATTCCAAAAACCCACATTCAAAATATTAAAATAGAAAATAAAATTGAAAAGAGAAATACGTCTGCAGTAATTGAAAATGTATGGATTCTGATCATAGATGAATTTTGACAGGCAGGCGGTGGCAGATTTTCGTAATACATAGACGCTAAAATCGTAAATCTGAGATTTGTCAAGACTGTCTTCTGATTCAGTATGCAGTATCCAACGCTATACTCATACTCGTCGATATTGAGAAACGTTGTTACCCTAAATAATGTGATTGGTTAAGGTCAATTTACGAATTATAGCCACTGCAAACAGTGAAAAAATTACATTGACATACGTTTCATGAATTGCGAGTTGCACTCTAACAAAATGCCATATACCTATATGCGAGTAAATCACCACCTACCATTCTTGGTATTCTGACAGAAAATCTTTTGCGCTATTGGCAAAACATCTAATGGAAGCAGCAATTACGAATTTTGCCCTAACACACCACCATACACTAATCGAACCCAATGCGAGGTAAAATAATTCTAGAGAATTGGTATCTATAGATAGACACGAACATACGCGAATTTATCTGGTTCAAATATCCTTTCATTAGATTCTTCTGTATTATACACACTAGTGTAGTCACTAGTTGATTCCTATGGTCTAATAGCACAACGTCAGTACTGTCATCGTCATTAGACTCCTTAATTGACTTCTTATGTTATGTGCTGTTCATATTTTTTCTATGCATCTTCTATATACGATTTTATTTGATATTCTTCTTCCGACACATCGGCATTTTGATGGCAATTAAAGGCCATGTTAACACTATTCGCCATGATGGCATTCGGGATGATTAAGGTTGAACATGTATGGATTTATGTCTTGTTGTTTTCGTTTTTTTAAGGTGACTAGTTTTGTTTTTGCCCAAAGATTGCTTGCTTAGATACAGTATAAATTTTGTCGTCATCATTGTCGTTGTCGCCATATTCATTCAATCTTGAACCCCCGCAATAAATTATCTTGATGTTCACACACAATAACAAATTTGTGTATGTTATTTCAATTTCAATAATTAACGGTTGTAGCAGTTTTGGGATTGTCGTAGACATAGTGGTGAAAAATTTAATGTATCTTTAATGATATAGGACAGAGATTTTTGATGAATGCCCGTTGATTTTGGTGGAGTCGCGATGTATTAGGAAATCATGTAACCTTTTATGTACATTATTATCTAATTTTGACCATTTTTGGGATAACATCATGTTGACAAATAAGAATGATGGTTTAATCAAACTCATGTTAGATTTTAATTTGTTGAATTTGACTAATCGATGACATCACCTTGAAGACAAATTTTAATTGGCATTTGACATTAAAGGTAATTTGCTTGTTTTAACTTTTTTAGTTTTTTTTCACATTGATATACATACTAGCATTTTTTTACGTTTTTAAGTTTCCTTTATTATCCGACAACTTTTCGTCCTACTGGGCATCCTTAGGTCTATTTCTTTTGTCGGTTTTTCAGAAAATCGAATTATGTTCCCCTGAATTTTGTTTTTCTGAAAGAATAAAAATTAAAATTACTAGTATTAATGCAGTGACCCGCTCTGTGGCTCACTTCTTTGAGTCGCACTCTACGATGCTAGTAATCTAGAGGTCCGAAGATCGAATCTCGGCGTGGTCCAAAATTTCCGTACATGTGCGGATAGGAAATATATACTGCTTGCAACATTATATACACTCCAAAATCTAATGCAATGTGACGTTGACTTGAAATTGCCTATAAACGGCTGAGTTAACGCACCATGCCCCCACATGGGGCTATACGGTACTGAGATGAGAGTGTTAATGCAAACACTAATATTTTAAACAGTGGAACTCTATAGAAGCATGTTGACGTATGTATGCTATAGCAGATTACAGCCATATTGGACGAGCTCTGGCATTAAATTTAAGAGCAAGTTTCTGGCTTAAGTCTTTTGATTTTTTTCGAATAAGATAATTGCAAAGGATATATAGTACATATAGGTACGTTGAACGCAGACAGAATGGAAATTTTTGAAGCCATAAAATTTGTCCATAGAGGTGAAAATACATTGCCTTCAGGAAACATGACTCAACTTCTTGGTTCACTTATTAGGTACATAAATTGAATTAACATCCTGTTATATGACCGAAAGCCCGGGTCGAAAAATATAACATTGTTGCTAAGTATTACATTGTAATACTATACTAAGGCGTAAGTCTTCTCGGCGATGTGGTCCGGCATGCCTAGATAGCATGATCTAATTTTTAAATGTTTACACAAGTAGTTTTTATTGTCGTATCCATATGAATATTAGTGCGTTGTGATTTGTATCAAATTAAAACGCATTGATACTTAAGAAAATTATTATTATTATTATTTATTAAGAGCAAGCATAATACAATTATGAAGATCTTAGAAGTATCTTAAGAAAAGAACTGATTGGCTATAGTAAGCAATATTTTGATACGCATATATGGTTTGATACGCATATATGGTTGATCATTAAATTTTTATTAGTAACACTTGTGTAAACACAAAAGACGTCGAAGAACTAGACGTTTGAGTTGGAAAAAAGGGCATACTAGTCTTGACCGGGACAGTGGGCACATCGCCGAGTTGACATAGTGTTCGTTGTATATTAATCCAATTGTTCTCTAATAATTCAGGTGTGGGGTAAAACCAAAAACGCAAGTGTACAAATTAATAAAGTGAAGTGAAAAACTAAGGAGGTTAAACCTAAAAGAAATCGCGAAGTGAAAAACTAAAAACAATAAACGGAACATGAGTGATCAAATTGAGAGTGAGCAGTGTGAGGTGATGGTGAATGAAGACAGGGATCCAGCTGCGAGGAATGAAAATCTTGCCAATTTGACGTCGGCAGACTCCGAAGCTAAAGAGGTGGAGCTACTAAGGTGGGAAAATTCACTATTAAAGCGTGAGCTGGCCATGAGAAGCTCTGCAGCATCAGCAACGTCAACGGAAATTACGACCAACAATGGTAATATAGAAACCCAACATAAGGTAAATAATTCGGAATTATGTATATTAGTACCCGTATTCGATCCTGCCGCGGGCTCACATAGTGCGGCTAAGTGGATCGAAAATTTGGAAAGATTGGCAGAAGTTTTCTTGTGGGATGAGCGCACATTGGTCTTGTACGCAACATTGAGACTTGGTGGCGCTGCGAAATACTGGCACCAATCGCGAACTGACATTGTGTCTTGGATGGAGTTTAAGAAGGAGCTGGTTGGCAGTTTTCCTACTACCAAATATGAATCAGATACTCTAATGCAAATAATGCTGCGTAAAAAGAAAACCGAGGAATGTGTAGAAGAGTACTTTTATCACATTACCGCTATGGCAAAAAGTATTAATCTACCCGAGAAAGAAACTATGTCCTATATAATATCGGGAATGGACGACAAGGGAATGATCAACATGCTCACTGCAGCTAATTGTGAAAATCTTCAACAATTATTAGTTTTCATAAAAAAGGTTAATGCAATGAGACAGCAGGAGAGACATCGTCATCTTTTGCTAAATAGAGATGGTACCTTCTTGAATCGTAATTCTATTCCTACCAAAAGAAGTAGCCTAAAAATCAATGAACCAGTTCTGCCAAAATACAGACGTTTCGACTCTTCACTTCATCGGGAAAAGAGAAAGGAGGAAAATGAAATGAAATGCTTCAAGTGTAACAGAGCGGGACATCGTTACCGAGAGTGTCCGCAACGAAATCTGAATTGTTTTAAGTGCCATAAGCCCGGGCATGTTGCGAAAAATTGTGCTAATAAAGAATAGCAATTAATGAACAATATAGGGTCAGTATTTAGTGACGAATATCACCCTATCGTTTTAATTGCTGGAAAAGAAGTGAGATGCTTTTTAGACTTAGGTAGTTTCTGCTCCACAGTTCAACATCAAGTAGCCCAAAATTATAAGTGGGAAGCAGTGCCATGTTTTGTGAAATTGTCTGGGTTTGGTGGTTCAGTGACGATTGTAAAAGAGAAGACGATACAAAATGTAATTTACCAAAATTTAAATTTCGAAATTGAACTTTTAATTGTGGAGGACACCGCACAGGTGGTTCCAGTAATTCTAGGAAGAAATTTCCTCGATAGACCCGATACATGTCTCTTAAAGACATGGAAATGTTTTCAATTTTCCAAGGTTCCGGAAAACGTTTACCGTATAGATGACGATCATGTAAATGGTATAAGTGAAAAACTCGTGATAAAAAGTGAATTGACAGCAGAGAATAAACAAAAGTTATGTGAATTAGTGGAAGACTATCGAATTTGCTTCGCGACGAAAATGTCAGAGTTAGGTAAAACTAATCTCGTCGAAATGAATATCAAACTTAAAACGCCAGAGGTTGTTAGATACAAACCTTATAAAGTGCCTTATGGGTTACGTGAAGTGTTACGGGAAAAAATAGACGAACTACTTAAATTAGACATTATACAAGAATCTAATTCGGAATATGCAAGTCCGGTTCTGCTCGTGAAAAAACAAGACGGTGATTATCGAATGTGTGTAGACTATCGAAAATTGAACTCTATTACTGTACGTGAGTTTTTTCCCCTTCCGAATATAGAGGAGACATTAAATTTGCTCGCGAACAAGAGATATTTTACTTGCCTCGATTTGATGTCAGGATATCATCAAATTGCTGTTGAAGAAAATAGCCGGAAGTTTACCGCCTTTGTGACACCTGAAGGGCATTATGAGTATAAAAGAGTTCCCTTTGGCTTAACAAATTCTCCAGCAGTTTTTCTGAGACTGATGGGTAAAATCATGAGTTCTATTCCATACGGGAAGGTAATCGTCTATATGGATGATATTTTAATTCCAACAGAGACGGTCGAGGAGAATCTTTACATATTAGAATTACTTTTGAAAGAATTGAAGATTGCGGGTGTGACTTTGAAATTGGAAAAGTGCTCATTTGTCAACACCGGACTAAAATTTTTGGGACACGAAATTAGTGCAAACGGTATTCAACCCGGAACAAGTAAAACGACCGCGATAAACGAATATAAAAAACCGTGTTCCGTTAAAGAAGTTCGACAATTCTTAGGGTTATGTAGTTATTTCCGACGGTTCATTAAAGACTTTTCAAAAATTGCGCGACCGTTAAACATGTTGCTGAAAAAAGACATCGAGTTTCACTGGGGCCCAAGGGAACAGGAAGCATTTGAAACGCTGAAGGCAAAATTGATCGAAAGACCCGTATTAGCTATATTCGATTTCAGCAAACAGCATCAAGTACACACTGATGCTAGCTCCTGTGGTATAGCCGGAATATTGATGCAAGTCGAAAGTGATAAGTCAGTGCGACCAGTTTCCTACTTTAGTCGTTCGACCACCGTTGCCGAGTCAAAATATCATAGTTTCGAGCTTGAAACATTAGCCGTTGTCGAATCACTTGAACGATTTAAATATTACCTTATAAATAAAAAATTTATGGTCATTACCGATTGCAATTCGCTAAGAATGACACAAGAGAAAAAGAATCTCAATCCACGTATTGCGAGATGGTGGCTTAAAATAGCTGAGTTTGACTTTGATATCGAGTATAGGGCAGGATGTAAAATGACACATGCCGATGCTTTGAGCAGAAGCCCGGGTGAGGAGGCCATCGAGCCTCAACAGTTGCGGAACAAGTTCTATCTATTGGTATTGATGCTTCAGATTGGGTGGCCACGTTACAGTTTCAAGACAAACATCTTGCTGCAATCAGAGATTGTTTGCAAAGTGCTGATAAGAAAAACCAGAACTACAAACAGCTAATGCAAAACTTTATCATACGTGGCGGAAAACTCTTTAGGAAAACAGATGTTGGTGAGCGACTCGTAATACCCAATGGATTGCGTTGGCGTGTATTGAAGATGTTTCATGACGATATGGGACATTGTGGTGTTAATAAAACAATGGACAATGTGCAAAGACATTTTTGGTTCAGTAAAATGAAGAAATCAACCAGCAAATATTTGAACTCGTGTGTGGAATGTTTATATAATAAAAGAGGACTCGATGAAACCAAGTACCAAATACATATACCGGAACGACAGCCGATACCATTTTTCACCGTGCACGTAGATCACTTAGGCCCCTATCCTCGAAGTAAAGCTTGTAATATGTATCTCGTGGGGGTAATTGATGCGTTCACAAAGTTTATCATCCTACAACCTGTAAAATCTGCGGATGCGAAAGGAGTTATCAAAACTTTCGACAATATGACGCAATTCTTTGGCATGCCAACGAGAGTTGTATCCGATCGAGGGGCAGCATTCACGTCTAACCGTTTTAAGAACTATTGCCAAGAAAATGTTATTCATCATATCTTGAATGCAGTACACACACCCCGAGGCAATGGACAAATCGAGAGATACTTCCGTACCATAAAGGCTGCTATTGCATCCCTGACAAGTGATCCTGATGGATATGATTGGGATGCGAATATTCGTAACATTCAGTGGGCCCTGAACAATATGAAGAATACAACAACAAAGCAGACGCCAAGTGAGTTGCTGATGGCATTCACTCCTCGAAACATCATAGGAAACAAGTTAGTGCTGGCTTTACATGACGGGAAGATTTTTCCACCTAGAGATGATGTAGACGAAGATGAAGAGGACAATATCGTGTTAGCTGATCTTAAGAGAAGATTGAAGGAACGCGCATCTGGTGCTACTGGAATAATGGAAATGCGTGAGAGACGAGAAGATGCCATTACTAGAACAGTTGAAAATCAACGAGAGCAAGCCGAACGATTTAACACTGTCCATAAGGCTCCGAGGACCTATTCAGTTGGAGATTTGGTATTAATACGTTGTGAGGCGCTGGCCACCGGCGAATCGCGGAAAACGAAACCTCGTTTTAAGGGTCCCTATCAGGTAAGGGAAGTAATTGGAAATGATCGCTATCGAGTTAGCGATCCAGACTCCATTCAAATCGCTCAAAAACCATACGATTCTGTCCATGCTGCGGACAGAATGAAACCATGGTGCCAGCTAAGTGATTTCTGTTTGACCGATACCGATGATGCCTCTGCAGATGAAGATGAATATGAGATGACCGAAATAAAAGAGTAGAAGACATTTAAGTCATTTTTCTTTTTTTTTTACTTTTTTTTTCTAATAGTAACCTTTAAAAAAAAACACATTCTATAACTTTCATTTTACCTTGTTGTTTTTTTTCGGATTGTTATTACCATTTGTGTGTTTATTTTTTTTTTTTTAACTTTCGGATTGTTAATAAATTTTATATAAAACAGAATATTCGGTCCTTTTAGTCGAGTCGTATCGGGGTCTGGGAGCAAAATTGGCTCGGAACCGGACGAGGTGAGCGGCAGGCTCATGATTGGAGTGTCATGATACGGTCTGGGAGCAGAATTGGCTCGGAACCGGACAAGGTGAGCGGCATGCTCGTGATTGGAATTTATTGAGATAGTCCAGGAGCGGAGAGGCTCGGAACTGGATGTGTTGAGCGCTAGGCTCGAAATTGCGGACTAGATAGTCCAGGAGCAGAGAGACTCCGAATTGTTGAATATTGGTCCAGGAGTAGGTGAGACTCGGAACTGGACGTGTTGAGTGCTATGCTCGTAATTTTGATAAGTCGGTCCAGGAGCAGGAGAGGCTTGGAGCTGGACGTGTTGAGCGCTATGCTCGTAATTTTGATAAGTCGGTCCAGGAGCAGGAGAGGCTCGGAACTGGACGTGATGAGGGTTACGATCTTAATGATTGGATTGTGGTCCAGGAGTCGGTGAGACTCTGTACTGGATGTGTTGAGTGCTATGTGCAAATTTGTTGATAAGTTGGTCCAGGAACAGGTGTGGTTCAGAACTGGACGTGTTGAATTCTATACTCAGAATTGTTGATAAATCGGGTTGTGAGCGAGCTAGCGAAGCTCGGAAGCGGTGGTATTGAGCGCTCGTGGAGCCGGTGTGGCTCGTTACGATCAAAATGGTTGATCTATTAGTTTGTGTCCGGGGCAGGTTAGTGCCGAAGCTGGACGAAGCGATTAAGACGCTTGGAATTGATCGTTAGATTTCTCGGGAGCAGGTATGGCTCGAGATCGGAGAAAGCATGTGAGAATGCTGATAATTGAGGACAAGAGTTCTGGAGCAACTGTGGCTCGCAACTTGACAAAGAAGCTTTGGGCTTGATTTGAGATTTGAATAGAATTCAGGTCGAATGTAGTTGATATATCAGGTGGACGAAAGTTTTGTTTCCATGGAAATTTATGTTATCACTGAGGACAGTGAAATCGTAGGTTGGCCGAATGTTATATGACCGAAAGCCCGGGTCGAAAAATATAACATTGTTGCTAAGTATTACATTGTAATACTATACTAAGGCGTAAGTCTTCTCGGCGATGTGGTCCGGCATGCCTAGATAGCATGATCTAATTTTTAAATGTTTACACAAGTAGTTTTTATTGTCGTATCCATATGAATATTAGTGCGTTGTGATTTGTATCAAATTAAAACGCATTGATACTTAAGAAAATTATTATTATTATTATTTATTAAGAGCAAGCATAATACAATTATGAAGATCTTAGAAGTATCTTAAGAAAAGAACTGATTGGCTATAGTAAGCAATATTTTGATACGCATATATGGTTTGATACGCATATATGGTTGATCATTAAATTTTTATTAGTAACACTTGTGTAAACACAAAAGACGTCGAAGAACTAGACGTTTGAGTTGGAAAAAAGGGCATACTAGTCTTGACCGGGACAGTGGGCACATCGCCGAGTTGACATAGTGTTCGTTGTATATTAATCCAATTGTTCTCTAATAATCCCTATACACATCGAAGATAAATCCACAACCCTTTTGAGATTTTTCAACTTCTCAATAAAATAAACACACATTAGAAAACAACAAATTCAATCAAATAACAATTGAAAATATTCCTTCTGCGAAAAAAATCCTAATCTCCTCAACAATTTTCCATGATGTGATAAAGATGAGAGACTATATAAAAATTTTCCCATATTTTCGCCACTTATTTTTCCAGTCAGAAACACACGTCACCCAATTCC
Organism: Microchrysa polita; assembly: GCA_949715475.1. Taxonomy (NCBI): domain Eukaryota; kingdom Metazoa; phylum Arthropoda; class Insecta; order Diptera; family Stratiomyidae; genus Microchrysa; species Microchrysa polita. Next base: position 104,329,170 of record OX454417.1, read on the forward strand.
AACGTCTATCATCGCATTAACAGAAGACTGAAGTAATGCCCTCTTCTCCACATAACTCGTTTTTACAATAAAACTTCGTCGAGGATAATAAATCCATCTTGTAAATACCCTCTCGATCGTATCGTGTATTTTTTTTTATACGGACGAGTATTATGCTTTTCGCAGGATGATGCTGTGGTGAATATGCACAGCACACACACCTCCGTCAGGTATATCTTTTTTAAGAAGTCTCGTAAATTCTCAAGATGTTTTTTTATTGCTTTCGATGTACTCTGTCAATTCTATATATGTACTAGAGTCCTGTCGGTTTCATCTTTTTCGCTTTTTTTGTTTTGTATTTATGCATACACTTGATACAGGGTATCTCAAAAGTCGTCGAAAATTCGAAAATGGAGGATAGCGCATCTAGAGCCTGGTATGAAAAAAAAAATATTTAAAATATTTTTATGACGTATTTTTGCGGTTATAAATGCATTATTGCCGATTCAGCCTTAATCCGGCTAAATTTAGCCGGAAATTAGTCTGTTTAGCCGGAAGAAATTACTAATTCTAGCCGGACGGATTTTAAGCCGGAATTGACTTTATTCGGTAGTTTTTTCTGGTTAAGACTGTATTTTATGATTTTAACATTTGTAAATGTAATGAAATGCGACCCTCAACATTGAATATTTACAACCAAAATAATTCATTCTAGTGAACATATTTCTACAAACGTAATGTCATATAGAGCCCGGATTCTCGTGCAATTGCACGTTAATGCATGAAATTGCATTTTTCAGGGATATTGCACGAAATTTTACGTTTTAGGGTTTTTTTTTAATATAAACGTAATTTCCATTTTTTAGCCTTTTTCATGAATTTTTTTTCCAGAAAAATGAAAATGTGCACAATTTTTCGATTGACAGAGAATATAATGAAAGTAATGAGAAAGAAACAACAAGTGAAAAACAATAAAACTATACAAGATCCATCGCCATATGGAAATTTCTTCAAACGCCAGTTGATTTTTATAAAATCTTGCAGCTGTTGTTTGTGGAGTGCATGTTAATTAGCTGCTGGGTAACGAAACTTAAATACAAATAGGAACATTTCCCCCTTAGAAAACGATTTATTCACGAATTAGATAAAGACAAAGGCTGTGCGATGGATACTAAACTAATAAACCCGATTGAAATGAGCTAATCTAGAGAGCATTTTATTGAAGAATCTTACGTTAGGTTAAAATTTTTGTAGTGTTTCGTATTTAAGTAAGAATTCTTTAATTTTTTTAGAGCTAGCCCTCTTAAAGTATACTTTTCCTTCGTCGTCTACTCCAAAGTATAAGCTTCTAAAAGCCGATAAAAAATGAGATTTTTGATATTACACGAAAAATGCACATTTGAGAATTTATGTATGTATATTGCACGATTTCGCACGTTTTTCAATTTTTTACTGCACGAAAATCCGGGTTCTACGGCTTTTAAAAGTATAAGCGAAACGGTGAAATGGATGGTAAATAAATATTGCTCAAATTATGTAATCCGAGAATAAATTGTTTTGACTCCCTGGTCTCTCTCAGAGTTGTATGTAGCTTACTACAGTCCACTCTCGACAATTTGAAATACCACGGACACTAAAAATAATTCAAATTCAAATCAACAATCAACAGGCTCAAAATATGTAGTTCAAAGAAGGGAGAAATAATAGAGCCAACCTAAATCAATTCAGTTTCCAGAAACAAAACGGTACATTTCCGCGCATGTGTTGCAAGAGGAAACAATTGTATTGCATTCTGTCTAGTTAGGACGGAAAATTTGTAAATTTAAATTTATAGAGCTGCACACGGATTTCAATTTACTTCCAAACATCGTGGGTTCAATTTATCGAGCGGTGAAGTCAACTCATTTCAAATCGCAATTCAAAGAGAATTTTGGGTGAGAAATTCAAGTTATCGAGCCTTTCAATTTATTGAATTTGTAATTATCGAGAATCGACTGTACCATCAATTTGGTGAGAAATGAAAAACAGGTTTTTTTTAATAAAATTCTTTGTTGAGTGAGTCCTGGGGCTTAAGGAGTATTTTTATAAAAGCGCTTTGCACTTTTTAATCATATTCTGCTTTACCGATTTATTTTTTATCATTTGGATAAGATCAAAACAAAACTAAATTGATGCAAGAGATTATGGAAAATGGCAAATCAAAAATTGGTAAAGCTGTACTTGATGAAAAAACTGGAATTATAACGTTCGAAATGCAATGTTGAGCCGTGGAATAAGCGTAGGCATGATTTAATTCGTTTTAAATACAAAATAACTGTAAAAGATCTGTATTTCTGCTGTAGATCGTCCCATATTCCTAGGAGTTACAATTGAAATACCCGAACGTTCATCATTTTTGAAGGTGCCATTAGGATTAGACAATTCATAGAATTGAAAGTTTCCGTTGATGTATGCCAACTTGTTGTTCATTTTGTAGAAATAAATTATCAAAAATATATTCGAAAATTTCGACTAGTTGGCCATCTAGACTAGATTGTAATGTCAGCGATTAGATCGTAAGTTATAAGACTAAGAGATGCGTATGCATAAAGCATAAAGTTGTTTACAAAATATATACTATAGCTTTTTACTTTAATTTGAATGTCATTTTTTGTATGATGTTTTCCCGGATTTTTAGCCGGTGTTCCGGCTACATTTAGCCGGAAATTAAATTTTCATTTGGCAGCATTGGTTCTACATATGCAACAAAATAAAAAAGATATGTTTCTGACTGTCACTGCAAATCATATTGTTATATTTTTTTCGTCTTTTCTAGACGTTCCAGTGGGTCGATAGATTTTCGCGTACACGATAATGAATAACACTCGCTTTACTGTAACACTATTTATTACAACACACACGCATATACAGGGTTATTGGTTAAGTCGACCTATTCCCTGCAACACGTTATAATAGGGTCAAAATGCAACAAAATGAGGCCTTAAATGTTAGACCGATTTTCAATGGTCACTCAGATATATGAATTTTTAGGTTTTTTTGAAATAACCTAGAATTTTGGGATTTAGAGTAAGAATTAAAAAAAAACTACTAAGGTAATGGGCTTAAACTTATTTTTGGATTTTAGTCAACACTATAGCAGACATTTCTTAATCATTTAAAATTTCAAAAACCCATCACAATTCGAAATTTTTAAATTTAAATAAAAAAATATTTTCTTAAATTTTTTTAAAGATATTTTTTAATGTAGTATTACTAAAAAAAATTATATGACATGGAGTCTGCAGACCACTGGAAAAACATACGCGTGTTGTCAGCTTTCCAAAAAGGTGCCAATGTCAATACAAATATTTGAAATAATTGAAACAGCTAGCTGCAACTTGTTCGGGGACCATCATTTCGTTTGATAAAATATGAAATAAAGCAGTACATTATACGTACTCGTACGATGCATTTTGAATTTATTGACATTTATTTCATTTTTTATCAAACGAAATGATGGTCCCCGAACAAGTTACAGCTAGCTGTTTCAATTATTTCAAATATTTGTATTGACATTGACACCTTTTTGGAAAGCTGACAACATGCGTATGTTTTTCCAGTGGTCTGCAGACTCCATGTCATATATTATTTTTTAGTAATACTACATTAAAAAATATTTTTAAAAAAATTTAAGAAAATATTTTTTTATTTAAATTTAAAAATTTCGAATTGTAATGGGTTTTTGAAATTTTAAATGATTAAGAAATGTCTGCGATAGTGTTGACTAAAATCCAAAAATAAGTTTAAGCCCATTACCTTAGTAGTTTTTTTTTAATTCTTACTTTAAATGCCAAAATTCTAGGTTATTTCAAAATAACCTAAAAATTTATATATCTCAGTGACCATTGAAAATCGGCCTAACATTTATGGCCTCATTTTGTTGCATTTTGACCCTATTATAACGTGTTGCAGGGAATAGGTCGACTTAACCAATAACCCTGTATACACGATTTACAATTTCACCAATTACTGACTAGTTATTGATCCGACATAATCCACGAGTAAAACTATACTGACTCACTGACTCTAGTCGACGCCTTTATATACCCATTTTCACTGTTCTGGAAACTTTGGTGATGCACTTTCTAGCAACGGCCAGAAAGTTGTCTCGCTAGTGATACTAGCGTCATCTGTTGCCAAGTACGGGAATACCAGTAGGGTTGACGTATATGTAGACTAGTCGCATTACAATATTATTTTCCAAATTGTATTTTAACATTGTAACGGTAAAAATATGCTCTATTAATTGTACTCAAATACAAACATGTTTTGATTTTCAAGAAAATCGTTGGACGAACTAAGCTTAGAAATCGGTACTGTACTCAATTGCAACAGCGCATTGCGAAAATAGTATTACAAGTTTGCACAAACTCTCAAGTTCGCATAATTTTAGACGTTTGCTTCATGATTCACCCAAGTTGGCCATTTTTATCTAAAAATCAAAATAAACTATTGAGTGAAAGTACTAATTTTAAGACATATTTTTACCGTTATTTATAAATTTTTTAGAAGAATTAAGATTAAAATTACAGTGTATAGAAAACAATCATAAACAATAAAGTGTGCATACTTGTTGTCTTTTTAACTGCATAATAAGTGTACAATAAGTGACAGTATTTTTTAAATATTTTTTTTTTGTAACTGGCACCGTTGCGTCTTTTTTTGGATTGACTCTGATTTTTGGGACACCCTGTACGATTGTGAAAAGTAACATCCATGAATGGAAATGTGGCAGACCATCATGGACGTTTGATTGTTCGTCGCGCGTCATGGTAGAAGTAGCTCAATAAGTGAATTTTGCAGAAAATATTTTTTTTTTTATCAATTCACTAGAAGTCTATTTTATCCCTTTGATGCACTGGTATGCACGATAAGATGTAAATATAATAAAAGATACAGGAATAAATATAATACCCTACACACGTAGAAAATTGAACGGATTTGCATGAAGGTATTGTATCCTTTCTTGCTTTACACTTGCCCATTTTTTTTTGTTTCCCTGACAGTCTGCATACCCACATTTTTCCAGTAGGGCTTATATCTCAACAATAAGCATGGCTTAAAGTGAATATGTGTAGAACAAGAGCAATTTTATTGAGTACACAATCTAAACATGCTCAGCTTTATTGAAAAGATGTGTTTCCAATTCATATTGGCGGTATCTTATTGTGTTGGCAGACGTTCAAAAGATACCAATTCAGAAACGGTTTGAAACGAATGAGAAGGACCTGTGCTGTTGATGTGCATATAGGTATGTCGGATTGCACTTATGCATAGCATTTTGAATAGTAGTATCGAAGAAGGAGATGTTTTTAACTGCCGGCACCTTTCAACCAACTTTAATATTACTGAAAATTTGTCGAATTACGAAACGTACAACCTTTTTTTTTCGTCAAAAAATCACATTCATTGTGAATGTTTGTTTGTCCCATTAATAAAATTTAATAACTTTGTGACAAATTAAATATTAAAAAAAAAAGATTCAAGCAAGACTTAAAAGTCAATATCGTTTAAAAAATTAACAATGAAATTAATTTCTAAAAAATTTCTTGCAATTTCAAAATTCTATATTTTTTTAATGTGTTCAGATTTTTTTTTCAAAGATAGAAACTCTTTGGAAGGGCCAGCACTGAAGTTTTAATTATAATTTAATTAAGCACTATGATGACACATCTTACTAAATTACGTATCGATTTTGTTACGATTTGTTTTTCAACGCATCCTTGCCACTTATTATATTCTCTACCCTTTCTTCCGTCCATATATGATATCACAGTGCACCTTAAGGCGTCTTCTACAAACAAAAAAACCAAGCCAAGTCCGATTGTTTGCATTGTGCGCGAGAATACAAAATTTATTGAAATTGCCAAATAAAGTTGGTTGTGAAGTGTACATGGCATCACGGCGCGGTAGGAATTTATTGCAACGATCTCATTCATCCTTTTTCGCGTATACATATACGAGTACTACGAAGATCGCGTGTTCAGTGTCATTTTGTCGATATGAAAGTGTTTTCCTGTATAGTCGCAGCAGCAGGACCACCACCTGCGGCGAAATACATTGTTAATTATCGCGCTCGGTAAATTTAACGATTGCTGGTCGTTAAGATCATTAATTTGTCGAAGCGTATAGTACCTACATATTCATGCATATAAAAGATGCAAAGGTTTAAGCGTGGTGAATTTCTTTGTTTTTGTAAGTGAATAGATATCGACTTTAGGTACTTAAACTCATAGGCGGATCCAGGGGGGATATAAACCAAAATGATTATTAAATAGAGAAAACTGAGAATTGAGTGTTTCGTTTAAAATATTTACAGGAAAAATTAATTCAAATGTAAGTTAAGAGTTTCAAACATTTAGGCCCATATTTATAAACATCCCTTGAAACTTTCCTTTGCTTAAGGTCTCTTCGAAGCTCGATCTCGTACCAAACTTGGGAAGGATTCAACCGTGACTTTAGGTCTCCTAAACCCTTTCATTGATTTAAATACGAATTCTCAAAAAAAAAATATTTTTAAGCTCACCTTGACTCAAAGCTTACTTAGGGTACGTTTGTAAATATGGGCCTTAGGTAGTTTCATTAAATTTTCGAGATTACTTGAAGAATTCTTCGGTCAATCCCATTCCAGATTGAATAGTTTATGAAATAAGTCCATTAGGACGCTCCTGAACCATAATCTTCAAATAAGTCGTTATTCTTCTCAGCGTTGAAAATTGTCTTTCTTCGAATTGAGGTTACGTTTGGGTTGATATTTCATTAACCCTCTAACCGGACAATTTTTTTTCCCGGCGAAAAAATTATATAATGTGTATTTCAGTATATAAAGCATAGAAAATTAAGCAAAAATGATTTTCTGGAATGGGTTTAGGTTTTAGATGCAAAAAAGTGTAGACTGCCAAAAGGCGGGCTATCCCGGGTATCTACGCCAAAAAAAATGAAACATAAATTGGGATTCTGGTACATTGCTTTATTATAATCATACGGAAGAAATAAGGCAGAAAAAATATTTAAAGTGAAAAAAAAAAGAATATTGTGATGGCTTGGTATTTATTGGGGCCTTTTGTGGTATATCTGAAAACATTTTTTTTTTACGATGAAAGGCACAAATTTAGTTGACATTTCGTGCAAAACATTTGGGTTACGGACTTACAGCCCTGGAGGTTATAAGTTTTTTTGCCAGTTCGATCCAACTGATCAGGCATGTGACCCACTTCGTCGTAGCGAGCATCTGGTACCAACCCATAAGATTTCGCTTTGCAGCCAGATGGTTGTGTTTTAGGCTGGGAGTCTACTGAAGGTCTGCCAACTGGCTTCTTTGCTGCCTTTGTTTGAAAATTACACAAAGCACTAGCCACTTGTGTTCTAAACCTGGGGAGTTCTGGACACGTTTCCTTACTGTGGATGCGCCTATAAAGAAGATAAGCGTTTACGATTGCCATATCTATGAAATGGTAAAATAATTTAAGTGACGCGCTTTTCGTTTTTAGATGGATATGATACCGCCCCAGTAATCCGTCCATAAAATCGACTCCACCCATATGATAATTATATTCCTTTATGATTCTTGGGCAGTCGACTTGGAGAAACACTTTCTTCTTCCGATCATATCTAGCAATTTTTCCTGGTTGGTCAGAATCCAAATTCGTTTTAAGAAAAGGTTTTACTCCGACAGATGTTGATAACAGACGAACAATTTTTGTGTCTTTCCATAACACATTGGATATATCCACTCCGTAAGCCGAACCAACATATTCTTCTGAATAGCCTCTTTCCTGGGACTGAAGTCCCTTGTCCTTATCAGTAGGCAAATTTGCAATTGTTTATTCTATTGGCACGAACTGTCCCTAACGCAAAAATGCCACGGCTTCGTAGGTAAACCATAACTGGTAGCGAAGTATAAAATTGTCGAAGTATAAAATATGGTATTTAAAATCTTCAATGGTTTGGGACAAACGAACGACCACATTACCAATTGCTCCTAAATCTGGAGCGTTAGACGGTACCACATTATCGTTTTTGCCGCAGTATACCTCAAATCGATAAGAATAGCCAGAATCAGAAATAAAAAATACCGAGGCAGAAGAGTATCTTAAAAGTTAAATATAAACATATTCCATTATAATTTTTCAACGCTAATCCATCAAAAATACATTTTGGATATTTTTAATTTTTATTTTTTTGTCTCCAAATTTTGACTTCAGAGATAAAATTTACTTCTGAATAGATCAATATTGTCTGTAGAGGTCATTACATTTTCATTGAACACTTTATCGTTATTATTATCCAAACCGATTATGAAAGATGAAAAATGTACATATGGAGGAATGTAAGATAACAATGCCGTCCTAAAATATTTTTCTGCAGTTTTCGTCTTTGCAACCATTTTGCTGACTACTCTACATACGTGGCAATTTGATTTGTATTGTATCTCGTATTCACAGCAAATCTCTGTCACATGCCCATAAATTCTATGAAAATAGGAATTTATATTTCGCCGTTTCCTTTTTGAAATCACAAAAAAAAAGAATCATTTGCAAACTTGGCCGCTTCCGCTAAATCTAAATTTTTAGACTGTTTTTTCCCGGCTCAGAGGCGAAGTCCCATTAGACCCTCCACCAAATATTACTTCGATCTGATTAAAACAAAGGGTACCTTCCATACAAAATGACCGGAAAATTGCCTACGAGCAAAACTTTATTTTTGGTTGACTTGTTCCCTTATTTCTTAATAAACTAGTGGCATTGAATTTGAATAATTTGTATGGGAGGTACCCTTTGTTTTAATCCGATCAAAGTAATATTTGGTGGAGGGTCTAATGGGACTTAGCCTTAACGTTTACCAAAATTTTTCCCGCCTGCTGTGATTCGGCGAAAAGTTACAGTCATGTCTTTTTTTTAAATGTTAATAGGGATTATAGGGGAATGCTTTGTCGGGGCAGCCTGAGTCTCCGTGTGGGACAGCTATATATTGTTAGGAATAGTTATCCCAATTACCATGGCTCCAATTTAATTACTTCAGGAGCTAGAGCGCCAAATGTAACTATCAAAAAATCTAAATTACACCAAATGTTTTAAGGTCTAGTATATAATCTGCCAAGAGAAGGTATATGATATAATATATCATTAGAAAGGAAATTTTGTGTAGTTTAAATCGTCCTCAGAACATTTTGCTGTAAATATTACAGTTAACAAAATATAGGCGAAAAATCATAATTTCACCCCTTTGCCACCCCCTCCCCACCAAATGTGACGCGCAAAAAAGTCTAACTTTTTACTGCGTAATGCGGTCAGGCCATAGAACAATTTGGCATCAAAAGTCAGCTCTTTTTTTTTTATGTTTGGGTCTAGAGCTAAAGTCACTATACTAAAAATGTTGGTATCTCGGTTAAATAAATATAGGAATTTTACGCATAATAATAAGCCGATAAAAACAGGGATTCACTCACCGTAATAAACAATTTAGCAGAACGAGTTTTGATCTTAATTTTTTTAACCCTTAATCGGTGTTGTGGCCATCTCATAAATTAATCGGTGTGGTGGGGTACTTTATCAATTTTATTTTCGGCATTTTATCTAATATAATAAGAATGTGAATAACTCATTTTCTTTTGCGACTTAAACCTCAATATCTCGAAAGCTAGACTAGCTAAAATACCGAAATAAGGAAGATATAATTGCGAGACTGTGCGCCAATTTTTAAAAGAATCTTACAAGCACCTCACCTTGGCAGAAGTTGGAGAAAAATGAAATGGGAAAATATATTGTTTTTGGCTCAGATTATAAAAATTTGGCTTTGAAGCTCTGTAAAAATCAAACCATTTTCCGATTTTTGAGCGGCTTGTTTTATTTTTTAGGTAAATTTGTTGGCTGCAATAATCTTCTTATTTCGCTATTTTAGCTAGTCTCGCTTTCAAGATATGTATTGAGGTTTAAGTCGTAAAAGAAAATGATTTTTTTCAAAAATCGTCAAATGCATGTGGCAGCTAAAGAGTTAAGAATCGGGGGTATATTCTACAACTTTTTTGCTGAAAATCACATGATGAATCACAATCCGGTGCGTTTATGCGGCAGTTTCCGAACATCCTGTATAATATCTCAGAAAAACAACAGGCTTACTGAAATTTTTGTTAACATATTCAGAAACAGCTGGATTCACTTATTGGTGTTATAGCCTTAAACATTTGAAATTTGACTGGGATAATGTGATACTCCACGACACTGATTACAGGTTAATCATCTCACAATTAATTTATAATATCTGAAATTTGAAAACCACGTAAAGTTTCGTTTTGTACATATTTCTGGCATTCTTTTGAACCGCAAGTCGTTTTCGATTCCATTGTGAGGCGCAGGCTTTATTTCGATTACCCCTGACTTTTGTAGCCCCGAGTATCTCGGCAGATGTCTCCGTAATGAAACTCTGCATTATCAAGAGAGATGCGACCAAATTGCGAAGCCATTGCAAAAACACAATGTTTTAAATACGCCGATATATTTTTAATTTGTTTATTAATATAAAATACAGCCAATTTCGGGAATTGGTTTTCACGCATTTGCCAAAAGGCGCCTATCAAATTTATGAGACAGAACAATTTCATCCAGTACCACTCTATCATAGATTTACTAAACAAACCATATATCCTATGGGGATTATACATTTCCTATCCTGCGATTATACAATTCCTTAAGTCAAACCCTTAGTTTGAATGGAAAACAATGCATAGTTCCCATCATTAAAACCCAATATACAACCTTATCAGTCCTTCAGGCAATCCAATACTAAATGTTGTATCAATATCGCATTGATATGGGCCTCTCCATTTAACATCAAAGAACCGAATGGACTTTATTTTTCCCCAATCGTCGTCAGTTGTCAAAACAAAGGGATACAAAACAACAACACATCAGCAAAATCGTTCAAATGGATATTGGTTCGAGATTCATGTCGATTTCAAAGGAAGATTGACTTGAAATTTCAGACCCATTATGGGATGAGAGGGTTGCATGGAATGTGTTTATTTGAATGCGGTTTTAATAGTTCCTATGTCGTTTGGTATGGGATCCAAATCCTCACAATCATTTCAGCAGTACAGTGAAGTAGATAGGCGATATACATAATATGTAGTTGAGATCCTGACTCTGTTTTAAATTACTCACAATGGGAAATAGAGCTTATTTGAATTTCGTATACCGATAATGCGGAAGATAATGAGAAATGTTTCATTTTGTTTGGCGTTTGTCGCAAAAATCTTTCACAATGCATAGAAGCTCCTTTCCAATTTTGTCGGTCTGTAAGTCTGATATCATCTTTCGGTAACATCAGTTAGTTCCCCCATGAAATTGACCACAGCAAGCACGTTGAATAGAAGTACTTCTGCATGCTAACAGTTACAACTGCAGACTTCAAAGCAATTGACAAAACCACATAACCGAATAGTACAGGATTGTGCCCTGTTAAAAATTACACTTTTTTCATTTATACAAAAAGAATGTCTGCCTCCTATAGGTGTTTGATTCTATACAAACCAGACTGAATTTGCAATAAAGGACGCACTATAGCTATGTGAATACATTTATAGCGTATAGCAAAATATGGATAATAGGTACATTGGTTTAGTCAGTATATGGAGACGAAAAAAAATCCGAAACTTCATATCCAAATTATGTGAAAAGTGAGGGCTCTGCACTTGGTCGTGGTTGCTGACTTTTGTAAAGGACGATACTTTCTACGAGTAAAAGCGAGACTGGAACAATTTCTGCACACTTTGAGCTAATGATCCTTCAAAAAACGATGCTATTTATCTGGAAGAGATCTAGAAGTATGTCCTTCCTAGGTTTTTAAATAGATTACAAAAATTTTCCAGCCAGTGCACAAATACTAAATTTCCCACTGTCAAAACTTTGGAGCTCACTAACTAGAAATTCTCTTTATCTTTTTTGTCCTTTTCAATAATTTTCTTACAGCTATATTTACATTGCTATACACGATTGAAAAAGGAGCACACGCACATACAATAATGTTCCAAATACATGTCTACATATCATCCAATAGAACATTTCTGTGATTCATATAAACACAACCTTAACCTTTGCTCATTAGCGCTTGTTAAATACCTACAAATACGCACATTATTCTACAATTTATGCTATGAGACTTTGACTCTTGACGCTCACTTTAGGCAGGCTTCAGGCTAAACACGATTTAAGGAATAACAACAGCCAAGCGCTTAAGTGTCCTTCAAACCAATTGTTGAAGTCATGCAGACTTCTGGACGACGACGACTACGACGACAGTATACGAGAAGGCAGAATTGTCCTCACAATCCGTTGCATCGTATATGCATAAACAGCTTATTCACATTTTTTCACGTGTTTTTTATTCCTTTTCAATTTTAGGGCCTATGTATAGCTTCCTGTATGTACATATGTATATCCTGTCGTCGTCAGTACATTAAAAGGACTGTATAACGACGACAGCAACAACAATATAAGGACACTTGAGTATTTAAATTTCAACAGCTAGCTAGACTAGGCCGCTGCCGCCAGTCCTTACAGTGGTAGTGGAGTAAGAGGACGACCCAGCCTATAGATTATACATCGTTGTATATGTATAATTTAAATACCGGAAAGAGTTTGTTTGTCGTCAACTCGTTAGAAAGTTTATTAGGCGTTAATTGTGAAATAAACAGATTAATTAGAGAGACGAGGGAAACACGTCCGCAGCCATAGAGACAGGCTATGGATACGGACGGGCGATACAGAAGATATTTACATATTTCAATTTTGAAGAATTTCCAGTCGATGCACATACACATATGAACATTATTTATATTTATGCAAGCAAGAGAGTTGAATGAAAGTGATAGAAGAAAGCTCATTATCTAATTAGGTTTAATATGAAAAAAAAAAATACCATCTGCGGATTGTGTGCTACAACACAAAATATGAGGGTAGTTTATTTATATAATAGTCGCATATTCAAGGATGCAAAATGTTGTGGAGGAAAAAAATCTAATACTCCAGTTTGTGTACTAAATTTGTGTACTATGTACTTCTTAAACTTGATAAAATTTCCTTTGCATTGATATATCGTGACCAATTTTTCAGAACAAAGAATTTAACTTTCAGTTATGAGAATAAACGATCTAAATTTTCAATATACTCTGAAAAATCGAAATATTCATCTATCCCAACACTTTTTTCTGAAATATTAGTAGAAAGTATTTCTTTTTCGTGGGCGATGGTTTAATTCATAAATATAACAGGCCCAACAGTCCAACATTTTACTAAGGCCGCAGTTGTGTTAGTAACATCCATTTTCCAAGATCTTAACTGCTTTTGTTGAGATGTTGAGATCAACAGCACACTCAGCAGGGTTATTTAAAAAAAATGCTTTCAAAACTCGACAGAAATATCACTTATCCGATTTCAAGCTTCTTCAGTTTTAGAGATAATTGAGGTTTCCGTAGTTAAATAAAATGATTTTTTTTTAATCTTTGAAAGCCGGGCTAATAACCTGCAATATGTCCCGTATACCTTTTTTCCTAGAAATGACATGAACATTTTTTTCCGGTGCATTTCATGTATGTGTTGTAAAAAAAACTTCCAAGGAAGAAAAACCCACACTAATGAAAATATGTCCAATGTGCAACCCAGCGGGACTTTGAGAAAGCACTTCCCTTTCGAATCAATGCTCTCGTCAATGCAATCAGATGAAAAACTCGAAAAAAAATAAGGCTTTCATCGAATATCATTCATTCATTGATTACACGAACTTAATTACAGGAATGTATTAAATGACACACGATGAGGGAAACTTAAGAAGATTAAGTTTAACTCCTCATGCGATATTTATTAAATTCCAAAAAAAGATTGGGTTAAAAATTCACTGCTTCCTACCACATTACTTTCTCGCGACTTCTGTAAGTAGGCCATTTGTTCGGCAAGGTAATCAGAAATGGTACAAATTAATTGAGGATACATACATGGATCACAAATTTACGCTGGAAATATCCATAATATCTATAAAACAAAACAGACGCCAGAACCGCGAATGTCCTTTCCATTCAACAAACAAGATGCCACAACCACGAATCTCCAAACACTTTTCTGATATGGTTGGCCTTGAGAGCACTTAATGTCCCTGAGGCATACGTCAGGATGATGCGAGACATGTATGATGGAGCTACGACTAAGGTTAGATGCACAGCCGGTGAATCAGAAGAATTTCCGGTGAATGTCGGAGTACACCAGGGCAGTGTATTGAGTCCGTTGCTTTTCAACATCATCATGTGCTACTTATTAAAACGTATCTACGACGGCCTAGAAATATCTCTTCTTTTTGCCGATGATATGGTCCTCAGTAGCCCAAACATCGTTGCCTTGCAAGCTGCACCTACAAAATGTGTGACATTCTGGAGGAGCATGTACTGAGGGTAAGTATAACAAAGACTGAGTTCTTATGCCCATTCTCAGACCTAGATGCACCGATACCAGATATGTACGTCAAAGGAGAGCGGCTTGTACAAAGTTCAAGTACCTTGGCTCGATGGTGAACAACGGAGCTACATGCGATGATGACATCAAACATCGCACAAAGGTTGGGTGGATGACGTGGCGAGAAAACTCTGGAGTTTTCTGCGATAAGAAAATGCCACTGAAGCTAAAGGGCAAGTTGTACAAAACGGTTGTACGTCCCGCACTCATGTATGGATCAGAATGCTGGACCATGTATGAAGGTTACGCGAAAGAAATGACAGCGACTGAAATGAAAATGTTACGCATATCAGTTGGCGTAACCAAAAGGGACCACATCAAGAGTAGCTACATCCGAGGCAGCTTGTCGATAGACCAACCAATCACCGAAAAGCTCGAAGACCGACGAATGGATTGGTATTGCCATGTTCAAAGGCGTCAGCCTGAGAACCCCGCAAAGAGAGCGATATCAATGGAAGTTCCACTTGATGGACCCAAGGCCAGAGGCAGACCGAAGAACACCTGGATGTGTCAAATGAAAAAGCAACAACAATGCATTGGTCTCGGCGATGACACCATCCAAGATAGAGCTGCCTGTAGAAATGTGCTGAGATATTACCGCCAAAACGGGCGATGTGCCTACACCGCAGGTCGAGCAACGCGAAACCATGGAGCGGTATAAAGAACGAGGCAAGGAAGAAGAAGTGAGTAGGAGACGTAAGTGTCGCTATGCGAAGAAACACAGTTTACTCTGAAGTTATGCAATGTAAGGTAGTGGATTTCATTTGAGTTAGTTCCTGGAATGGAAGGAAATATGTATTGTCCAACAACCACATTACTCAATTCAGCCTCTGAACATCATTGATCTGCGATTTGAAGAAGTACCAACGTAAAAGTAGGCACGCAGCAGTTTTGCATGTAGCACAAGTCGTTTATCAAAAGTGTTTCCTTTTGGAGTTACACAGAAAAAAAGCCGGTGTGAATGCATAATAAATTACCTACCTACAGTGGATTCGATCCCGCGACCCTATGATTTGACGACTAACGCCCTACCTACTACAACACCACACAGACTATACGGGACGACGTTTGTAATTTACGCCATCCCATTTTTTATGGAGGGCGGCAATGTATTCATCCATGCAATCTTACCAAATTGCCTTAATCCCTTGTGGGGCATAGCGCGTCTTTCAACCAATCTTGCATTTTAATAACTCACGGCTATTGGCTGATTTTTTCATCCCAAATTCAGTTACTTAAGGCTGCATTGCATTAAGCGAGTTTTCTCAGTTGAAGAAAGAAACTTCGTAAGTCACATTATTAAAATCCAGGTCAAACTTAACCTTTTATAGGAAAATACGTCAGTTAGTAACCAATATAAACGCGCGCCTTAAAAATTAGAGTGGCGAAATTATGTGTGCATTTTCTATGGCTTTTCATCTTTTCATAATCGTCATCACGTTGGATTGGCTCTTTGCAGACCCAATTGGAAAATATCGGGCTTAGGAATATTATTTAATAGGAATGTGTTAACAACCATAAAACCATTGATTTCACATTTGCGGAATTTATTTAAATTGATTTTTAATTATGGGAATAAAGTCGAAACCTAGGAAATATGTCAGTTAAAAACGTTTAATTGTCTATAGCGAACCTTGCATAGCAATTTTCAAAGTCGCATGGTGGTTCGTTATATCTGAGTACCACTGTAGTTGTATGTATTTCTTTCAGCTGCAAAGCTGCATTAGACTTCTAAGCTCTGGTCTAGGGATGTCACAAACCGGCCCGGAACCCGGGTTTCGGTTTTCCGGTTGTTTTTGAAGGCGTTTAGGCCGTCCGGCTTAAAACCAGTTAGAAAGGACCGGTTTTCCGTTAACTGAGTCATTTTATCTAATGAAAGTTTATTAATAAAATATTATTAAATATTGATAGTGAAATTGATGACTGAAATGGGCCGTATTTTAGCGTTGCTCTATTCTATTGTACCATTGCCCATTATACTGACTGATAAAATGAATTTGTCAATTTAACTTCGTTTTATGAATCATTTTAGCTGTCCTGGGTTAAGGTAAGCGATGTGCTCTGCCGGGGAAAGCGGTCATTAAATCGCAGGGTTATCGCGACTGCTAACTGCTATAGCAGAGTGTGCGTGTCAAAAGCCAGAAGTTATCATTGCCGCTTTTTTGGATTGGAAGGAATAGTGGCAATAATTTAATTACGATATGCTACGATTGGCCGACTCCAAGAATGATTTTTTTTTCTTGAAGACAAAAGCGAAATTTGAAAATTTTTCTTGCAAATATGAGGGGAAATTCCTATTACGGTTAAAACCGAAAAATTGAGCAACGGCCCGGGTTAAAAACAGAAAAAAAACCGATTGTCCGCTCTGGTCCGTCCGGTTTTTGACATCCCTACTCTGGTCGGAATGCTAATATTCTAGGGACAACAAACAACGCCATTTCCAGAACTGAACTGAATTTCGGAGCTAAATTATTTATTAAAGGGCCTTCTGAATAACAGAATAACAAAAAGTCACCAAATAAGAATTTCCTCTATTTTGGATTTCAGTCTCATAACGCCATAACGTATGTATTAAAATTCATTGGTACATATTTCAATGGGTCAATTGATGGATGATTGTGCCATTGGCCGCTTTTGAGAACACCAAAAAAATTAAAGTCACTCTCACGTTTATCACCTTATAGAATTATGGCTCAGTTTTTGCTAAAGGTACGTTGTCCTCGACGCAGCCGCACGACAGCGACTCGCTCATTCCATATAAAAACTCGTTTCTCTCTCATTTTAAAAACGTTTTTTATATGGAATGAGCGAGTCGTTGTTGTGCAGTCGTGTCGAGGAAAATGTACCTTAATAATAGAAGTTTTCACTCCGATTGTTGAACCATGACCTCATGATTATGCAAGCAAAATTGATACCAGCCTTCAAGGTATACCTACATTAAAAACTCAGATTCTCGCCGTTCATGACACATCTTCGACGGATGTGTGTATTACTAATATAATCCTAATTTTATTCAATTTGTCTATATAGCTCGCTTTATGACAAGCACCAGGCAGCTACGGCACATCTAAAGAAAAAACAAATGCTAAAACTACGTGTAAAACTGGTAGCCAGCCGGTTAAGACGAAAACAGCAGGATTATTTTCAAAACATAATCCGCCTGTTATTTATCGAAGGCACTATTTCATGGACAATCCCAGCTATACACCAATTCCACCTCTTCTATACACGATTTGACAACATTCCCGGGAATTCTTTATTCGGCACTCCTGCTGAAATCTGATTGCGACTATTGTTGTTGCTCCTGTATACATGCGAGGACAACGACTAGTAGGTCTAGCATCGCAGCTCGCAGCTACTGGTACGGTTGCTGATGCTGTTGCTTTATAATGCTTCTCTGACTCAAGTTTGTGTGCATTTTTGTTGTGTAATTCACATGTTCAACTAATTTGACATTCTCGAGAGTGTAGACAGCTTTAGACCTGATGTTGGCAATTTATCATGTTGCCCGAATTCATCTTTGTCTCGGCTCATTAGTCAGTGAATTGGGTGTACACTGTACAGTATGTATAGAGATAGACCATGAATGGTGTATACGTGTGGTGGAGTATGAAGTGTGAAAATCCAAAATGCAATTTCCACTTACGGAACATATGAGTACATGTGTGAATTTGTGGAGGAATATATTTATAAAGTTGTCTGGAGAGTAAAAGGATTATTAATCGGGCTGTTTTCACGTACGTTAGATGCTGGCTTGAATCCCAGGGGGAAACGAAAGTAGCGCTGCCAAGGTACACCTTCCAGAATGAATCAAAGGAAGCAGTAAAGGAGCAGTCAAGGGAAAAGCTCCGTGTGTGCTTCCTTGTTGCTCGCCTGAGAAGCGTGAAGGAAGCAGTGCCATGTTTTGCTTCTTTATTGCTCCCCTAAGAAGGTAGGAGGAAGCAATGTGCAAGCTCCAATCACGAAATTACTTTGGCAATTTCTCGTGTGCTTTTTCTCGTCGCTTAAACAGCTAGATAGAAACAAATGTTCACAACGACGCAATTAGCGCAACATGCTCTGTGGCGCACTTGGTTGAGTTGCAGTCTACTATGCTAGAGGTCCGGAGATCGAATCTCGGCGTAGCCGTGCATCGTGACTTAGTGGTATATTTCATTATTTATTATTTATATTATATTCGAAATAGGAACTCTTCTAAATATTTAAATTTCAGCCATTCTCGATGCATTTGATGTGATGTTTGCTAGAACACTGCCTGGTAATTGATCCAGAAGCGATCAATTTGATACATTCCAGATGTATTCATTTTGATATCTGCTAGAGCGCTTTTTAGCGATTGGTCCAGAAGCCATCATTTTGATTCATTCTAGCAGCATTCAATGTCATGTCTGCGACATCGCTTCTTGGTAATCTAGGAGGAAGCAGTGGAAGCTTTTACGGAAAAGCTTCTATTGCTTCCACATAAGGACATGCAATGTTAAAAAGAAATGAGGAGGAATGGAAAGAGCATGCATCACCTCCTTCCAAAGCAGCAATCGATGATTAATCTTTGATGCATCAATTTCCCCCTGGGATAGTTGCAGCTCTAACTACATACATACTATTGTACAATATATGTGTAAGTGTAACGTAGCAAAGGTCCCAGCATTATGTTATACGCAAACTGGATCTTATTTCCGTTCAAAACATGAGTAAATATACATCTACACTATGATATCATATAGGCACACATCAATTAATTAATATGTTGACTCAAATTTATTATTTCTTCTACTCCAATTCAAACATCACACTGCAACATATCATCATTGCTCCAGGGTTCATTCATCATAAAACATATGTTTAAATACACTGAATGCAAACAAGCGTGCTGTAATCGAACGAGTACATATCTCGTTTCATTCATCAAATTTTTGTCCAGCTCCACCACTTTTTTGGTTGTAAGCAATATTGGATTGCCGTTCAGAGGTCATATGAGTATGTTAAGCAGTTGGTACCAACTTTAGGCTGAAAATACTAAGGTAATGCATCATTTTGTAAAAATTGGTTAATTCCAGGACACCGTATGTATTTGAACCGAATCGGGTATTTCCGGTATATATAAGGGGGAGCCTAAATGTGGCATATTAAAATAAATAATTTCAATCGGCTACTCGATAAAAAGAGGCCTAATAATTGGCTGAAT
Organism: Microchrysa polita; assembly: GCA_949715475.1. NCBI lineage: Eukaryota > Metazoa > Arthropoda > Insecta > Diptera > Stratiomyidae > Microchrysa > Microchrysa polita. The sequence goes on from OX454417.1 coordinate 104,348,871, forward strand.
TTTTGGGCTGATCAGCACGACCAGATTCAACTTGAATTGCCACTGCACCCACTGTAATCATGTTATGGTGAATGCATTTTCGAAACCAAAGCTAACTTTCTATAATATGTCTGTATACATATTCGGAAATTGAGATAAAAGTTTTGTCACCACTGGGAATAACACTGTGCAGTTTTTTTTGCATGTGCTATTGAACCACCTCATATTCAAAAAGTCATAAGTATATATTCACGAATTGATAGTCTTTTTCTTCGTATACGAGTATTTCATAACACCTTATTGGTAATGTTTCACATATCATAACCACCACCATTTCGAGTTATCATCATCCTCATCAAACTTACCAATAAAATCAGCATGAAATCCATTCATAAGTTGTTGATTGCATCCAGGTGTATCATCTTATGATGTCGTGCTATTAATATCGTTGACCTTTCAATAGGATAGGTGTGAAACACTTTATGTGATTATACGGAGGTACTCGCGCATGATGCTTTATACTATACATCACGATGGTGAATAGTTAGATTAGGAGTGGATTGGTGATTTTTGCGAATTTGAGCAGGTGGAGGAAAGTATCAATTGAAAAAGAAGATAGTATCGATTGAAAACAGGTACTAGTCTAGTATGATCGAGAGCTCACCCAGCATTTAACATTTAAGTGAGATCATAGTCCGTCACATGGATCGTGAGTTCGAAAAACACTATAAACTAAACTCGTTCACGGCGGGACTCGAACACGCGACCCTGTGCACCGAAGGTGTGCTCACTAACGACTACACCAACCAGAAAGTAAAATTAACTGGCCAGATTTATATGCAGCTAAGTACATACTCAATAAACCAGAAAAATATTTCTTATCAATCAGTGGCGCCACGACTGAAGGGGCTGAGGGTGCTAAACCCCTCCCAGACCGATATATTGGGAAAGGAAAAATAACAGGAACATGAAATATAAAGCGATCGTATCTTTGGAGCTTAGGTTAATCGCCAATTTCGATGGTCTATTCTATGCATTACTAGAGTTTTAGAATCATCGTAGTGCAAAAAAGAAGATAATCGCACAAAACTGAGGTATGATTTAAAAAAATATATATTTGCATAAATTAACCTGTCTCGGTAATGATTTTGTCAGTACTAAAATAATAATTCATTCCCAAACTCCTTTCCAAAAATTTGTGCTTCCCTTTCGATACAAAATTGCTAAGTCCATTTGCTTTAAAAAGTTGTGATTAATGGCAATCATAAAATTGTCTAAGGCCATAGTGAGTCTGAAACGTTTACGGTTGAAATAAAATAAACAAAGTTAAGATATCCTCTCACTCTATGAGCGAAGGGTATAAAAATAGTTGATTCGGATTTATATAAAAATTTTGTGTCAAGGTCGCATTAACACTTTTCAGATTCCTAAGTCAACATTGGTTATTTGATAGACCACACGTCTTTGATTTGGTTCACGCTAAAAACGTTTAGGCCGATAAATAGTTATTTTTCCATATTCGGCATTCATTTTAGTAAAGCAAGTATAAAGGGCTCAAAGCAAGCCACTGTGTTCAGTTTTATTGAGTCATAGCCTCATAGCCTAATCCCAAAATAACCTCAGCAAACCAGATCAATTTTCTACAAACCGGAGCCTGATCTGAACTGATTAATCGCCCAACATTCATCAATAAGGTGTTTTCTTTATTCAAAGTCTGCTTGACATAGCCTGGTTCGATCTCTGCAGAGGTATATATATTTCGAAGAGGGTAATCTCAAATGATCTCACTCAGTAGTGACCAGTGCTTAGATACTTTGAGGTGTGCCCCGCTAAGACTGGCATGTCTTAGACCCTAAGGATATATTCAATAGTAATGCCATATTTCATGGGCAAAATATTTTTCACAACTTATAACGGAGTTAAATCTACCCGACAAACCCCAATGAGTTTTAGAGGGGATTCACACTATGGACAGGATTTACTAAAACCACTAAATTAATCGAGTCGAAACCCGCCTACTAGATTAAATCGTATGTCCTTAAATTCAAAATGCTTCCTAGAATGTACTTGCATTATTCAAATTGCAATACAATATGGTACAACTGTCAACTAAATCTAGGATTTAGTAAATCTTGTCGATAGTTTGAATCGCCCCTTAAAGGCGAACTACTGATTTATAAAACGACTAAAATAATCGAGTCAAAATTCACCTACTAGATTAAGTCGTATGTGTTTAAATTCAAAATGCTTCGTAGAATGTACTTATGCATTATTCAAATTGCAGTACATCATGGTACAACTTTTAACCAAATGTAGGATTTAGTAAATCTTGTCGATAGTTTGAACCCCCTTTTACAGTAAAACTATTGTTAAAATTTCAAAAATGTTTTTTCGATTTCGAAGACAGTTTTCCTGTCTATATGACAAAAACTGTGTTAAATCTCTCTTGCGTAGGCTTTAACCACTCTAGGATCTCTAGGATTCGTCCATGGTTTAATCCCCTGAGTTCCGTTTTTTTTTCTCATGGTTTAATACCCTGAGTTCGGTTTTTAATGGAAATTTATTAATGACATGAAGGAAGCTTCTTTTAATACCGATGTGCAAATTTTTAGCAATAAGCATTAGTTGGGCATTTAGGGAAGGTTCTTGACCTCTGGGTTTCCGCTGGCTGGAAAGAAACCTGGCTAAATTTTCGGTCCTTATATCCTGATTTCATATGTAATGTGGCAAATTGAACATGCTGCTGATGAAATGAAGACGACACGCATCATATGAACTTTTTAAATAACAACATTTTAGGGCGGCAATTTGTTACCTTGCTCGGGGCGGAATAAGTGCCAGATTGGACGCTGGTACCGGCAACATAGTATGACGATCAAAATTACCAACCGGAATTTAACTCAAAATTATAGAAACTAATTCGCCCTATAGTCTAAGAAAAATGGCATATTTGGTCGGCAAAAATCCTACATCGGAAATTTCAGGTAAACATTGAGTCGCTCCGGTCAAGGACCCCCCATTATCCCCCATTTAAATTTGTCAAAACAACATATCCATAACTCCCCCACAATTGGAGCAGAGTGCTAAATTTTGGTTTGTTGCGATTGGAGGTCATAGTCTAGTCACCACACCCACCAAAAATCAGCTCATTCGGATAAAAACTAAAGGGTATCTCCCATACAAAGTGACCCATCAGGAGTTTGTTGTACGTACTACTCATTTTATAAACTGTAACACAAAGTTGTCTTGCGTGATTTTGTATGGGAGGTACCCTTAGTTTTTATGCGAATGAGCTGATTTTTTGTGAGTGGGGTGGGGTGACTATGACCTCCAATCGCAACAAACCAAAATTTAGCACTCTGCTCCAATTGTGGGGGGGGGGCAGTTATGGACATGTCGTTTTGAAAAATTTAAATGGGAGGATAATGGGGGTCTTTGATCGGAGCGACTCACTGTTCACACTGTACACTGTGTAATTTTGGAAAATACAATTCTGTGCGATTCCGTCACAGATTTTGAGTTTTAATAGGTACTGCAATTCTACAATCGGAAAAATTCATTTCGTTGATCTTGAAACTTATGGGACTGTCTGGTGACCGGTGGCCAAAATTGAACGGCAATGATATTTTCAGTCAAATTTTGGAATTTTTGAAAATTGTTTACAGAATTTTGTCAATCTAATGTTTAAAAGCGGTTTAGCCATTATCATATTTGAAATTTGAGGAAGTGGTTATTTTTGAATATTGCAGTTTGCAAAGTTTTAAATTTGATTAAAAAAATAACAGATTTCTGTTGAAAAAATCTAAAAACTAAAAATTACCTACAATACCCCTTCCTATCTGCAAACTGCGACTAGGGCGCAAAAGAGGCTTGCGCCGGCTCTAGGGGGCACGTAGCGGCATGAAATTTACTTTACGATCTATTCTGATGTCTAGCAAAAGTATACAAAACAAATTTCAGAAAAATCGGTCAAATTGTTTCATCCGACCCCAAACATTTTGGCATGGGATTTTTATAGCAGACAGTAGCGTCTCTGCCGCGAAAGTAAAAAAAAAATCAAGACGCAAACAAGTAAGTTTACCGGACGAAACATGGTTTGCCGATTGAACGGACTTCTCGAATTTTTTGTTTTTTTACCAAAATATTCAGTATATCAAAATCTATTGCATAATTCATCAAACTCTTTGACTAGTGGTATAACTAGAAAGATATGTAAACTGACTTAAGCGAGTAACCCGATCTAAGAATGTAGCCTACAGTCGTAAAAGACTTGCCGATACTGCCTTTCATCGTGTTTTTTTTATTTGGTACGCATGATCCTTTGATGGTCGTATCAAAGAATCCGAAACAGCCATTTAACTCGTGACTGAAATAACTGTAAATTAATGTTCAAAATTGAAAATTTGATTTATGTTATGTTTGTCGCATCATTTGCTATACTTAAAAAACATATGGTATCTAAAAAAAAAACAGGAAAAAATTGTCAGCTGCAAAAAAGAATTGATATCACTTCATATCTAGTTTCGCATATTGATTGGATATACCTTATCCATTGAACGTAGACGGACTTACAATTATTCCTCAAAAAATAAATCTAAAAATAGATTAAATCAGCTGATTGATGATAAAGTAGAAAAAGTTCGCAGTTCAAAGTCTGCAATTCACAAAGTAACCGAATTAAACAAAAATCTTTGAAACTGCAACGGTCAAAAGAATTATCCGCGAATTAGCAGTAACTTTGGGTACAATGCTATTTCAGATTTTGTAAGCAAGTACAATTTTTACTAGGATCATTGAGATCAATAAATTTGCCAATTCATCAACAAATCAACACTTTCACCATTTCAAACGTCGTCATAGCTTCAAGTAGCAACAATCCAATTGTGTAAATAGATAGAGTGTAAAATTTGCACGGTAGCAAAGCAAGTTCGCAAAGAAAAAAACTACAAAGCTAAGCATTGTAGTAATCCCCTCAACTAAAACCATTAAATTAAAATCACGAAGGCGTAACAAAGTCTACCAGAGCTAATTTGAAACTTCGTCACAAAGTCTGCATGTACTTTATCTAGTGGTAATAATATCTTAAAGAATTTATCACAAAAGAAAAAATCCGATCGAACACAAAAAGAAAAAAAATAGCCAATGTCCCATTAAATCTGCCCACATGAGATCAATTTAGAGCAGTACCTATCTTTACAGTATCTGCACATCGGAAATTGGGTCTATCTCAGCAATATTATGCAACATCGTAGAAAACATCCCGTGGGATTGAAAACTAGAAAATTGCCAGCACCCTATACCCGCCCTCGTCGTTCGATCAACAAAACGTAAGAACTGTTTCAAATGGCAATTTCTTAGATCTTTCTTTTTCCTCTGCATACATTCTGTATTGGGGTTATGCGCGGTGTTTTGAACCTCGGATAGTTCAGTGTGATTTCAGAATCAGATACGAGATCTTGATTGTCTTTGACATTAGGTTACTCCATAGACTCCACAATGAATCGCCAAGTAACTGCAGAGATTAAGATGAATGAAGGAGCAGATATCACCTTCTGATGGCCAAGTCCCTTTACACTTTATAGCTCTCCTCCATTGATTACAATTTCGTGTACATTTAGTTTAAGAGCCTAAGCTTATGCTTGATATCGATCATTGATTTGTAGAAATCGGAGCGTGTTCCGCTCATATAGTGGTGGGCGCTGTATTGAACAAATAGAATGCATTTTTCAAATATCGTTTACAAACTGTACAGCTTAACCACGGGAAGTATCTCTGCTAGTAAGATAAATTGGAGAATTAGTCACAAGAATATATGGAAGCGTTGGAAATCTTAATTGTTTGCTATAAATTTATTTAAAGTCAGTGACGTAGATATCTTTTACTTTTTTGAAATAGCGTGTTGTTAAGATTATACTCTTGTAACCGCGATATTCTGATTTATTTTTCAAGGATCGTAGAAGATTTTTGTTGAAACTAGTATGGCAAAGATTTTGAAGTTAGTCAAAAGACTTTTATTATTGAATGTGGAAATCCCCCTATGAGCTGTATGGTTTTGCTGTAAAAATGTGTACCATTTAAAGCTTGCATTCAGGATTTCGTTACTCAACGGACCTACTCGTCATGCCCAATGGGGAATTGGCAGCTAGACTTGGTTCCTGTTTCTGGCGTAGGTCATTTCAAGCATGACTATGACTGCTTCTGAAAAGTCCTTTCCACTCTCAGACAATTGATGTATACTAAAATGTTGGTTCGAAAGCAAGTGGTATACACACACCACATTTTTACCCCACAACCGAGTTTCACCACAAAGACACGACTCGCCAATAATGAGGAGTGGTTACTATACAATACACAACATCAACGCCATATTCAACAATTACGAGTATTATAGGTACATACTATTGCCGAACCATTTATTTCAATTGACAACAAATTCATTAAACGTAATGTCAAAAGAGTAATTAATTAACGTTAAAATCTGAATATTTTCCTACATGTAGTTGCATCTGACAAAAACATCGGCTCGCAACTCTCCTCTCTAGTATTGACCAATTTTCTCACACATGTTCTTGTTCACATTTAATTTACATATTCGTTTCGGTTAACGCAGGATGATGACGGTGATGCATATCGGTTGGCTTGATGGTTACTTCATTTTGGTCCATTCATAGATATTGGTATACTGCATGCCTGGCATGCACTTGGTTTTTGAGGTTGGAGGTCAACATAACTGTCCGACCTTTTGGGTGTTTTTTTTTCTCTCTACATGTATTTACACATATGTATACTCCAACGGTGAGTAAAAAATGGATAAATCAACAAAATATAAGTATACACTAATTGCAATAAATGTTTTCCGTCGTTTTAAGTTGTAACAGGTATACACTATGTTATATGTATCTACTCGTATGTACATTTTTTACTGAATGGAAAAATGCTGTTGTCAACACAGCCGAAGAGTTAAATGGCTTTATTTGGTTTTATCACGCAATCGAATGTGTTAATGAGCATTTTTTTTTTAATTGGTAAGAGCAAAATAATTGATATAAAATTGTGTCCATAAGAGGTAGGATGTTATATTTTTCAAAATATAATATACTTATTCGGAAATCGCGTGACTTGTGTATATTAACAGAAATCAAAATTGTTGTTAATATTTGAAATTTAATTGGGATGAAGAAAAAAATATGATTTAAGGAAAAATATTCACGTGATTTTTAGTTAACAATAATATGTATTTTCTACAAAAATTTTATTGTTCTGTCACGGATATGTGTAGCGTAAAACAATTACCGCCGAAAGGTAATTTTTTCTCTTTCTCACCTAACAAAAACGGGAACATTACGCTATCAGCTTTCGTAAGAAGAATTTTCTTGTTCGTGTTACCGACACTAGCGACAATTATCTTAGTGTCGGCCATATAGCGGGCACATAGCGGAAAATATCGGAAACACAAAAGTTCCCCCTATGAGAACGGATAGCAGAACAAGCCTAACAATAACCGAAATTGCCTATGTACGTTCTATAAACTTTGGAAAATATCACATAATTTTCAAATTTACATTCAACTTATTGAAACATTTCCAAGCAACTTGCTCAGATTATTTGCTCTTACCATACATGGATTTAAAGGCGCTAGTGGCTTCTAAAAGGCACAAACGTTCTCTTGACTGAACAACATCCTCAAAAAGTAATTTCAATAAAAAGTTTTATGGTGAACTCTAAAGTTCTACACTATAGATAGTACTATAGGTAGAATGTATGATTGTCTTGGATTTCTATTTCGACGGAATCATGCAGACGAATTGACGATGAAAAAAAAAACAACCATACACATAAAGAAATTCAACAGAGACAAATAAAAGAGAAAAAAATAAAGTAAATTATATTCAAAGTTAATTTACCAGAAGTACTTTGCATAATCTCATTAAAGACTAAATGTACATGATTTAGGTAACTATATCTATTCAAATGTTGGGACAAGTCAGTAAAGAAGGAGATGCTACCTCCTATACATACGTTAAGAAGTCCGTAAATAAAATATGAGTATGTATGTACATACCTTTAGCTCGACAGTATAGGTATCCAAATTATATTATAAGATGGTGAATGAATCCAACAGATAGTTTAAAGCTATAGTCGCCTTTGGATAGTATTATTTCATATGTTAATATCGAAAAGTGGACGTTTGAATAGATCTTCGGATATGATGGTTACTATGGGCTATAGTAGCTTAATATCTTGCTAAATTATCCAACGAAGTAACGTAATATGATGCTAGCACCCCCACTTCCAAAAAATCAAGTTCGAAGATATCGCAATTTTGTGCTAATTTGCCCCCCCTCCCCCTTTAAAAATTGTTGTGCTCCTACAACCTCCCCCCCTACCCACCCCAAGCAAGGATTTTAATTGAAGGTGCTGGTATATCACCTGATATGTATCACCGATATACAGTGAGTTTTATCGTATCGAACAAATGAATCACTTGGTGCAGAAAGTCAATGTACGTACGTTAAATGTTGAGAAACTAAAAAAAAACTTCTAAACATTTTCCTTGTTACTGCCTGATCTATATATATAAAAATGGACGTGTATTTGTGTCTGTTGCCAGTAAACTTCTAAACCACTGGACCGATTTTGATGATTCTTTTTTTATTTTATCCGTCTTACATTGGAGAAGGTTTATGGACCAAAAATTTTTTGAAAATATCAAAGGAAGTGGTGGTAAATATCGAAATTCCATTTTTGTGAGAGTAAGTGATTAAACCTACTCGATTCATACGCTTCAAATTTTTATACGTGTACTAAATGAAATCGAACCGGCTTAAGGATATGATCTTTTCGAAACGGCTGGACCGATTTTTATGAAATTTTGTATATATCCTTGCTAGGTATGGTAATCCGTCGTAAATTATATTTCATGCCCCGAAGTGCCCTCCTCTTCTTTTTATCGTTATTTTACTATTTTGTACAGTAAGTGATTAAACCTATTCGATTCATACGCTTTAAATTTTTATACGTGTACTAAATGAAATCGAACCGGCTTAAGGATATGATCCCTCCTCTTATATATAAAATTCTCCTCAAAAAGTTTGTTTTACAAACTCCTTCGAAACGGCTGGACCGATTTTTATGAAATTTTGTATATATCCTTGCTAGGAATGGTAATCGGTCGTAAACTATATTTCATGCCCCGAAGTGCCCTCCTCTTTTTTTATCGTTATTTTACTATTTTGTACAGTAAGTGATTAACTATTCGATTCATACGCTTTAAATGTTTATACGTGTACTAAATGAAATCGAACCGGCTTAAGGATATGATCCTTCCTCTAATATATAAAATTCTCCTCAAAAAGTTTGTTTTACAAACTCCTTCGAAACGGCTGGACCGATTTTTATGAAGTTTTGTATATATCCTTGCTAGGTATGGTAATCGGTCGTAAACTATATTTCATGCCCCGAAGTGCCCCCTCTTCTTTTTAGTATTTTGTACAGTAAGTGATTAAGCCTACTCGATTCATTCGCTTTAAATTTTAAATGTAATCGAACCGGCTTAAGGATATGATAGAAATATGATGACATGACGTAGTATAATGGAGGCATAATCTTCTATCTATCTATCTTCTATCTATATATATACAAATGAATGTGTATTTGTTTCTGTTCCATAGTAAACGTCTAAACCACTGGACAGATTTGGATGATTCTTTTTTTGTTTTATCCGTCTTACGTTGGAGAAGGTTTATGGACCAAAAATAAATATCGAAGTTCCGCAATCCTTTGGAGCGACACTATCGAGGTGTCGCCGGACTCGCCACAAAATTGTCTAAAGGATAATTGGACTCTTTTCCACAATTAGAGCACAGGGTGGTCGGAAAACCGTCGATATCTCCGATAAATTGTATTCAAGGTGACTACGTTTTTATGTACATACATCCTATATGTTGTCACAGCAATTTCACAATCAACTTCGTACTACTTCAGAAATCCGACGATATCTCCGCAATCCTTTAGCGGAGTGACACGATTGAGGTGTCGCCGGACTCGCCACAACATTGTCTAAAGGGTTATCTGACCCTTTTCTCCGAACAGTACAGAGGGTGGTCAACGATAACCGTCAACCTGGATGTATGATGGTTTCTGGGTTAGTATGAACAGTGTTCGATAGGTGGCGCGCGCACATTTTAGTAAGCTTGGTGAAAAGTGAGTAAATGAGCGTGCTTCGTGATTATAGCAATAAAAATGTGTGATGTGTGTTTAATTCTTCACATTAAACTGAAATATATAATTTAAATTTAGTTTTTGATTATGCCTCCCAAACGACAATCTATCGGTCGATCAGCATCGAGTATTTCTTTAATTTACTATCTTGGAATCAGTAATACTAATTAATGATTTTCAAAATAACTCACGCTAATAATGACACTCCCAATATTTTTGAAGGGCAAGTGCAGTCTGATCAGTCAGTCAGGGGGTTGAGTATGATGTTGTTGCCTTGAAGTAGTGGCGCGACGCAAATTATTTATCGCTTTGTTTACATATCCACTTTAGTTTCATCATCGATACGTTGATTGCAATAAATTATAATTAACAGGTTGATTGGCATTCAAAAACGCTCATAAGGTTAAATTAGTGTCAAGTTGTGAGCGAAGCGAACAACGCGAGCGTAGCGAGCACTAGATAAGAGAGCGAGCGAAGCGAGCGCTCTTAGCTAGTATTTTAATAAATGTTGATAAATCGTCAATATTATATTTCGCGATCACCATAAATCTGGCAAAAAAGCACTAACCGTCAACTGGCGCAATTAAAATATCCTGAACTGGCATAGGCGGAAGCTGCAAATTTTGCATTATTTGTGAAGCCCCTGCTGACGTTTAGTAACCTCATTAAGCGTTCGGCTTTTAAGTTTTACTGAAAAACTCTCAGCAGTACAGCATGTGTCAACTTGAGGTGTACCAAATGACAGAGAAAAATTTTCCTTGCAAATTTTGAAGACTATATTAAACTATTTGAAAATTTAATATTTACGAGTTATTTACTTTGATTTATCTATCCAAAAAAAAATGAAATGTACGACGTTAGTTACGCCATATCAGTGTTAAAGTTTATTTTTTTTTATTAGTAACTGCTTCGCCTACCCTTAAAGAATGTAATTTATGAGAAAATATGGTTCTGAAAAAATGTGAATCCTCTAAGTGATTCAAATTTTATGTTCCTTCCCTCCTCAGAATCAAGGATTATAATGGGAGATACTGTTTCCAGGCCTGAGTTTAAGGAGAGGCTGTGGCCCAGGTCAACTGCGAAAAGCTACATAAACCCCCACAATTTAAGAGTAAGAAAATCTTGAATCGCTACTTTAAAAACAACATTTTTTAATTATGTTGGGAATTGTTGACCTTTCACTTTAAAAAATTTCATTACGTAGTCTCAGCAATAGAAAAGCCCCCAATCCACACATATGCAGCTAAGTGGGTAGGCATGCTATTCTTTGCATCATTGCAGCGTTAGCTCCCACTGGCACGTTGAGGCAGCGAAACCATAGTGACCCAAACAGGCCGAAACTTTTGACAGTCCTAAAAACAGGAGGTGTTTCGGAGCCGCTGTAGAAAAACAGGTTTAGTGAGAAAGACCTTGTCCAAAGCGAGGTAGCACGACTAGAAGACACTCCTGATTCCCAGCTTCCTGGTTTTGTATACAGAGCGCTTTGACTTTGATAACTCTGATCACCTTAAGGCGCTTTCATGATTTGGGACTCACGTATTCGGATTTTAACCCTTGGACTGACTCTGGTGTCGAAAACTACTCAAATATTTTAATATTATATACCCACATAACATAAGTGCTCAATTAGGTAACAAGAGTTTCATAAAATATTACCTATAAGAGTACTAGGTACAGTGGGTCTGGCCAGACCCCAGTGTTACGAATATCTTAACATGTGTCTGATGGAAGGTTAAACTTGTGAATATCGAAAGAACCAGTGGCGTAGGTAAGGAGGGGATCAAGGAGATCCCTCTCTCCCTTTCCGTCACATATTTTTTATTATTACTTTAGGTACCCAAAACAAAGCAAAAAAAAAAAATGGTTGCTGGAAGTCAGCGTGTGTAGTGTTTCATAAAAACGTGAAACCATTTTCGGAGCCGCAATAGAAAATTGTTGAAGCAACTTTGCAGAGTTGTACGTATAAAGCACCGTTATGAAATTTCTCTTTGAATTTTCGAAGAAAAATCTATTTTAAAATTTCTATTAAGTTTGAGTAACTGTATCTTGAAAGTGGCGATAATTTTGGCAACAGGAAAAACTTCAGTTTTTGTGAAAGTTTATGTAGTTTCTGAAATTGAAATCAAATCTTGGATTAAGTCATCAGGTGTGCTGCAAATTATGATTTTGCATGACAAGTCACGATTTTCGATGACTTTCACAAAAAGAGCGATAACAAGGTAACGGTAAAAAAAATTCCGATTGTATTGGTAATTTTCTTGCTGAAACAAGTTGTGCTATCAACCCTTACAGTATTGACCACCTAATGCGGGACACCCTGTATATGTCGGAACGAATGGAATCGGACCAAGGTGTCATGGGGCTGCTCCTGAAAATTAGGTTATTATAAGAAAAAAAATTTTTCTTTAGGTACCAATCTTAACCAAACTTCACCAAAGTGTGTTCCTAATAAAGCCTCATAGTACAATAGGCCCTTCGGCTTCAGTGCTACGAACCCCCATCGGGTTCGCGCCCCCCCACAATCTAATAAAGCCTCAAAAAATATCTAAGAACGGATGAAAGCGGAACACAACGTCATAGGGCTGTCATACAAACCAACCCCCCAATATTAGGTGTTTGTAAGAAAAACTTTTTTTCTTTTTGAATCTTAACCAAAATTCATCAAAGTGTGGTCCTGGATTAGTCTCAACGAATCCAGGTCCAGGAACAGATAGAATCGGAACACGTCATGGGGCTGCGGTAGAAATTTTTAACACAAAAGAAGCTTAAGTTGCATTCAAATGTCATGGGTATTCAAATTTCGGCCGCGCCCGAATCAGCCTCGGTCTCGTTTATATTTCAGCGTAAATTGCCTTCATAAAAAAAAAAACTTTACGCTCACAAATGCCAATGCTCCAAGCACTTTAGAACAGAATTATGGAAATTATGAGGCTCCAATAAAATATTAGTACCGGGGACCAAAAAACCTAAAACCGACCGCGGGCTGGCATCATACCTTGGTATCACTAATATACTATAAACTTGTGGGCACCCAAAATTGAATCTTTGATTTTGGTGGATGCGGTATATGGAGAACAAAATTGTGCAACGTAATTATGCAATTTTGATACGATAGTGCCTACACCCTCCAATTACACTTGATTCTAGGAGAGAGGGGAATCACACATTTTTAAAGTTGGATAATAATGCGATAGGTTTCAGTTTGGTTCGATTATACTTGCTGGGTGGATGTCCTGGTGCCACGTAATGCTATAGGAAGAATCATATATCGAACGTTAGTTTAATCAATCATATCCACTTCGTCCTTATGCGTTCAATAATACAATTTTTCATATTTTCTTATTTTTTTCTTTCTTTACAGCGTGTAATTGCAATTCCCATGCTCGACAGTGTCGTTTCAATATGGAACTGTACAAACTATCGGGACGTGTATCGGGCGGTGTTTGTATAAATTGTCGTCATGCAACAACAGGACGTCATTGTCATTATTGCAAAGAGGGTTTCTATCGTGATCCAACTAAGCCGCTGAATCATCGTAAAGTCTGTAAACGTAAGTACACATATGAAAAAAAAACTTTCCAAGTTTCTCGACATATACACTCATGTGTAAAGTACTCATGCCAAGGACTCTAGCATGGATGAAAAGATTTCTATGTTGATAGCCTATTTCCAGATGCTTTGCTTTTCATATAGAATCTAGAATATTGGTATGCCAAAGACCATATGAGACGCAGTTAGGAAGAAAAGTCCAATGACTAACAATTTTATTCCATATAGTAGCTGGAGCATGTAAATCGGATTTCTTGAATATACAACATATAAGGTGAATGCTGTAAAATAGGGGAAAAGTTTCAAGCATAATATTATTAAGTTGATACAGAATACTGGATTGTAGGACAATTATTGAAAGTTTACATATCTACATATATTAACTGCATAGAAATGCCATGTTTATTTAAACAGTTTTCATTTCTCTTTCACTAGAAAAAAATTATTATAATGTCATGTCAGTTGCCTTGAATATTGGGGTCATTTTATTTTATGCTAGGATGATGCAACAAGAACAATCACCTATAGTACCTGAACTTTACAACATGTTTTGCTTAATTTGTTGAATCTTCCATGAAGTTGTTCAAGCGACTTTATAGTTTTTTTTCAACATTGTTTCACGTATATTTTCTATTAATTTTTCAAATTAATCTTTCAAACTTGCATACAACATAACTCTATTTTTATACCGCTCTTATTTGACTTACGGGAAATAAAAACAATTTTCCGGCGTTAAAATCTATAAAAAAAAGCATCTTCTTCGAGCGACCTGACGAAAACTTACTTAACACCTTGCCAAGATATTCGGGCTAAGTGTCTCATAAACATCATTGGGAAAACAAATTGTATTGCCCTTTTTTGATTCCCCCCGCATTTTCAATATTTATCAATCGCATACAACACTAAACAGTCAGTTTGCATTGGAAGCCATAGACATGCTGCATGATGCAACCATGTTTATTTGGAACAATATTTACCTATGTTACTTCAATGCTGTATCGTATTGACTGACAATTAGACTGAAAGTACATTATTCAATTTAATACATTTTATTCGTATCTGCATTTTATCTTTTAGAATTATACGTTTCATTCCAGATATCAAATCAATAATAAATCATGAAAATTATCTAGATTTAGGTCTAGGTCTTTTTTGCTTCCACCTTCTATCCAGTTCGGCTACTAAACCAGCATCATTCCGCAAAACCATACTCGTAAAACACATTAGGCATTTTCAATTAGATACTCGGATACCACATGTCTTCCACTGAGTTTCAACAGCGTCATGATGTGAATATCAAAATCGGAAGCTTGAAATCGAAAACCCATTAGCTGGCCAATTTAGCGTGAGGCTCGTTTATTAAACATTATCCTTATCCAAGATCGACATGTATGTGTATATACGCAAGCCCCCGATGTTCAGCGCTATACGACATCATCCATACAGTTTAAAATCGCCTCGCATCAGCATCGGATTTATAGAAGGTTTTCAAGTCTCAGCAAGAAGGACTATACATATACAATTCCACCCAAAAATCCATTCTCTCGATTAAATTTTAAAGACTTTTCGATTTGTTTTCGGATAACGAAATTGACTTATGATAATCCCAATCTTAAAGACAGCCGTTGTCTACCGATGGGTAGTTAAGATTGTGCATAAAAAGGATATACGCAGGCGGTGATGTGGCGCAGCGTCTGGTCGTCTGAATTGGAAGCAGAACGAAACAAACATACTCAAGCTCCTTGAATCGTATAATATTGAATAGGTTCGCCAAAAGAAAAACATCCTAAAGCCATAGCGCGTCCTATAAGACAACGAACAAGAAGCGTTTGATACATCTGTGTTGCCAAACACCCCTCAAGCAATTCAGCGTCAGCATACGCACCCGACTTTCAACTTTTCAGAACAATATCAATTTCACTTGAAATCCTCTTTATGATATTCTTCACTTTCAATCCCAGTCATTTATGAAGATTTTTAAATTACCCGTATATGAAATAGATATGGGCGCGGGCAAGGACTATAACACTCCTCGTCCTCGGTGAATAAAATTGAAAATGAAAAGCACAGAGAGATAGGTCGTACTCATCCTTCTGTCTTTTATATACCATAAAATAGAGTGAAGATTTCATATAGTCACCCTTTAGATATTTTCTTTCGAAATTAGCTAGTCATAAGATGAAGCAGAAAATATTCGCTGAATGGGGAAAAATTTGATATAAATTCTTTTGAAAGAATTTCCGTAGCAGATGGAAAAGATTTAACTATATATATATAGCTAGTTGGTGAAACAGAAGTTGTGTTCTCTGGAAATTGCTCTAATGTTGGATTATTTAAGCTAATCCGATTTATTTATGCGACTGAAGTCACCAACCAAGTCTATAAGACTATTTCTATGGTGTTCGTTTCAAAGTGGCTTTGTGTCTTTTCTTATTATTATCGGGGTCGAATGAGGATGTGATTACAACATTGTTGTTGCCCTCCGTATTAAAGTATGGAAATAATTTTGAAGTTTTCAGATATGGGCTACGCATATTACTGAAGATAATATAAATACGGACAAGCTAATATTAGAGAGTTTTAGCATATCGTTCAAAATATTACGATAGGACGAATAGGCTTTGATATTTTCTATGAAAAATTCGCTTGCCTATCGTACGCAAAACAGTATATGTACCACAATTTTTTATGTCCCAAGTAGGCATAGCCTTAGGTGTATTTCCGTGAATTTGGCTGACTATAAACAGCTGGAATTGTGGTGTCATGATATTTTATTTGTCGGCTATGCCTACTTCGAGCATACAAACTTTTTGTATACTGTTTTGCGTACGATAGGAAAGCGACTTTTTCATAGAAAATGTCAAAGTCTATTCGTCCTATCGTAATATTCTGAACGATATGCTAAAACTTTCTATTAATACCTTTTAGGTATTAATATTAGCTTGGGAAAAATATCATCGTTTTTCCAAATTGTCTAATGGTTCTTAGGAAGATAGTAACGTATACGGATTGTTGTATGTATAACAAAAAAAATGTTGAGATAGCCGGATTTCTCCTGGTATGTTAGCGCTTTCCAGAGAAATTGAACAAACTACATACATACATATGTACATATGTATGTATGTATGTATGTCATGAATTTTAATTCGGAAGCTAACAGAGAATGAAATTTTAAAAATGATTTTATTTTTAAACACGATTGATTCTTGAATTTTATCAACCTGTTCCATAGTTTCTGGTCAATTAGAGTGAAAACACTAATAAGCATTTCAACACGACTGTTTTTTTTTTGTCGTTAGAGTCACACTCTATTCCAATACAACCATTTACTCAAGTAGAGTTGAAAAATCTCCTTTTAACACAGGAATAAATTTACTTTATTCTACCATTTTCTAGACTTGCGTTAGCCAAAGTCAACCAAATCCAGCTCTTTTAACCGAAAATATTGTAGTCCTGTCCTGATTCTCGTAAGATGTTCAAAACACTTTCTTCTTATATAGCATAGCATTGACATATCATCTCCTTCAACTTGCTGTAATCTTGTAATAATCTCCATGCTTGCCAAGCATAAATTCGCTTGAAGATATTGCTAAGAAGAAAGCTTATCCATTCAATCTAATAAAAAACAAATCTGTAAAGATATAGCAGTTCCCAAAAGCTTTAATTTTAATAAATTTTTTTTTTAATTTCTAAAAAATCCTGGTAATTTGCAATCGTGCAGAAATTGCACGACAATGGGACATTGAAATCATAAAATACATAAAGCTAAATTGAAATAAAAACAGTGCCCGCTCTAGCACTTACGCGGTCCCGGGCAGGATGACAAACTGCCGCCCCTAAGGTACTGTACCAGGCAGATTGATACTAGATAGTATGTACGTCGTTGAAGTTGAGGAGTATTTTTCCACAACTTTCTTGAACACTGCGCAGCCGATAAGCTTTAATTAGCCGGATTTCTTCAGTGGTTCCAACGTCCGTAGCTTATTTTCATAATTAAGTCATCTTGAGAGTCATGGTCGTACCCCGGAGGGGGGATTGTAGGGTATGAAGTGGCTTGATACATTTGGTGACAAAGGTTATATGATGTATTCAGGAGTAAAACACATGCCATTCGTTAAAAGAACAAAGGTCTCTCTGGATTGTCTTTCTCAAATTTTTAACCCCTTTTCTAATAGGCCAGAGCTATTTAAACCGGGGGAACCTAGCCAAATCCTGATAATAGCATGTCCGGAAATTAATTAGGGACTGCTATCGCGGCACCGGTAATTTGTAACAGTGATTCCCATCATACTAAAACCCAAACTACTTTGTTTTAAATTTGTCCTCTCAATTCAAGATGAATCAATGCACTGTAATCTAGATGTACTCGCACAGGCGGAACTGCAGAAATTTGTTCGTCCACATGTGGACAAGTGCGTTCATGACGAGCGACAGTTGACATTTCTAAAGCTCACAAACTCCAGTGCTTCTGAACCCAAAAGTTTAAATGTGCCGAGCGTTTATTACGAAACAATGGTTATGGTTTGCTTTAGTGTGTTTTTGATGTGCAATTAGTAAAATATTATACATCAACATCGTACTTACCATATTCATCTCAAAAATCAACGCACTGGCATGTGTATATCATAGCAAGTGACACGAAATGACAGGCTGACAGCCACTGATATTTGGATTGTGGACAGTTTGAGGATTGTACTGAGCCTTACTTTGGCAGTACTGAGCGTGGACCATGACCCACCATGGCAATACTTGTGTTGCATGACGACTGACAGATCAGCTGATAATCCGGCCTGTCCATCTATATGGCAGTGATCAATGCAATTGGAACCAACTGAGGTGATCGATCCATGGGGAGTGTTTGGTTTTCTCCTCACTGGTTTGCATCCGTTTTTTCGCCGTCGAAGACATCGCACTCTTAATAGAAATTGAAACTTCATTGTCTCTGCAAATACCAATATCGGCCCCATGTTTTCGTCCTTGACGCTTCGCCCGAACGTTCCTGAAAAGTAGAAATACAAACGGAAACACAAAGTATCTTGTCGTACACTCTGGAATTACGTAATCGAATACTTATCTGAACATTGTTCCGTCTATTGTAAATCTGTTATGAAATAGTGGTTTCGAGTTTAAACATATTGTGGAAATTTTGACATATCGTTTCTCCAATAAACCAACTTCGTCAAAAATGTTTATAAAAGAGAACAGAGAAAATTTTCGGAAAAAGTCAAACATTTTCAAACTCCTTCCTTTTAATTTATAACTCTCTACTATTTGTGAAGTAATCATTCAATTCGGACTTGTGCACATTTATTTCTAAAATTGTTCATTAACAACAAGATCTTAAAATTTGTTACACTCAACCTAAAAATGTTACAATTTGATCAGATAAATGTTACACTTAGAAATTTTAAAACGGCAACCCTGACCAGTACTATAACAGACCTGGCCAACGATTAGAAAAATGTACTGAAAAAGCCTATGAGTGTCGGTGCACCGCTTGTCGCATTGAAATAAACCGTCATCGGGTGTCGAGTACAACCGTGGAACAATGCGGTTTTGCAAACTGTAAAAGTTTTAAAAAATCTACCACTTTGTATCACTATTTTCAATTAAAATCTACCATGGTTCTCGAAACACTGGTTAATTTTGCTTGACATTACCGACGAATCTCATTCCTCTGAACACGAACAATCAATTCTCAAAATATTCCTCGTTTATTATGTATGTATCTCTTCCAAGTGTCGATGAAGTCACACATTCCCTTAATAACATTTTTCCACCTCAAAAATGCTTTTTTTGTGTTGACACTTTTTGTGGCTCATAAATTGCTCCACTAATTTCTTTCGTGCCGATATTTATGTATGTATAATATTTGGGTGCGCTCTATGTCCAACAACGCGCGACCCTAAAAGTGTAAATTAATGAATGCATTTTGCGTGGGAATTTTTCAGATGGATTCAACACGAATAGATTTTCCAAGTTGAGCCGCACGCACATAATATCCATCAACAACCACCACGACACAATAATACATAAAAATATTTTTAACATCATCTTTCTATCATTTGATGAAATTTTGTGATTCTCATGCGTATATGCTGTGATAACCGTTCCAAATAAAGCTCGGTGGGCTTACGTCAAATAATAAATTTATGTCTTCATTCTCAAATATCGTGCGCCACTTATTAACCAAACATTAGACAGCAATTTAAATTGAATTGAACATTTGAAATTGATCAAGTTGCTAGAACAGGACACCTATGTTAAATTATGGATCAATAAAAAACACGTAAACATGTTGCCTATTTGCATTTTAATATTTAAAAATTTGCATTTTTATAGCAACAAGTTTTTGTATGGTGCATCGATGACATGAAATGTTCTCTCTCATAACATATGGAATACGAACATACGAGTACTCATGTGTGTGGGTCTTTTTTTGTTGAAAATAAAGTGAATGTTGTTGAGTTGAGGAGACTCCGAGCGGAAGTGCCTGCCAAATGTAAGTTGTTACAGAAATGCAATGAGGTGATAAGAACTCAAATCGCCTACTCATAGCACTGTTTTGGACTTTTTAATATGCTAGTTTACGGATGTTAATTTAGTTTCATTAGTACTTCTTTGGTCTTGGTGAGTGTTTTTCTTTCTTGTAATTTTACATGTAAAATAATTCAAAGTGGCGCCCAATTAGGAAAAAAATCAACAATCCGTACTATTATACAAACTGAGTTTGTAACATACACGTATTCCAGTTGTCGTTTTGGAACTACAGTAGAGACCCGATATTCCGGATTGATTGGTACCGAATCCTATCCGGATTATGGAATTGTCCGAAATTTCGAAATACACGAATTGTCACAATAGATAATATTTATACAAAAATCCTCAAAAAATGAATCATTTGACCGCTAAATAATAATTTCGCATTCAAAATATGGCTTTCCCTTAAATTTTCAGAGCAATACGCATAGACCAACTTTAAAAACAAAATCCAAATTTTATGAAAATTCAAATAAAATTAGGTTCAAACTCGAATTCGGATTATGAGAATTCGGGATTTTCGAAAATCCTGGCCAAATGAAAAAAAAAACTACATACTCACTAAAAAACTGAATACTTTCAAGTTTAGTCAACCGAAATATAAGCGATTTAAAACTTAATTTTTTGTTGAGAGCAGCAATTTGAGGTGACATTCCGCATGTATTATGTATCATCTTGTTCCAAATTGGATCGCCAAATTTACCTCTTATACATATTAGCAGAAAAATAAAAAAGATTGTACCTACTACAACAACCAGCAACCTCCTAACCGCGATTGTTCCTCATGAATATTAAAGAATAGCCTGCGGCAAACACGAAGTCAACCGCTTTAATGCAGACCGTGCCTTGCCAGTCGGCTTCTGTTCATCTTATATTCATATTATTCAAATTACTCTTCAGTACCAAAAAAAAAAGGTTTTCAATTTTCTACAACTTTAAGAACAACATATCAACATTTTTCCATTAATTATCTCCAATTTGAATAAATCTGTTCTAACTGACACTACCGAAAAATAGATGGATGGCCGAATGGCCTATAGAACAGGATCTCATATCGTGAAATCCATAAGAAAATGCGAAAGGCACGGCGGAAGTGGAAAGGACCTAGTACACGGAGAGACTTTTTCTTTTTTTCCTAATTTCATCGCTTAATACTTTATTCGCAGTATAAATTTCACGCTGAACATGAGGGATTGCGTGCCAAGTTAATTTTTTGATTTAATTGTGTTTTTTGCTTTCCCCCGTCTCGGTTGTTCATTGGGTTGCGCTGAGCAATAACCAGACGCTATTATTCATCCCCATAGGATGATGATATGCCAATTTTGAGGTTTGCTGAGCAATGAACAAAAAGGTTCTTCATTTTTATAAAGGAAATCAGTAAAGGAAAGCATATAGACTTGGGAATAGCTCACAGAAAGATTGGAACGTTCGCAACATGAAAAATGATTATATTACAGAAATCTTAGGGGAATAAAGTATTAAAGAGGCTTAGCCTAGCTAGCTAGTTTTCCAGATATATACGAAATATTTAATATTCTCACTCCTTTGCCGCTCTCTCAACATTAAAGTTTTTCTCAGTATCAAATGTTAGTAAATTAGAAATTGTATTCCGTTGAATCTCGATGATACAATTTTGCTCAAATTAAAAGCTTATTTGAATTTGTTGCATCTACATGCCCTGTTTTTTGTTTTTCCAAAATTTTAAGATATACATGTCAAAAAAATTAACCATTAGGAAGCCAATAAGTAGAGGCAACTTTTGTCAATTTGGCCGATTTCCTAGTTCAATGTATTCACAGACACTGCAATGAAAAGCACAATTTTTGACATACAATTTTGTGTGATTTTCTAAATAGCTACTTTTGCCCCCTCTTTTCGAGGCGTTTTGACATGAACACCACTGCACAAAAAGGATATAATTGTTATTTCCAAATTCTATGGTTGAGTATAAATGCATTCCCAAGCATAAATTACAAAAATCTCATACCTGCCTTTTTTTATTTTTGTCCCACTAGAATGTGAATCTGAACCACTGTGCGGGCCCTACTAACAGTGACCACTTTTTTCGGGAACCAATCGCGGTCTCTTTAGACAGGTTGCACCGTACATAAACGCCTACAAATTAGAATCTTCCAGACATTCAATTTCTAATTTTAGAACAGAATAATGAATTGATATTGTTTTTTGGATACATTAACTAGAAAAATTATTACTTTCCTGGAAATGTCGCGTTCTAACCGTAACAACATAATGGGTGCTTTTTTAAACCATTGAACTTCAAGATGAAATTGACTGCTATTGGGTGGTTTAACATTGCAAGACGAAACCGGACGGCTAATAAACGGACGGCGAGAGCTTTTGTAGTGGCCAGCAGACAAGCATTGTGCATTTCACATTATCAGAACGCGTCTTACAAAAGAAAAAAATCGTGACGCGATTGTTTTTCTTTCGTAAGAATCGTACGACCGATTCGGAAGAATTGTACGACCGATAAGACGATTGCATTCACCGATAGTTCAGGCGTTCTGCGAAGACAATTAGCGCGTGTTTTACTTGCATTTTAATCTTGTTGACTTTTCACTTCATTGTACACTAACTTTGGAGCGTGCGTGGCAACATTTATGCATACTTAATAAATAACAGGCGCGACAATCCAACATTGGACTAAGGCCGCAGGATGTGTTAGTGACATCCTATTTCCAAGATCTTATCTGCTTTTTGATGAGGTAATGAGATCAGCATCACGCTCAGCAGTGTTATTTATCCCCATAAATGCGGGTACTCGTTTAACATCTGAGTGAGATCATAGTCTGTCACAAGCTCGTGAGTTCGAAAAACACAATGGAACACGGTGAGATTCGAACTCATGAGCCTGTGCACCGAAGGTGCGCGCACTAACCGGTCGACCAGCCAGACTACTTTGCATATGCATACTTGCTGTGTGATTATTGTACGCCCGTCCGTGTTTTGATCGAATAGTGTGAAATGATCATACGATGGTTCTTGTCGTGCAAGTTTACCCGTCCGATTTCGTCTTACAATCTGAATTCACCCATTCTCTCAAGCTTACGTTTTCTCGCGATTTTTTTTTACAAATATCGACTACCTTTGCATCTATGGCAGGACTGTCCAACTCGCGGCCTGCATGCAGCTTCCTGCAGTTGTCTATATGCGGACGGCAAGCTATTAGCTTTACATTGAAACGAACGGCTTTTATGTCTTATAGACAAGGACATCATTGATATAAAAACGGAAACTATGTATTTTCTGAATATATACGGAAAGACAGGAATTTGCGAAAATAATTTTCTTAACAAGACTACCTACTTCAATCTGGACTTTGAGTATTATCAGGAATGCTACAGAAGACGACAAAATGTCCTGCTCGACATAAGCATAAAGAGGACTACTAATCCTTATATCATCCGGCTCGGGAAAAACCTCTGAGCAGCGTATCTCACTATGGGAAAAGGTTCATGTTTTCATGTATGATTCGCCTTGTCGCGTATCAGTCAGAGTGTGTTTTGCGCGATTGATTATGAAGCTTTCATCTTCACGCATCGAAAATCAGGACCTCAAACAGCCAAATTCGTTTTGCGTTGCATTTTTTTCATAAAAGGTTTATTAAACATAGTACTGCGCCAATGAATTTATTATGCAATCTAAAATTATCCTTTCGGATACATAACGACCAGAGCTCTTACGTGATTTGAACCACATATTTACGCCTGCCGTCCATTACCTGCTTCGAGCGGCGCGGCGCTCCCGCGTTTAAAGCTTTTCCGAATTTTACCGAGAGTGCATTCCAACTCTCACAACTGAAATTTGCTTTACTTTGACCACACGCACAACAGGAGCAGCACATGCGCACAGCAAATTCGTGAGTCGAGAGTACATACGAACTCTCTTTACGAACTGCCTTCTAACAAAAACAAAACACAAGTCGTCATGCCAATAGCTTTTTCATGCTTCGCGCGACTCGCGCTATTGTATCAAAAAGTGTTGGATTTGGCGCATATTGCCGCACGAACTTCAGGCGTTGAGAGTTGCTACTTTTCCAATCAGGTGTACAGTGAAACTTCCCTTAACGGACACTTCCCAATAGCGGACATTTCCCTATAACGGACAAATTTTGATTCCCCGGCAACGTTCCTTGTGTTTCTTCACATTGAATACTTCTATAAAGCGGACACTCTCAATAACGGACGCGGACAACCTTTTCGTTGATTTTCCCTTGCTGCATGTTCTCTCTATAGCGGACACTACATACTAAAAAAAAAAATTTCAACAAAAAAAACTTTTGCTTGTCAGCTTTCCCCTTTTTAGTAATTGTTTGTTTCCGTCTTTTTAGTAATTGTCTATTTCACTTCCACTTTCGTCGTTTGTGCGATTCTTTTGGCTTTCTTTTTTTTGCTATTTCGCCCTTCTCACTTTGCTTAGAATAGTCCTGCTGCACATGCTGAATGTTTACCTTGCTCGTACTCATATCTTTTTTTGGCTTCGTGTCTATTGTTAACAAGTGTGTTAAGTGTGAATTATGTCGCGAGTGCGCTTAACACTTAAAGAAAAAGTTGAAATTATTCAGTTTAAGGAGCGCGATAAATTAAGTTTTCGGGCGGCAGCTACGAGATTTCATATAAGAAAAACGCAAAAAGGACTTCTTGAAAGAATACGATAAACACGGGAACGATGGAAGCCGGAGAGCCTTTCCAAAAACGGCTGGCTTGACAATAGACAAAGCCGTTTTCGAATAGTTTTGTCGTGCGAGGGCTGCAAACATCCCCATTTCCGGTCCACTTCTTAGAGAGAAGGCACATTCTAAATAAACGTGTGACAATCTGAAATTTCCTGTGTTGTTTTTTTCTTCATCTTGGTACCATTCTCTCTTAATAGCGGACACTTCTCTATAACGGACAAAATTGTATTCCCCGTAAGTGTCCGTTATAGGGAAGTTTTACTGTATTTGTATTTTATATCTAACAATGGATATACATAGGTAATGAGAAATTAATAAATGTTCGTTCATGGGCATTCCCCACTATATGGGATATGGGATATGCGGGATAGCCGGTACCACCGCCGGGCTAGTATTGATAACCTTGATAATTTCCATTATATTCAATTGAATTTTTGTTAATTTTGCATAGTTATGTTATCTTTTGCTTATTTACGCTGTTGGATGAAAGTGCGCAACGATTTTTTCAATCTAAGATGATGGCGTAACCAAGCAAAACATGGCGTAACTATGTAAAATAAACAAAAATTCCATTCAATACAATGGAAAAGCTTTCTGAATATTGGGTGTGTCTTCTCTATGCGATAAGACTAACCAGCCGACAGGTACTGAATATAGACTATCAGAAACCCGGCCCTAATGTGTTGTAATATAAATAATTTTCGCAATACCAGTCGCTAATCTGCACATCCGAGCAACACTACACTCTCCTTTGTAGATTACAAGCGACTAAATAACTCTTCCAGTGGAACATGTGCTTACTTGTAAAAGCTTTTCCGCACATTTTGTGAAAGCTTTGCCGCTGGAGCGCCGCGCCACTCAAGTTTACGCTTGCAGTGGACGAGAGCCCTTAAATAGCCGATTAGAGCTACAATGCGCTCGGAACCATTCATGTTTAGGGAATGTGACCTCCAGAAGCCAAAAGGTGTCAATGTCAATGATCTAGTAATGAGTGGCTTATTTTTTGGCATGATTGATTGAACGAAAAAGATAAACGTCCATGAATCAGACCTTTTCAGAAATTTGAACCACCTCATTTAGCAAGTGATTGTAATTTCTGAGCGTTTACTGTGATAAATTAATAAAATAGGAGTCACCAATTTCGATCAACAGTTCATCCGATGCAAATGTTTTGCGACGCGCCATGCACCACGTAAGTTGCGTAGGTGGCGGACGGCTGCAGTTCATATCATTGAATTGATGGGCTTCGATATAAGAAGACTAAAGCACTGCCGAAATTGGTAAAATCAAAATCTATCCGGAAATAATTGTAATGAAAGTCTCCTGCTTCAGTCTGTTCTGAAAAGGTCGATGATGGTGCTTTCAAAATATTTTTTTGCAGTTCTGCGAATTCTTCCCATGACTGTGTGGCCAATGGAGAATGAAGAGTGTAACAATAAAACGAGACTAATTGTGAAAATCTTGACTTATCGTTCCATTCTATACACCAACTGCGGTGCATGTCTGTAGTATTTATGGCATGGCAACTTACCAGCTCTACGGGAACTACGCGGAACTTTGTCTGTTTGGAGGAGAAGAGCCCCAGCGGGAGAAATATCGAGTTATTCAATTTCGGAAATGTCACATTGGAATTTTTGCATCAGGACCTCTAAGCGTCTATAGCTCAGTAGGTAGAGTTGCTGACCTTGTGACTGAAGGTCGGAGGTTCGAATCCCGATTGGGACGAAACTTTTTTCCCTCACTTTCCTCAATTTTTGGTATTTTTTCCCAAAGTTTTGTGGTTTCGTACAGATAGACACACTCATCAGGTCTTGTGTCTGTTATCTATCTGTGCACAAGACGACCACTTTAATTTTTAGCGGGAGAATTTTATGGAGATTTTGATTTGCCGTGAAGGCTACCACCATGACGCTCGACCGTGCAGGTCTGTACCGGTGTTGAATGCTCACATTGCTTTGGGAGTTGTGATGGTAGTAAGATATTTTTTTCCCTCTCGAATTTACAATTACTGTATTAATTCTGGTTCCCAATTTCGTGGGTGCGAGTTTTAACTAATTGTCGAGAGCCTAGTTAAACAAGAAAAACAAATCTAGTGAAAGTGTCTTCCAAGGGTTCTCAAAAAAGTTGTGAAACTCGCAATGGTGTGAAAAATATATTGCTTAATGGTTACTTTCATGGTAGTTAATGTTTGTACAATTTGAGAAATTTTTCAAAATTTTGGAAATGTCAAAATTTGGTAGATTTGGGTATATACATTTTAAATTTTTTGTAGTAGAGTGGAGGATTGTCGAATTTCGGGAAAAACGGTAGATATATACCACAAAAGTGGTAAAGTCGGAACACTGGGTGAGACACTAGTAATTTTAAATAAGTGGGTTATTATAATGTTACTCATCTCCATGCCATATTTTATTTTATCTGCAGATTTGCAGCTATGGCTTTTTTGCTGGTATAGTCTCAGTTATGTATTTCAAAATTCAACTCTATTCTAGATGGGGTCATCGCCGGAATCAAATTGTTTGAATCAGTGTTTCTCAAACTAGAAACTAAAATTCTTACTCACATTATTTGTTCACATCGTAAAAACAGTGCTAGTAAGAATTGAATTCAGTTCTTTTCAATTACTCCTTTTAATCCACTATAAGTAGCAAATCACCATAATATATCTATGAAATAAATTTTCACAGAATACCCTCCATTTTTCAGTCTGTCTCTCATTTACAAGCCATTCAGATAAGCACAAATGTCATTTCCATAATAATGGCGACAAAACCGGGTACCAATAAATACATCCTCCCGATGAGTACCTTAAGGTGACATCAAGACAAATGTATTGCTTGCAAGTTCACGCGGCAGATTAATGTGTCGGGTCCATCATTCGTGTCTTCGTGCCTACGTGTGTCGGATCGGATCAACCCACGTTTGATACGAACGACCGCGCACCGCCACCAGGCCTCCACTTCTTTTGTCCATTCTCGCTATACGTAACTTAATCCTTTTGATTATACTCCAATCGCAATCGCAACAACTTATCGCCTCCTTTAACCTGAAGCGTTAATCTTACCTTGAAATATAGTCCTGAAGATTCTGTATGTGTGCGATAGGTCCATTCACGAGCAGGATTCCATGTCCGTTCGTTCGTATACGCATAGTCATTTAGGTTCGGTTTGCTGGCTTTCAAAATAACTCAACAAAATAAAGAATTAACGTTTGTCATGCGTATTTTTCTTCTTCATTGCTAAATTCTTTGAATGGTCACAGCATTTTTTCTGCAGGCTTATAACAATTCACATACACAATATTCCTTGTGCAGAAATAAAGTGAACATGAACATCGTATATACTCTCTTGACCGGATATTTTATTGACCATACGATTGCCATGTTTCTCGATGACATTCAATATGTTTATGGTGAAATTTTGCGCAAAGTCCGTTCACCACAATGTACAAAACATTGTCATACGGATTATTTCCAATATTGGTGTATCGTAAATTCAATGAAATTGTATCAACTTCTGAAAATGGCAATGGCACCAGCCAATATGATGGTCTTGGACTTTTTGGATTCACGGGCAGTGAATTCAATATATGAGAGAAAATATTGAAGACGATTGTTTGCAGATATGGTGGTGTGGTTTAGGTATACATACATACAGACGAATAGGCGACTCGTGTTTCGGGCGGGAAATTGAAAATATATATAAAAAAAGAATTGAGTCCGAGAATCTAATCTAATGGCAAACAATCGAGGAAATTGAATTCGATAAGGTTTGGTATGGATTTGTGAAGGATAGATGTACTTCATCTTACTTTTTGTAGGTTTTTGGAAGGATATAAGTAGTTTACTGAATATAGAGCTCTTATTTTCGTAAGTGAATGAAATATAGGTCACACCGATTTACTATTAATCAGTTTTGGTCAGGATAAAGACCAGTGGTTCTCCAAATGTCATCAAAACCGTTGCCTTTCATACATCGAAAATCACAGGTCTTTAAGAAACTTCTTTGACTTTGATCCCTATGTATTTTCGGTACATTACGCTTTCAGGTCCCCAAGGGAAATTTTTGATGTTTCCGATATTTTACGCTATGTGTCCGCTATATGGCGGACGGTAAGATAAGTGTCACTAGTGTCGATAAGAAGAACAAGAAAAATTCCCTTGGGGACCTGAAAGCGTAATATACCAAGATAAGTAATAATTGAGTTATGTCGTTTAATGTAAATTAAGTTATTTTTTTATGTTAATGTCAAGGCTTCTAGGCAGTGGCGGCTCGTGACCTTCGAAACTGGGGGTTCACTATTCACATAAAACATACAAGAGCAAGAGCAAATTCTTCAAAAATATGTAAATATGGGCTTAAGTGTTTAGGTTAAAATTTCGTTTTCGGCTTTATTAGCCTTTCGCAGTGGCGTAACGTATGGTGTTTCAAGTGCTCGGTGGAAGACGGACCGCAACCGCCAGAGAATAGGGGGAATTATCCCTGTTCTCTTCTCTGAAAAAAAAAATGCTGGTATGCTAAAGTGCTACATAACGATCTTACGTACTGTAATAATTAGGCTTTATAATAGATTAGATTGGAAGCTTTATGGCTATGATGCACTGACCTTATCCAATCTCGTGGAGCGAAGTGACAATTTTTGGACTGTGAACACAAATATGTATATTTTTTAGATTCTTGGAATATAGGAATATGGAAGCTCGATATATTTACGATATTGGACAAGTGCGAAACGTTTAACGTTGCCTCGTAGCAGAGTTAAACGAAGATTCGATGATGAGGATGTTGTTATGAATACAGCCCCTAAATAAATATTTTCAATGAAAAACATAAATTCTGTATAGATGTTGAAATTCTAACCATATGCTAAAAATAAAGATCCTTTTGGCCGAACTACTGCCTCGGAAACAATGCAAAAAAGCATTCACCCATTAACAAAGAGAGAGAGAGAGATTTCAAATCCTCACTCAAAAGAAAAAAACCACCCAGTGAAAATTCAACTTTTGATTATGTGGATTTCTTGATACGTAATCAAATCCCAAATTCAAATTCAATCCTCCCCCTAAAGTAAGACGTTGGTGGAATCTTAGTTGAATCCTTGTTCCCGGTTTTAATCTATACAATTTAATTAGTGCGCTTGCCTTCAAGTTTTGGCGAAAAAAAAAACAATTCCTCATTTACCTTTTAATTTTTACCAGCAAACAAAGATCTATATTTTTTTTTAACTAAACAGAATCACTAGGCGATTTTTGCATAACAGACAAGAAAACTAAATTTCTAAAGTGAAACGAAAAATCTCTACTCATTCTTATATTTCAGCGAAAATTCTCATCCTAAATTCTTATCATCAATTCAGTTTATCAGCAAGTGGTGTGCACAGCCTATCCGTGCACAAACTCCAGTGTAAATTTTGCACTATCCCCTTGCCCCGGGAACTCTTCACATATCTGATTTTGGAGCGAGTGCACCAGTTGATATGACTATCTGTGCATGTGCACCACACCAAGGGTGCTAGATGGATGGATGGTAGATGTTGGACACTGGTCGCGACATATTCAATGCGTGGATTGTGTTGTACGTTTAACACCCAGAGTATCGCGTGCGCTAGTGAAGTTTTTTTTTGCGAAATGGGAAATGATGAGTTCATTATGGTAGTTTTATCTGGGGGTGCACGTGCACATGTGCACATATGGGCGAGCCGCCACTGCTTCTAGGGGATAACCCTTTAATGCAAGAATAGTCTAGACAGAAGGGAAGTTAGGGTGAGCGTTCGAGAGGGGGACAACGCTAACATCCATGGTCACAGTGGGACTCGAACCTACGCTCTGGCAATTTAGAAATAAAGTGACATCTCTACCACTGAGTCACCGAATTGCACATTTTGGCAATTTTAAATCAACCCGTCGATAGAATTTTTAAATTCTTGTGAGTTCAGAAAATATTGAAAACATGAAATCTTTCTAAAATGGAATTTTTAACTTAACTATACGTAATGAAATTTGGTCACTATTTTTTCCGAAATCAACACCACACAGTTAGCAGACCCCGCAAAATGTTTTCATCGCTGACCAACGGAATTATTATCTTCCTTCCCTCCAACAGCATAATTCTTTCCGTGGTATTTTCTTTTCTTTCTTCTTCATTGCACAATTTAAAAAAAACTTTATTTTATCTAAATTCGGTACATTACGCTTTCAGGTCCCCAAAGGAAATTTTTGATGTTTCCGATATTTCCCGCTATGTGTCCGCTATATGGCGGACGGTTAGATAAGAGTCGCTAGTGTTGATAAGAAGAACAAGAAAAATTTCCCTTGGGGACCTGAAAGCGTAATATACCATTACAGTATATAACGGTTATGTAGCATAGCACTTGCCTTTATCAGGATTTTTGATTTCATCGGTTTTAGGAACACCAAAACGGTTTTTCAATTGTTGGAAATTTATCAAAAAACGGTCACTTTTCTAAATTTTTGAAATTTGGCAAAGACGGGCTGATATTCACATTTTGCTAATAATTGCAGAGTCCTGGCTGACTCCGCCCATAAGTTACAGCCATTCAAAAACGTTGGTTAGTTAGTATCAGCAATCCTATATCACAAGACAAAACTAACATTGCTCTCAATAAACCAGAAGATGCTTAGTGTATTCCACGCAATTGTTTGTACTGTTGAATCCTCCACAATACAACAATTCACAATAAAAAAGAAACAACAAAAATTCTACTTGATGACAACTTCTCCATCTGTTATTATCATGGCGCGTTAATCTTTAGCAAGCGTCAAAATTGCATTATTAACCTCGACTCAAGGATTTGTTGTTGTTGTAGCTCGTGACGCGAGTGTGAATAACATTCGCAAATGTATCATACCTTACAAGCTGTTTTTGTGTATTGTTGGCATACATCGGCTGTGTTAGGAATTTGCAAACAGGAAAAAGAAAAAGGATCTACCATCTACGTACGACAAAGTCACATGTCTCTTGTCAACCGCGATGTATCTTAAAACTTAAACGACACTCTGTGCTGTGTTATAACATGAGTGATACCAAGCTACTTATAGGGATAGATATTCACACGTACGACGAAGCTGGGAAGATTGCTATTTTAAGATTAGCATGAACATGTAACCGTTTCTCCAGGAACTATTATGAGACCATTATTTTGTCTGTTTATAATGTGCCTTCATTAAAAATGTTTCTGCATTATTACGGTTATATTAGAGAGGTTAAAGTGTCGGTGTACGACATGTTTGTTTACCATATTCTTTATGCATTTTATTTGACTGATGATGTCTTTTGATTATAAAGTGAAAAACTTTTGTACCTATGTACAGGTGCAGGGTGTTAACTCGGATACCGCATATTTTTGGGTAGTACACGGCAAGTTGTAAAGGATGGTCCAAACAGTGAATCCGTAACCCCAAACCAATGCTCTGCGGGACGGGATAATTAATGAAAAAAAATCTAGTTTAACATCTACTAATTGAAATCGTAGTCCGTCGTCCGAAAAACACCATAAACTGAATTCGTTTATGGTGAGACTCGAACCCACGGTTCTGTACACCCAGCGACATAGCCAGGATATTGTTTCGGGAGGCGTCTAATTTTAATAAATTTGTTCGAAATGCGAATTTTTTCTGTTAATTTTGTTCGAAACGCTATTCACCCTTAAAATGTCGATGAGTTGCTCTGTGTTTGTGTTGATTGATTAAATTAATTTAGCATTTTGTATGTACATATAAGCAATTAGGCGCTAGTCACTTCCAGGCCCGAATAGAAGGTTTTTGCTAAGATCTACTTTTCGCGAATAGTTTCTTTATTTTGGGGCTCTTTGACTATGATTTATTGTCAGAATTTAAAAAAATCGGCCACTAAGGTGAATCATCGATTGTGCAATTGCATTTTTTGTCCATTTGGATTAATACTTCATCAGTGGCGAATTTACCAGTAGGCTGAGTAGGCTGAAGCCTAGAGCGGCAGATTTTTAGGAGGCGGCAAATTTGGGGCAGACATTTTTTAGGCCGCAACCACACTGTCCGAGGTTTGCCAAACTGCGCGGTACAAAAGATCAACCTTGTAGACAACATACGACCGGACAGTGTGAGGCCGGAATTAAGTTTACCAGAGAGCACATGTGGGCCAAGTTACTTCTTAGATACGTTTTGGAAACAGGTGAAGTTTGAACCTGAAGAAGTATTTATCGTCTTTATTTCAGAGCTCCATACGCTGGAAATAAATATTGAAAACCGTTGAAAATGACAACCGTTCAACTGGATGGCCGAGGGAAGAAACTTTTGTTTTTAAGTTATGGATTTCAATATGTCATTTAATCATAATTTAAAAAATGTTAGAAGATTGAGGTGTCTTCTTTTAAAATAAATTTTGATTGTTAAAAAAAAATTAGTTTACTAAAGTCGAAGGTTGAAAAAAAACTTTCTTCTTTCTTTTTAAATTTCTCTAAGATCATTCTCCAATTTCTTGAGCGGAAAAAAAGAATTGTTTGCGTGAAATCTAACATAGTCAAAAGTCAAAATTTGGATTAGGTGAATAGGGCGCCAAAAATTCAATTTTTTATCCCATCAGGTCATAATTGTTGCTCAATGATTAAAAAAACGCAATAGCACGATATCGGTATTTTTTTCTAATTTGTAATTTGCTAGTTATGGCCTTTTTGCTCAACAAAATACCGCTTAGAAGACACCGCTAAAAACCTATGCCTGACCAAGGCATTATACAGGGTGGAGCAGAGGAAACACATGTTTTTTGAACTGCTAGTACGCGGCGACTAGAGGGGGTATTGACCTTGAATGAATGTTGGCACTGCCTATAAAATGCAGTTTCAGTCGCTATGGAGCGTAGAACATCGTGTGTTCGTTGTCGAGCAGTACCTTAGAAACAATGATTCCGTAGTCACAGTGCAACGTCTTTTAATTTTAGAGTTGGACGTCGAGGTGCAACGTCTTTTCCCTCAAAATTTTAGAGTTGGACGCCGAAGCGGGAATGAATGAATGTATGAAGACTGTAGCATCTGCATCTTCCGTAAAAATTTCGGAATCATTGTTTCTAAAGTACTGCTTGACAACGAACACATGATGCTCTACGCTCCAACGCTTCATAGCGACTGCAACTGCGTTGTATGGGCAGTCTGTCAACATTCATACAAGGCCAATACCCCCTCTCGTTACACCGTAGTAGCAGTTAAAAAAAATGCGTTTCCTCTGCTCCACCATGTAGCATCGCATTTCCGAGTAGCTCTGTCATTAAGTTTGAAGAACGGTCGGGACCCTCGAAATGAAAATCTCGAAGGTCAAAATTATTCGAAATATATAAAGGAAATCCGTCTGTTAGACACAAAGTATTAGTGGTGTTGCGCAAATTTCGTCTAAAACTTGAATTGAAGTTACTTGTAGAGGCAAGTAGGAGCGCCAAATATGAATAGCCTATGGGCGATAAATCTGTAAATCCGCCACTGTACTTCATATTATGCTGTCAGCTTAAAACCATTTCAGTTTCGAACAGAATAGACAAGAATGAAATCGAGGCTAATTTCGGGCGCAGCCGAAATTTGAATATCCTTAACTTTTTTCGAGCAAAATGTCTCTCAAGCAACCTTATGACTTGGGTTCCTACTCCGTCCGTTCCGAAGTCTTGTCTGGATTTGTCTTTCATGGCCGCTCTATGACCCTGACTCGTGTCCTTCTATTTTTCTATTTCAATTTTATTCATTTTTACATAAGGTGTTGTAACTTCGATAAAGGACATTTATGTGAGGTTTGGTAAAGGTTAGCCCAAGAAAAATTTTTTTTTCTTAACTTGATTTTCAGGGTGGAGATTCTATGGCAGCGCCATGTTTCGTCTTCTTTCGTTCTCATTTATATCTCCAAGACGTCGAATGAAACACATTAATGTCGGGTTTTCTGAAGATTGGTCCCTAAATAAAAAGTTTTTTTTTTTTTACAGAAGAACGTGTTTTTAGGGGGGTTTTATATGGCGGCCCCTGACTCAAATGTCCGATTAAGCCTCTTTTTGCGTGAGTTTTGTAACTGCGATGGAAACGAATATTTCAGCGGTTTAGTGAAAATTTGCCCGAAAATAAAGTTGTTCATAGATGAACCTCTTTTGAGGAGTGGGGCTTATGTGATAGCCCATTACCCTATAACCAGACTTCTTCCGTTTCTAAATATTTTTTGTATCTTTGGATATTTCGGGAGGTATCCGGACCCCCTGATACCCTCCCCTGGCTGACTAACGACTACCCTACCAGATCACCTTAATCTAAGGTGACCAGACTCCCGAAGGCCCAATGCTGTACACATACTTGCGGAATTCGGTTTTTAAGCAAATCCTCAGTCATACTTCCAGGCTCCAGGTCCGAGGTCAACACCGCAAAAATGTTGTAAAATTCTCTGATGCGCGACAGACAGAGATAGGTCTGAGCGCAGAGTAGTTCGAGGTACAGGATCTGAGTGTACGTATGGACGGGCCAGAAGTCTAAATTCTACAAATCGCCTTCCATAGACTCACCGCTCGCCTTATCCTATTTCCCAGCGGCGCTATCAAAAATGTTTGCGTATTCTGAAAAGGTCTGATCGGAGCGAAGGTCGAGCTATAGGATTTGAGTAATCCTAAGGACGAGCCAAACGTCTAAACTTTACCAATTACCATCTATTGGTTCACCCCTCGCTGCGATCGCAACTCTCCTTATTCACTGCCTACTAGCGCAGCGCTGGTCGCAAGGATGTTAGCGAATTATGAAAAACGCACCAGACAGAGTGAGTTCTGAACGAAGCAAAGGGCGAGCCACAGGATCTGAGTAAAATGTATGGACGAGTCAGTGATCTAAATTTAACGAATTGCCTTACATTGCCTCACCGCTCGCTGCACTTCGCCTTATCCTATTTCGCAACAGCACTGCGTCGCAAAAATGTTAGCGAATTCTCTAATGCGCGACAGACAGTGCGAGGTCGACGAGCCAGAGGTCTAAATCTGATCTAAATCTGATTGCAATATTTCTGGAGCAGAGTATGCATTTCTCCATGGTTGATGCCATGCCGGTTCCCTGGGCTCTTAACGCCGTTTTAAATTGACTCTAAGGAAATTTCCTATACAGGGTGATAAAGGAATCGGATAGAGTATAGTGGCTCATTATACCCTTCGCTTATTAAGCGAAAAGGGTATATTAACTTTGTCATGAAGTTTGTAACGCATTGAAGGAAGCATCTCCGACCATATAAAATATGTATATATATGATCAGCGTGACGAGCTGAGTCGATTGGAAGATATCCGTCTGTCCGTCTGTCTGTTTGTCTGTCTGTTGCGACGCGTTTTGCTCGGCTAGTTTAAAAGCTATGGAGCTGAAATTTTGCACACATGCTTCTTTTTGTTGCAGGCAGTTTGTATGTTTGAATCGCTAAAATCCGACAAGGGGTTCGTGGGGCTGTCATACAAACCTAACCTCCAAAATTAGGTTCTTCTTAGAAAAACTTTTTTATTTATGCACCAATTTCAATCAAATTTCACAGAAATGTGTTTTAATTGCTGACACACAATATATGTAAAAATCGATAAAATCGGACAATGGGGTCGTGGGGCTGCCATACAAACCTAGTCCCCCAAATCAGGTTCTTCTAAGAAAAACTTTTTTATTTTCTCATCGAATTCAATCAAACCTCAGAAAATTATATTTCTATTGATGCCACATAACAAACGTGAAAATAAATGAAATCAAACTATGGGGTCGTGGGGCTGCCATACAAATTTAATCCCCGAAGTTAGGTTCTTCTAAAAAATAATATTTTATTTGGACACAAATTTCAACCAAACCTCATTGAAATGTATTTTTATTGATGTTACAAAACAAATGCGAAAATGAATTAAATCGGACCATGGGCTCATGGGGCTGGCATATAAACCCAACCCCCAAGTTCTTCGAAAAAATTTTTTTTTATTTGTCCACCAATTTCAACCAAATCTCATAGAAATGTGTTTTAATTGATGCCACAAACATACGTAAAAATTGATGGAAAAGCCATAAGTTCATAGGGCTGCCGTACAACCCCACCTCACCCTTTTTGGTTTTTCTAAGAAACCCACGTACCCCGCTTCCCCCAATAAATCTTCGCCATGGCACTTATATGAAAATTCAAGGAAAAGCATGGAAGCAGGGAGGACTGAACACAAGTCATAGGTACGCTTGAAAAAACTTTTACCCCGATGGGAGCGAAGGGTATCCAAATTTCGGCCGCGCCCGATATTAGCCTTGGTCTCGTTTTTCAATCGTTTTGTCATAGGGAATATAAATTAAAATCTCATTATTTGACGGGTGTAACTTCTGAACCTTGGCAGCTACAGCCTTGAAATGTTCAACAAATATGTTTGCCAAATTTAAAAATTCCACTCAAGAATTTCCAAGTTATGGACATTTTTCGATTAGGAAACACAGAAGTGCAATTTAAGCAGCAGAAGCTTCCGAACGCGGATAGGAGGACCGTAAAATTTGGAGGAAATATGAGCCCCAAGTAGCTCTACAATTGCAAGTTTTCAGAGAGATCGGTAAGGGCTCCCGGTTGTTGAAAATGAAAGATTGGCTAACATAAAAGTGCGATTATCTCGCTAAATATCGATCGCACAGAGGAGTCAAACTTTACACATTAAAGGCAGACATAATTGTTCACAGGCTTCATCGATGAGGTTATTATGTAATGAACTAGGTTTCATTGTGTGACATGGGAAATGCTGTATATTTTGCTGTACATTTCCCAAAGCTGTACGACAGGTCAAACTGCTGTACTGTAGGTGCAGCAAAATGATGTACGTCTGGTCAGCTTACCTAAATCTCTACATTTCCAAAAGGTTTGTCTTCATGCTGCCTACTACTTCGCCTTTCTTGCAAAGTCTTTCACTTAAAATTCATAAGAAAGAAATTAAATCCTCCAGAACTAGAGTTTCGCTTTTCGCATAAATCAGCCAACAATATGTCGGTATTTTTCTTTTTATGATGACGATGGTATCCTATTCCGTCTCCTCACTTTCCGTATACATACCGACAAAGTGCTTGCTCCAACAGAACTCTACCATGGTAACAACAACGCGTCTGCAACTTAAACCAATACAAATCACAAATCAGCTTATTCCAAATTTTGCACAGAAAAACTACAGGGAAAAAAATACTACCCGGAAGAAGGCAGATTTCGCGTTTCTTGAAAATGAAAATTTATGACCTTTACAACTTGCCAAGAACCACGTCTACCGTACAAATAAAGGAACACGAAAAACAAAAACGATTTCGGGGGAGCGAACTTTAATTGACTTGTTACGATGTTTGTCTGCTTCACGTAAAATTCTTTTTATTTTTTTCTTCTGTGTTATGCATACATACTTATGTTGGCACTTTATTTGTATACTGCTGCGAATTTTGACTTCAACCATCTCAACCTTGAAGGGATAACAGTCCTTGGTCTTGGTATACATACATATTTTAATTTTCTTCTTTTGCGTTTTCTAAAACGCCTTTATGCCACCGCATCCAAACTCAAATACATACTCGTACATACACAGAGAATTCATTTAAAATAAAAGATAAACCATACCGGCCGCGAAAATGTGGTGCGGAAGATTAAGTGCAAATTATTCTTTTCTTTGGACATGGAGGCGTAAAAATGAAACAGCCGAAAAAACTGGCATCAAGGCTCGCACAGGACTGTGGGTTGCAGCAATGATATGGATGGAGAAATTGGTTTTGCTTGCAATGACTTAAATTGAATTGTTAATAATAATATGGATGATGTGGCGTTTTTCTGTGACGTTTTGGAATTCGTTAAATGTTTTTTGTTTTGAACATTTGCATTGTAAAATATTAAGAGGAAATTTTATGAGAGAAAGTGAGAGACTTTGTGGAGGATTAGGGTAGATAGGAATAGTAACCGACAAGGAACTGCTCCGTTTTATAAATTAAAATTTTATGCTAGATGCAGGAAAAATTTTGTGAACATTTCGAAAAAAAGTAAAACAAAAGTATAAAAAGGTAAATTAAAACTATTTTAAATATTTCTTTATACACAAATCTTAGATACGAACAATATTTGTAATTCATTATCACATTAACATATCTCCCTATTTAGAGTACTCAAAATATTTCTGGGTTAAAATAATTCCGCTCATCGTTTAATTGGCCACCCTCCCTGCTTTCTTTGATCCAATCAATTACAGATTTAATCTGTTCAATTAAGAAACATCACTACTATGACTATCGGAATCCCTATTCCTCTAATTTACGACTTTGATCATCCACATTTGGCTCTGTGGCTCCTTCCGCTTCTGGCTCACCTATAGCGTCTCTAAAAATGTACCTCGTAAAATATTCCTATATATGTCCGTTTGCTCGCCTTTAGGCAAAATATGCACCCCAAAGAACAATGTAATTAAAATACTTTAGCCACTGGCCCTTTTCAAACTCGGGCACTCCCATTGTGATATTGTTGTTGTTTTTCATTGAATGATTGTGTCGCGAGTGCATGGTGCGTGCATACTGTTGTGGTTTGTGGCTGAGCTAATTTTGGGCCACGTTAATTTGGACTTCGTCACACTACACAAGCACGTATGCATCATGCATATGCATTTTCTATAAATGTGTACCTACTTGCTCGGCTGCCTGTTGGAAACCGCATCTTACCGAAAATAGCTTGTGGCAAAGAAATATTTAGAGCCTAACCGATTTTAGCTTAGCGCATCTTAAAGCTGTTCGTTCATTTTCATACAATATAAATTGAATGAGATATTTATGTAAACACACGAAAAGATCATCAATTTGTTGGTATGTGCGCATACATATTGCTGTGGTAAGATTTTATCGAATGCAAAAGAAATACACAAAATACCTTCGTTAATCCACCATAGATATGCAGAAGAGTTGCCGTTTAGTGTCATGTGTATTTGGAGAAGCTTTAATATAAATAACTATGAAAAGACTCAGCAAACTATGTCACAATTAAATGAAAAATTTAAAATATTTCAAAATATCCTTGGGATTACATTGTATGGTATTGTATTTAATTCATAAAATTCAAAATGAGTTACAAAATAGACATATAAAAATATTTCAGGAAGTAATCCGTTGAAAATTATGAAAAGTTTGAAACATTATGTATTCTAAAACTAAAAGAATTAAGAATAGTGTTTAATGTTACTTCGAGGAAAACAAAATTCAAAATGTATGTGTGGGGTGATCTCAAAATTAATTCAATGAAAAGACAAGATATAATTAAGATGATAGAGTAAGTAAACAAATGCAAATTTATAGAGACTAATAAGATTAAAACTAGGAAGCAAAAGCAACAAACTCTTTGCAGTCACACCAGAATGTAAGAATATAAGGATTCCATATTATCAAAATCTAAACCGAAGAGCCATTTTCTAACGCACTTAGCAAATCTTCCAGCTGTTGTTACAGATCTGATTGAATGTGGAAGGCTGTTAAATAGACGGCACGCGGAAACCACAAAGTAATTTCGGAAGGTGGTAGTCCGGGAAAATGGAACTGATACCAAATTTCTGAAGTTACTGCGAAGATTCAGATGGTCAGAATGTAATCTAAAATTAAGATTACCTGATCGAGCAAAAAATATATTTAACACGTTGTAGCAATACAAATGTCTGACTGGAAGGATATTTAGGTCACAGAACAGAATAAAACTAGAGTATCTCCGTTTTTTTCGGCAAATGATTCTCACCACGTTTTTTTGCAGAATGAGGATAGGCTGGATTTTATTATAATTTGTTCCCCCCCCCCCCCCCCCCCAACACGCAATTCTATATTGAATTTTGGAATGGAAGATCCCAAAATAAATAGTTTTTAACAGATCATTCGAGCAAACATTTATCAAGTAATAAAAATACCTCAAGGTACATCTGAAGTATTTACCTAGATCTTGCGTGTGGAGGGCAAAACTCAACTTGGAGTCCAGTGTAAGGCCCAGGTATTTGAACTTATCAACCACTTCAATATCAAAGCAATTATCACTACATTGATTGCTTTCGTTAAATGGTAGGGTATTAGGCAGTACCGAGCAACTACAAGAATTTAAACTAAAACGTGAACAATCAGGTGCGTGGTACCAAAACTCGTCATAGGCTATAGCCGTAGAAGACAAATTAAAAAACATGAGCTTAGTTTTTGAGCTTATTATCAGTTTATGATGTGAAAACCAACATCTTGATAAATTCAAATCCCAATTAATATTCTAGAACCGTAGGTATACCCTATATCGTCCGCGAAAGCGGTGATTGATCCCTTAAAGTCTAATCCAAACAAAGAATTTATAAATACTAAAAATAATATGGGGCTCAAAACGGAGCCTTGAGGGACTCCCAAAGTTAAACACTTAGCACTACTGCTTATCCCTCCAATGTTAACACGTTGCGACCTATTTGTTAAATATGATTTAAACCAGTTTAAAATGAAACCACGAAAGCCCTGTTAACTTTTTATTATCAACATTGGTAAAGATCCTAGAGCAAAAAACGAGTAAAGCATCTTCCGTGGATTTACTTTGACGAAATTCGAATTGTAAGGGACTAAAGAACTTAGACACATTCAGAAAAGACACTATCCGAGTTTTTCAAAAACCTTGCTGATCACTGGCAGAAGCGAAATGGGTCTATAATTACACAAATCAGTTTTTAGTCCCTTTTTAAACAACGGAAAGACATCGGCACATTTAAGATCATCGGGAAATATCCCAGAGAAAATACTTCGGTTGAAAATAACTGCCAGAATGTCTACTACGAAGTACCTTATTTTCTTTAAAATAAAATTAGAAATATTATCATTTCCCGAAGCATTAGAGTTTTTTAAAGAGCCTATTACTTGTAGAACTTGAAACGGCGTTATTGGCTCGAAGGCGAAACTAGGTCCATATTGATTAGTGGCACTATATCTAGTATCACAAAGGCAACGATTCGATTTTTCAGCTGATGAAATACACCCTAATGAAATGAAGTACCTATTAAACGCATCAGCCACGAACAACTGATCCTAGACTAAACAGTCATTAATATTAACAGCTATAGGTTTGCTGCTTGAAGATGTTTTATTCAGGATACTGTTTACAATATTCTATTCGCCTTTTGAATTTCCCTTAACAGATCTAAAACGGGCTTTATAGTAATTGTCACGACAAATATGAATATTCTTTTTCAGCTTGGTTTGAAGTTTTTTCACGTTTCGTTTTAACTTTCGATCGTTTGGATGCTTAGCTAATCTTTGACTAAGTTTATTTTTCAGCCTTACCATTGACAAAAGAGAGTTCGGAATCCATGGTTTCAACTTAGTGTTATTGTTTTTAAGCTGTTTAATAGAAGTACACGCTGAAACATGTGAACAAAGAGTGTTAATAAATCTTGCATAGGATGTAGAAACATCACTCTCTCCATACGATTCTACCCAAGATTCTAGAAACAGCACGTTACTTAATTTTACGAAATCAACTCTTTTCAACGCTTTGACGTCCTTTTTCTTGCCTTTATCCACTTTTGCCAAATTTAAATCAACCAATAAACCCGTCATGGAATGGTCCGATATATCAAAATTAAAAATAAATTTCTGATATACGCTAGGATTAACTATACAATTACCTAATCTTAAATAGAAGTGATCCAAACAAGTTTCAGATACCTGCCTAGTAGTCTCACTAAAAATGTTTGTTAGACCAAAGGAGGCAAGAACGGACTTATAGTTCAGTATTATATTGTTTTGAGCCAACAAATTTATATTAAAATCTCCCGCAATTATTAGATTGTTGGATTTAACGCGCAACAATAAGTTCGAAAATTCATCGATAAACGACAGTATATCAAATCTTTGCAATCTATAAACAAACAAAAAATTGTAGTTAACGTGATGAAAATCAATGGCCATCTGTAGAACATCAGCGCTTACAAAATCAAGACATTTTATTAAACTAGCGGTCCAGCAATCTTTAATAAAACACCCGACGCCACCTGCAGCATATCCTTCGTTTGTCTTAGCAAAAAAATTATAACCTGGTAAATGATAATCATTTAACACATTACAGGGTGTTAAAATGAATAGTTAAATAATTGTATTTTTCTTGGATTACAAGAAGCGTGTGCAATATACATACCTATATGTT
Source organism: Microchrysa polita (assembly GCA_949715475.1). NCBI lineage: Eukaryota > Metazoa > Arthropoda > Insecta > Diptera > Stratiomyidae > Microchrysa > Microchrysa polita. Next base: position 104,392,002 of record OX454417.1, read on the forward strand.
TAATAAAAATGTCCAGGCTTTCGTATTTTGTATTTTTATGAGTTTAACTAAAAAAAATTGTAATTACACCAAGATGAGTTTAAACATAATACCTGAATGCAGTCTTTAGGATGGAACAAGTGAACTATGGAAGTGCAGATGTGGTGTTCGATTTAGATATACAGTGCGTACTCGATTTATACATTAATCCGAATTTCACCTTTTTTTTTTATAAAGTGACAGCATTAATGTCGTCTAAAACTGAACGAATTCTTTTCTTCGTCCTTGGAAAGAAATTAAACCCAATAACGGAACGATATTCTTTCGTACGTAGAAAATCAATTCGTTGAACATGTGACTTCAAATTGTCCATTTCGTCGAAATTCACAACAAATAGATGCCCTCCCGTAATCCGAATTCCTCTGCAGTCCGGATCGAACCCAGCTTACCAAGTACTTACTGGAGCGGAATTTCGAATTTGAATTTTTTGAATATTGTTAGTTGGGCCTTAAGTTGTTCTGAATTTTGAGGAAATGGTTGATTAGCTAATACTATCTTCGGAAAATAGAAACGTTTTCCAAATTTATCGTGTTCCAAATCAAATTGGGGGCTCCTCATTTCATTTTTGTTCAGTAGTAAATATTGACAGAACCTATATTCAAAACAACCTACAAATGAGCACTGAAAATCGTCTGTTTTAGCAACATGTTCCAAAGGTTTTTAAATTTGGTTTTTAAACGGGGAACGTGCAAGGTCTTCTACAAAATCTTGTTAAACTATTCATCACGAAATTTAAAAGAAGGGGCCGAAAGACATCGCCTTCAGTAGCATTTGCAAAACAAACCTATCTGATAAAAGTAGTTGGTCCCACACAAGAAATGGTCACCCTAGATTCGAAAATTACATCAACTAAATCATTTGTTGAGTTTTGAAGATAATGATTAAGTTAAACTACCAGTAGTCGTTGGCATGTCCATGTTCAAGGTGAATTAAATCGGCTGAAAATGCATGGTAGATACAGGCTTCAAGCTGTATAAATAGCGAATCCATTATTTAGACCTTATTGAACGATATTAGTAAGGGTGGTTAGCCATTTCGGTTAGTAGATCAGGGACTTAGCCAGTGAAAGGGTCCATTATGGACCCCTCCCGAAATGTTTTTAATGGACTCTAAAATTTCAGTGATAAAAACATGAAAACTGTAAAATATATTGCACGCTCATTTCATTTGGTTGGATATTTTCTTCAGACATCGTAACATACGATGGTCCAATTAGCTGTTGTGTAGATTTAATTAGTATTGACGCGGGTGAATTCCATCGCTTGTCGTTTGTTTCCATAAATTCGTAATTTCAAAAACCCCCAAGAGATATACATCGAAACTCAATTACGATAGAGTCGAAACCCCATCTTGCTGAAATGTTTTCGAGAGCAGATCTCAATTTTTTTACTCAGACTCTCTCTGTTCGCATCCATTTTAACAACTGAAACCAAAAGGTTGGAATGGAATTCTTTTTTCTCCACACTGCCCTAATCACACGACGCGATGTTCCTAGGCGTGAGCCTATGTCAACGTCAAATCGATTTGCGATTACGATTGGATTGACTCAAGCTCATTTTTTATTGTGACTTTTTCACATAAATTCGTATAGAAAGATGAAGTTGCGAAATCTTCACCATTTTCTAGGTAAGCGGTTCTGAAAGTGCGCAACTTCTGGAATCCTCAGGAGGTTAAATTGGGTTTGGGTATCTGAAATTGCATTCAGTGAAATCGTGAAGCATGGGCCAAGATGGACTTATGAAACCTCCGTCGCGAATGCAAAAACGGTCATATTTCCACTTTATGTAGCAGTCAATTTGATAAATACTCAGAGAATTTGCTTATTATGCCTCATTTAAGCAAGTTGAAACTTTGTTTCTCTTTAAATTCCATCTAAATAAAACTCAGATAAAACGGATATTCAACATATCCACAAACAACAACCTTGTGAAAGACTTTCTTTTTATTGATGATGATCGTTTTATGTACTGCAAGATAAACCAATTTATTGTAAAATTGTGACTCTCCGGTATACTATGAAGTCCAAGCTGATCAGAACACATAATTGATAGTTTCGGAATGTTTTGTCACTAATAAAAATTAATATCTTTTAAAGAACAGTTCCCCAAGGATACGAAAGAAAAAAATTCTTTATTTTTTGTCTTTGGGGCCCCTTTGGCTTGGGGTCCCGTGTTCGGCTGAAGACATGGAACATCGTAAGTTACGCCACTGCTATCAGTTCTCGAAAGAAGAATTTTCTTTGTCTTCTTATTGACATACGCGACACTTACCTTACCATTCGCCATATAGCAAAAAAAACGGAAAAACAAAAGTTCTCCCTATGAGAACGGATAGCAGAACAAACTGTCTTTCTGAACTCGTATCCCACAAGGATTCTCAATTATAGATTTGTGCGAAACTCCTCTAGCAAGCAAAGTCTTAACCCTGGAAGGTCATGCTTATTTTTAGTACGGAAAGGTCAGGCTTCGCCGCATCGACGACACTCAACTTTGACGCCTCATACAAATCACCTTTTCGCAAAATATTTATAAAATTTCAAAGATTTCGATTCTGAAATACATTCCGCGTAGATTTTAGAATTATTTACAATAAATTTAGAAATTTCCTTTCCTCGAGTTCCCTTGATTGATTCTAATTCTATGTATGATGTCTGGTTTTGACATTAAGTACCTTGGAGGCGATTTTTATCAGTTCGATTTACAATCTTTCTAACATGAGGAACAATTTTGAGCCAACTAATTGTGACTTATCGTTCCATTCTATACACCAACTGCGGTGCATGTCTGTAGTAATTATGGCATGGCAACTTACCAGCTCTATGGGAACTACGCGGAACTTTGTCTGTTTGGAGGAGAAGAGCCCCAACGGGAGAAATATCGAGTTATTCAATTTCGGAAATGTCACATTGGAATCTTTGCACTTGAGACCTCTAAGCGTCTATAGCTCAGTAGGTAGAGTTGCTGACCTTGTGACTGAAGGTTGGAGGTTCGAATCCCGATTGGGACGAAACTTTTTTCCCTCAATTTCCTCAATTTTTGGTATTTTTTTCCCAAAGTTTTGTGGTTTCGTACAGATAGACACACTCATCAGGTCTTGTATCTGTTGTCTATCTGTGCACAAGACGACCACTTGAATTTTAGCGGGAGAATTCTATGGAGATTTGATTTGACAACAGACACAAGACCTGATGAGTGTGTCTATCTGTACGAAACCATAAAACTTTGGGAAAAAAATAACAAAAATTGAGGAAATTGAGGGAAAAAAGTTTCGTCCCAATCGGGATTCGAACCTCCGACCTTCAGTCACAAGGTCAGCAACTCTACCTACTGAGCTATAGACGCTTAGAGGTCTCATGTGCAAAGATTCCAATGTGACATTTCCGAAATTGAATAACTCAATATTTCTCCCGTTGGAGCTCTTCTCCTCCAAACAGACAAAGTTCCGCGTAGTTCCCATAGAGCTGGTAAGCTGCCATGCCATAATTACTACAGACATGCACCGCAGTTGGTGTATAGAATGGAACGATAAGTCACAATTAGTTAAAATTCGAACCCACGAAATTTGGGAATCAGAATTAATACAGTAATTGTAATTTTGAGCCATTTTCCCAATTTGTCCTAGTAAATATTTTTCCAGAATTTTTGGAAAAATATGTCCCACATTTCAAATACATAGAACCATATTTGTTACGTGCTAGTTGTATGGACACATACTTATCGTCGAATCGGCAACCAGCCATAAGAAATACTGAAGTTCTAAAAGTTACACAAAGTTTATCCTTCGTCGTTTCGATGACACCAATTTCGTAAAATCCAACTCACGTGATAACGTGAATACTTCCATGTTATGGCTGTGTTAAAAACGTAGGCTTCAATAGAAGCTCAAAACATGCATTTTCCTTAACACCAACTAGTTGCCATTTACTTTCAAACGACGAAACAAACTCCTTCGCACTTTTCTGCAGATTATCTTTTTTCGTACCACTCATGTTGAACTCATATCCCAATACGATCCTCCATTAGATTTGTACGAAACTCCTCTAAGAAAACCTTTGTCGTGATATCGTCACTGACATGCAAAACCCGCGAATCTACATTTTCATAATTTTGAAAAATCTAGTCATTAGGTGATTTGAGATTGCAAAATGTGTGGAGAATTTTTTTTTTGTTTCTTATGTTGTTTCGAGCGGTGAGCTTCCCACCCACCGAAATTACGTTGGGAAACAGGATCAAAATTGCGAGAAACCCTAAAATTTCACTGCATACATTTCGGGGAAAAACTTTTGATAAGTTAGAGAGAAAACAAGAACAATAGACATACCACAACAGCGGCACTTTAGGAAGGTGAAAAAAACTGCACTTTAAATTTTCGTTAACGTTGTTGCAACTTGCCATTCCACAGCTCATCGGCAAAAATCCTACATCGGAAATTTTTTTGGATTATGGTTGGGAATGGTCCCCAGATTATGGCATTAATAGTCCCAACCGATCGGGGGTCCGCAACCTTAAAAAAAGGGGGGAAACGGGGGGCATTTTTCGGTTTGCTGCGATTATTTCAAAAACGGTAAGAGATACAGAAAAATGGTCTGAAGAAAAAATAAACTACATAAAATTATCTTTGCAATGATATATAGCACATTAGAGTTTAATTGAATATTTCGGCGTTAGTATAGAACATAAATTAGAATATTTTCATTTTAGACCTTTTTTAAAAGCTCCATAACTTTTGAAAGAACGCTAGTTCAGCCGTAAAATTTTGTATAAGTGTTCACAACAAGTTTAAGATAATTTTAACGTAAACATTGAGTCGCTCCGGTCAAGGACCTCCATTATCCCCACATTTAAATTTTTCAAAACGGCATATCCATAACTCCCCGCAAAATTGGAGCAGAGTGCTAAATTTTGGTTTGTTGCGATTGGAGGTCATAGTCACCCCACCAACCAAAAATCAGCTCATTCGGATAAAAACTAAGGGTACCTCCCATACAAAGTGACCCATCAGGAGTTTGTTCTACGTACTACTCATTTTATAAACTGTAGAACAAAGTTGTCATGGGTCACTTTGTATGGGAGGTACCCTTAGTTTTTATCGGAATGAGCTGAATTTTGGTGGGTGGGGTGACTATGACCTTCAATCGCAACAAACCAAAATTTAGCACTCTGCTCCAGTTTTGGGGGAGTTATGGACATGCTGTTTTGACAAATTTAAATGGGGGATAATGGGGGTCCTTGACCGGAGCGACTCAGCGTTTACGTTAAAATTATCTCAAACTTGTTGTTAATACTTGTACAAAATTTTACGGCTGAACTAACATTCTTTCAAAAGTTATGGAGCTTTAAAAAAAGGTCTAAAATGAAAATATTCTAATTTATGTTCTATTCTAACGCCGAAATATTCAATTGAACTCTAATGTGTTATATATCATTGCAAAGATAATTTTATGTAGTTTTTTCGTCCTCAGACCATTTTTCTGTATCTCTTACCGTTTTCGAACTAATCGCAAAAAACCGAAAAAAGGCTCCTCTTTCCCCCTTTTTTAAGGTTGCGGACCCCCGATCGGTTGGGACTTTCTATGCCCTCATCTCGGGACCATCCCCAACCATAATCAAAAAAAATTTCCGATGTAGGATTTTTGCCGTTCGATGGCCATATTTTGGTCCAATTTTCTGTGGTTTGAATTTTCAGAAGATACATAAGTTCATACATAACATATCTTGTGAAAATTCAAAATAACGAATTATAATCAGAATTTTGTATCTATTGGTTCTAGTGAGACGTCATAGCACTATAGCCGACTGTCAAATTCGTATCAGATGGAATAACGGTCCTGCGCAATGCGTGATCTAATAGTCTATGGTTCTTGGAGAGAAAATGATTCCGTGTCGATTACGACATACATCTTCAAAATGCGTTAAGCAGTTTCGCTACAACTGCTCTGGAATACCCTAGTGTCATTTGTTATCAAGAAATTTTTTTTAAGTACCTATACATTTTACTGCTACACTGTCATACAATAATCCTGATACGAAGGTTTAGGGATTACACTTGTGTGTAGAATGTATGTAGATGAGTACAAATTTCGAAAATTATTTTTGCACAGGACTGGCTATCATAGGTTTGCAACTAAACACACTAATTATATCCAAATTACGCCGTTTTGCGGGCATTTGACAATAACCGCATCAGCTAGTTTTGCATTTTATAGGTGCAATGAATTTGGTATAGAGAACACCAAAAAATATACTATATGTACTGCCCTCTTGCTTCTTTATACATACATACTGTGTTCTGTCCTCTTACGATGCATCGTTATGTACAGATAACTGACAAATTTACGTTCCATCCAACAGTTCAACTTCAACTAAAGCAAAGACATAAAACGCTCTCGATTGTTTGAAAAGCCACCGTTTTAATGTTTGTTAGAAAAAGTGCTAAAGCATTTTATGACAAAACCCCCACAAGCATTGGGAAAGATGCCAGACCCGACCACGCCATTATATTCTACACATTGTTACCATACCATGCTAACTTGCTAAGAGCAACAATTAGAAAGGCCATAAAATGTGAAAAGATGCATCAAACAAATGGCAAAATGCATCAAAATACGACGGGCGCGTCTAACAACGTTTTACCTCAAATTAGATAAGAGATTTATCTTTATACGTTGGGAACATGAAAAAAGTATTGGATCATTTAACTGAAATGGCTACCGAAACATTTTTTTATGATAATTTGTCGAAAATGGAGTAGTAAAACAAGGTGCGCTTGTAAAGTTAAAGGTTTTGTTTTGTTTCAATTATGCAAATGTTTTCTGGTCTTTTTTGTAATGCTAGGGACAAAATCCATTATGTCTGCATTTTGTTTTAATTATTAAGCTAAGAAATTAGGTTATACTTTTAACACAGAAATTAATTTGAAAAAAAAAGTGTAATTAAAACGGAACTTTTAATATTATTATTTTTTTTCATTACAGCTTGCGAATGTCATCCGGTTGGATCGTCTGGTAAAACATGTAATCACACATCTGGACAGTGCCCATGTAAAGATGGTGTTACAGGACTTACTTGTAACAGATGTGCTCGTGGCTATCAACAAAGTCGATCACATATCGCGCCATGCATAAGTAAGTATATTTTATTTTAAATTAAATCCACAACGGTTTTCTAGAAGACAGTTTTGAATCGAAAAGTTTGAAATACCTAAAAAAAATGTATAAAGAAATAAATCTAAATAAATAAAATTTGAAACTACGTAGATACGCCGAAAAAAAGTTAAAATTTATACAATTGCGCTTATAAAAAAAGCTATAAAAAATAGAAATGTTTTTTACAATAGCGTTGCTAATGCTAGCGGTTTTGTTTCGAAGTTTCTCGCTTTCTGGTGGCTAAAACTAAAACCATTCTAGATATTTACCAACTCGACTGAAACCACTGATTTTAAATTTTTGTCAAAATTATCGTATAAACTTTTTAATTTCAGAAACACTATCACTTCCGTTACGATTCAATATTAACCGTTATTTTATATGATTTTCCAATTTTCAGAAATACCGCGTGTTCTAAGTCCAATTCAGCCACAAAACACGGCACCCGAACCGAATCAAAATGAACCAAGCTCCGTGTATAGATCGGAAGGCGGCCGGGGTAAGTAAGTGACTTTTAATTTCTCCTTTGATTTTCAGTAGAAGGTTGAAATGTTTGGTAATTTCATTTGGGTTCTATTGTCAAAATTTCATATGAATAATTTTTTTTATAATTTGAATCTTTCGGCAATCCAAATTTTCGTAGTCGTAGAATGTAAATGTATACGAGAAAATATAGAAAATCTTTTTTCAGCAAATAAATATAATTAAATGAAAGGGGCTTTATTTTATATACATATGTGTAACTGAAAAATCAAAAATAAACAAACAAAAAGATTTTAAAATTTGCGCAGGCAAAAAAACATGAACGTTCCCAATAAAAGCTACTTTCCAAAAATGATGAAATTAATGTAAGGTATAAAGTGAAGAATACCAGTGTTTTTATGACCTTATTCAAACTTGCAAACAAAAATGTGTTTCTTCAATTTTATTTGTTTAATTTGCAAGAGGTATGCAGTTATGTCAAATATTTACCGACTAAAACTGGACCGCTTGAACTCTTTCCCTGCGGACTACGGTAACGGTTTGACTATATATTTATTGTTTAGCCCTTATCCCTGTTTGCCGACGTTTTGCTTCTGTTCTGATATCATTGTGGAAGCTGCAAATATTCTTACTGAATCCCAATCATACTGAAATTCCAACATTAAGTCCATTGAATTTTAAGGGCCTTATGCTTTTCACACATTCTTCTCCAGCTGATTTCGTTCTGCTCTAAGCTTGAGGCATTGAAAATACTTGAATCTTCTTCCATGTCCTTGCACATCGCACAGTCTGGAGAATTATCCGGCTTGAACCGATTTCTGGTTTAGGTTTCGGGACATCCAGTATGCATTGCAATGCCCTTAGACTATTGGTCATGCAACTTGTGACCTATCTTGCCTGTGTTTTAAAATTACCTTATTTATCTGAGACTAGTTAAATCTTTTATCAGTCATCCTAAGTAAACTGAAAAAAGTTAAGGAAGTAGTAATAAAATAAAAGCAGCTTCCATTGGATTTCAGGATAAAAAGGCGCTGAATTTGCGGCTAAGACCGACGATTGGCATACAACTTGCACATACATATACTTAATGGATCTAACCCTGACTTTCATACGAGACTTTGTAAAAGGCTAATTGAGAAGTTGAACGAATTGTAGGGAGTTCAATTTTTTTATTTAAAAATTGTTCTTGAATAACTTATTTTTATATGTGTTTTTGATTTTTTAAATAAGTTTTTAACTTAAACGAGACCGAGGCTAATTTCGGGCGCGGCCCTATGATGTGTTCCGATTAATATGTTCCTGGATGCGTTAAGGCTAATCCAGGAACACACTTGGATGAGTTTTGGTTAAGGTTCAAAAAGAAAAAAGTTTTTCTTACAAGAACCTAATATTTGGGGGTTGGTTTGTATGACAGCCCTATTACGTAATGCCATTCGATTCCATCCATTCCTAGATACATATGTTGTGAGGCTTTACTAGGAACACATTTGGGTGAAGTTTGGTTAAGATTGGTTCATAAAGAATAAGTTGTTCTTACAAAAACCTAATTTTCAGCGGTAGCCCAATGATCCCATGGTCCGATTTCATTCGTTCCGACATATATACACTGAAAAGACACTTGTACGATACTAGTAATCTAGAGGTCCGGAGATCGAATCTCGGCGTGGTCTAGGAAATGTATAGTGCTTGCAACATTATATGCACTCCAAAACTCTATATACAATGTAACGTTGACTCGAAGTAGCCTATAAATGGTTACGGTACAGAGAAGAAGAAGAAGAAGTGCAATATATGATACTATCAAGTGCCAGCTGCCAGTGATAACATACATTTTTTGATTGAGTCTGTTTTATATCATTCTTCGTAAGTTCTGGCAAGAGTTCCGGTGATAACTGTGAAACGTATTCCTGTTGAGTTTTCTTAAGGTGTCGCGACTTTAAGTAGAAGTCTGAGATGATTATTTCGGGTCATCTTAATGGGAAAAAACGACAAAATTATTTCACGTTCTTGCGGAGTACATCACTCCGTTGTTTGTATTTTGTATCGAATTTGTGAACCTGACATAAATATCAAATATGATTAATATATGACACCTTTTGCGGAAAATTATATCGTCTTCCGATAGATGACTAGTTTTATGGCACCTTATATGTACCGAATTGGAGCATTGAAAGGTAAAGGGTTAGCGAAGGGTTTGCTTTTGGTGTTTGTATACTTATTGTTGCTTAATATAAAAAAATAAATAACAGGCGCGACAATCCAACATTGGACTAAGGCCGCAGGATGTATTAGTGACATCCTATATCAAAGAACTTATCTGCTTTTTTTGTTGAGGTAATGACATCAGCATCACGCTCAGCAGTGTTATTTATCCCCATAAATGGGTACTCGTTTAACATCTGAGTGAGATCATAGTGCGTAACAAGCTCGTGAGCTCGAAAAACACCATGATCCACGGTGAGGTTCGAACTCATGACCCTGTACACCGAAGGTGCGCGCACTAGGCCAGCCAGACTACTACTTGTTTCCTATAGATAAATTATAATAAATCCACAACATCAGTGATGTCAACTTTAGTTACATTTCAGTCATCGATGATAATCGTTACTTTCATTTCATTTCATAATTGTAAGAAACTCATTAAAAAAGGATAAATTGATACATACTCGAATATTATAGTAGGCACGGTTGGAAGATTTTCCCGATTGAACAGGAGCACCTACTATATTTTTTTTGGCGGCAACCCCATATTTTTCCTCCTTCTCTCTCTGGTTCCTTTTAACCCCTAGTGGGGCATAGAGCATTGACTACGCCTCTTTTCCACCTCTGCCTATTAGCAGCCATCGCCTTTAGCTGGTCCCACGATTTGCCTATAGATTTTCCTTCTGCCTCGACAGATCTTCTCCATGTATTTTTGGGTCGTCCCACACGACGGCTAGCATTGGTTCCCTGAGGATTCCAATCTAGAGCCTGTTTAGCAATGTTTTTTGGCTCTTTTCGAAGTGTATGACCTATCCACTGCCACTTTCGCCTTTTGATGTCGATGTCTATCCTATTTTGGCGAGTAATTTTGAGGAGGTCGTCGTTAGATATAACCTCAGGCCAGCGAATTTGTAGGATGCGTCGTAGGCATTGATTCACGAAAGTTTGCAGTTTGGTGGTAATGTTACTGGTCACCTTCCACGTGGAACACCCATATAAAAGCACACATTTTACATTGCTTTCGAAGATCCGGAGTTTGGTATTTCTGGAGATGTTGTGGTTTTGCCAGAGAGGAGTCAGGCTGAAAAATACTGCTCGGGCTTTATTTATACGCGACTCTACATCGGCATCAGCCCCACCATCCGCGGTCACTACGCTTCCAAGGTAAGTAAAGTCCTCGACTTTTTCTATCGGTTGTCCGGAGATAGAAATGGTGTTTTGCCCTCCTGATGACAAGCTCATGTATTTAGTCTTAGCGGCATTAATTTTTAAGGCAGCGCTTCGACTTTCACGATGCAAAGCATCCGTCATTTGAGCCATATTATCTGGTGTGTTTGAGAGAAGGCAAATGTCGTCCGCGTAGTCCAGGTGCTGAAGGTAATCGAATAATTTCCACCTGATACCCTTACTTTTATGGTCGCGTAGAGAATCGCAGATTACGTCGTTGATGGTAATAAGGAACAGCATTGGTGATAAAATACAGCCTTGTCTGACTCCATTATTCACCTCAAAAGGACTGGACAATTCACCCTTGTGCAAGACATGACATTGGGCTCCATTATAGGACTCCTTTATGATGGAAATAAGTTTCTCTGGTATGCCTCTCCTACGCAAGGCTGTCCAGAGGCTTCGAGAAGGCGTTTGACAGTGTTGACCGGGCTTATGGTCAACACTGTCAAACGCCTTCTCGAAGTCAATGAACATAAGATGTAACGGGGATCTCCATTCAGCGGATTGTTCAATTATAATTCGGAGGGTGTTGATATGATCGCTACATGAAAAACCCTCACGAAAACCAGCTTGTTCATTGTTCAGAGTGCGGTCGATCGTGGTCTTGATCCTGTCCAAGATTATTTTGGCCATCAGTTTAGAGACTGCAGGAAGGAGACAGATTCCACGCCAATTATTGCAATCCTTGAGATTTCCTTTCTTAGGGATTTTAACAATGACGCCCTTCTTCCATTCTTGAGGGAGAGTCTCTGTTGTCCAACACTCTTGGATCAGGGGTAGAAGAATATCCGATGTAGCGTTGGTATCCGCTTTTAAAAGTTCCATGGAGATACCGTCTGCCCCCGGGGCTTTACCAGCTTCCAATGATTTAAGGGCCTTAATTATTTCCAGCTTGGATGGTACACCGGTATTAATTCTGGCCATTTGCGGAAGACTTGCTGCTTCCGGTGGAGGTGGGCTTGAAGGGTTGAAGTTGTTGTTAAGTACCTCCATGAAATGCTCTCTCCAACGGCGCAGTTGTTGTTCGTCTGTGACTAGCAGAGACCCGTCTTTATCTTTTACAGGATGCTCATGGTTAAAAGATTTGCCAGTCAATGGCTTAATGAGCTTGTAAAGGGTCCCACTGTCACCACGGTAAGCCGCATCTTCTGCCTCCACCGCTAACGCGTTGATGTTGTTGCGTTTATCACGTCTTACGCTTCTCTGCACTCTTTTTTGAAGAGAATTGTACTCGGTCCGCAGTTGTTGCTTGACTGTAGTGTCAGTAGCCGAGTTCAATTGCTCTTTAATTCTCTTCCGTGCAGTTATCAGAGACCATGTATCGTCGCTGATAAATGGTCTCCTACCTCGCTGAAGTCTGCCCACAAATGTTTCGCCACACGATATAAAAGCGTCCTTCACAATGTTCCATCTATCATCAATTGATGAAGGAGTATCTGGTGTTTGTGCATTAGCTATCTCGTGCAATGCACTAGAAATTGCACGTTTTGTTGATGGATCTTTAAGTTTTTGCACATTAAATCGTGGCGATACACGCTCGTTTTGTGTGCGACGAATAGCAGCGGTGCGCAAGCGAATGTTTGCGATGACAAGTTGGTGATCGCTGCCTACATCAGCACCACGCTTAGCCCTGACGTCCATGAGACAATTCCTCCATGTTTTGGAGATGGCTATATGGTCAATCTGGTTCTCTGTTTGGCCATCTGGAGATATCCACACTGAGAAAAAAGATTAGAATGGTTATCTAAAGAAATAGTCGAATTCATCTAAAGTTCGTCGTTGATTTGCAGCTTATGATTCTTTTTAGTTAAAATAGCTACGAAGATATAGCTAATTTATCTAATCTTCTTTAGTTAAAATATCTAATAAATTTGAAAAACTTAATTACTTTATTAGTAAAAATAGTTAATTATTGTCTATAAATCAGTATCTTTGAATCATTAAAAACTCTATTCATATAGTAAGTTTTACTACTTTGAATAGAAGAACCAACAAAAAAAAATTAATGAATCATTCAATTCTGAAGTAAAATTATCCATTATTTGTCTTTCATTCAAACAAAGAATTTTTAAATAAACCGAATTAATCTGGAAAAGTTATCTAATGTCATTAGACAAAAGACCTACTGACTTTTGAAAATTTGACTACTTTCATTTGTAAATAAGATGAAAATGGATTATTGCTGAAAAGTATGTGAAACAACTACAAATACTCAATCTGGTTCTGTGACATACATATAATATCTTTATTTATCTTCTTTATCACATAATAATAATAACAAGCATAAATTGTAATATGTTAAAATAACAAAAAATAAAATCTAACTTCAACAACAATCGATGATATTTTTGCGTTGAACATCCGCTAAAGGTGTACGAAAACCCTGCGTCAAATCCTTGAGTGCCTCTTTATCTATACACTTTCCTGTGAAGTCGGTATTCTCAGCATATTTGAAAATTTATCACATATAACTCCATTTACATACCCGATATATCCTCGATGATTGGTGTTAGGCCCCACAAGAAATCAAATCCTCGACAGCAACTCTACAAAAACATCAGCCATTTTTTTGCAAAGAACACGAATAATTTTACTATTTCACTTGTATCGCACGCACTTTTATCACTGTTGAACTTAACTCGTGGGACAGATACACACAACTACAAATAATGCGAAATACGCGGAACAGGAGATTGCATTTTGTTCGAGAATGAACACGCAAAAAACCGGTTGAGATTTATCAAAATGGTTTTTTGGTCTACTTGATTACTTGATTTTTCTAGATGTGTGTTTAGGTAATAGAATTTAGCTAGTTGAAGTAGTCGAATTTTCTCTTTAACCCTTAACTACATTCGTGGGGGACTAGGGTCCCCCAAGGTGAACATTTTTAGACTTATCTCAAATGTTTTAAATTTGATGCGGTTGAATTTTCGCGTATTTGTAGCACTGCCTAAGAGCTTGCAAACAGAGAAAAAGCGCTGGACTGCAGCTTATAGGTTAGAAGCTGTAAGCCCTTGGGGGACCTAGGTCCCCCACGAGTGTACTTACGTAAGTAAATTTTTTTTTGCACTTCCGATATATTTGCAATTTTTTCTTGTATTTTGCAGTTTTGATTAGAATTTGACATTATAGTAAATAAAGAATATATTTCATTGTTCCAATGGAACTGAAATCAGGACAACTTTTGCAATATTATTCAATTTGATGGACAGGGGCCGGAGGTCGAACCATGTATGGCTTCGTATCATCAGAATCAAACGCAATCCCTATTTTTCAATATTTTGAGTTTAGAACAGTTTCTTAATTATTTTAAGAATTGCAGATAACTTCTAAGAATAACAGATGGTAGCTGTTCTCGCAGAACAACTACCAATTTCTAAGGAAAAAATTCATGAAAAAATGGCCGTATTTTCCGCTTGTGATTTTCAAGATTCCTAACTATATTTAAAATTATAGTTATATTTTTCATTCTTTATTATGTAAACAACGTAAAAAACAGTTTTGCTTCTTTGTGTAATAACATTTGATTTTAGACTCGACGTTTGAAGTATGTACTGAAAGTGTACCATGCGAAATGGCCACTTTCTATAATTAAAACTGCAAACTTTCCATGCAGTTTTCAAATCTTTAAAAAATGATATTTTTGCATTTATTACACGTCTATGATTTGTTTTAGATTAGGAGTTGGCATCATTTCCAAAATTAAATGTATTAAAAATCACATTTGGTAATGGGGGACCTAGGTCCCCCACGAGTGTAGTTGTGTAGGCCGGAAATAGCGAGTGTAGCTGAGGGTTAAAGTGTTTGGATTTTCACACAAGTAGTCAATTTTCACAAATATTTAGTTGAATTGGTTTGTCAAAAAATTTTGCTATTCCGTTGAAAACTGGACGATTGGTTGTAGTTAAAATGTATATTCAAATGGTTAACTTAACAAATTTAGTTAAAGAATTGACTATTTATGGCCCAATTGCTTTTATCTAATTTTGTCTGGTTAATTGAACGATTTTAATAGTATTTCCTGCTACACAGATTAGTGGAAATTACTATTTCTTTAGTAGAACCATCTAAATAAAAGTCAACTACTTCACAGTAGTTAAACATTCTAAACCTTTTTTCTCAGTGCAGGTTGCTAAATGGCAAGGTTTGTGTTTGAACAGGGTGCCGCCAATGACAAGCTGACGAGAGTTACAGAACTCTACAAACAACTCACCATTGTCGTTCCTAACACCCAGACCGTGATTGCCCATAAGATGTTCCAATCCAACATTGTCAGACCCAACTTTAGCATTGAGATCCCCCATAATAATTTTTATATCACCTCTGGGAGCCTTGTCAAAGGTGTCGCCAAGCAGGTGGTAAAAGGCGTCCTTAGCATGCTGGTCGGCTGACTCAGTCGGAGCGTAGCACTGAATTATAGTAATGTTCCTTACTCTGGACTTGAATCTGGCAGTTATTATTCGGTCGGAAATAGGCCTCCAATCTATAAGAGATTGGCGAGCTTCCTTGTTCAAAAGGATGCCGACTCCAGCCATTCTGGGTGAGGCTTCAAGTTCACTACCAGAGTAAAGTAGCACAGTTTGGGAACTAGGTGATAAGGTCGTTCCCGATCCGGTCCATCTTGTTTCGCTCAGTCCTAATATCGAAATTCTATATGCGGTCATTTCCCGTTCGACTTCCGTGAGTCTTGTACTACTGCACTCGCCCCACATCGTTCGAACGTTCCAAAAACCAATCGTAGTCCGTTGTTTGTAGCCAAAGGTCGTTGCCGGTAAATCAGTCCGTGGTATCCGAGGCTCATTCAATGTTTCGAGTGTAGTTTAGTTTCAGGTATGCAAGTTACAAGCCTACACACCCTATCCCTCAAGTCGCCTTCTACGACAAGCCGGGAACGCTGTGGCATAATTCTAACCCCAACACCACAGGGGTCAATTTATATTAAGCTTCGTTCATATCCACACAATTTAGCACAAACAACGTCGCGCGCAATTGTGGTGATTTGTACGAATCCCAGGACAGTTTTATTCTCCCCTGCCCCATTAGTCGCCTTCTACGACACGCCGGAGGAAGCGGAGGCGTTATTCTTAACCCATGCCACAGGGCATGACTTATTGACTTCAAATTTGGAACCCTCGACCCACAAACACCTTAGTGTTTTTGCCACGCCATTTAGACAAGTATTTCCCCGAGTACAATTTTTTTGGTGGGCAACCCAACATTTTTTTTCTTATTTTTGACCTAAAATTTGGGTGCAGCGACCCAAAATTACCGTAGTGTTTCTGCCTCGCCGATTCGACGAGTATCTCCCCGATATAATTTTGGGATATCCGCACCAGAATGGTAACCCCTTGTTTCCCCTATCCCTATGCATGTATGTATGTACAGTCGAACTTCCCTAAACGGACAATTCTAATAACCGGACATTTCTCATAGCGGACACTTTAATTTTCCCCAACGCTTCTCCACATATTTTAATTGAAAAATAACTTCTAACAAGCGGACACTCTCATAACCGGACACGGACAGTGCTTTTATACCCTTTCTGAATAAGCAAGTCTCTAATAAACGGAGGGTTTCACAAATAAAATTTTAAACTTCATTTTTACAAAATAACGAGTTCAATTTATATAGCGAAATTTAATCGTGTAATTTTTTTTTTCTTTTAAAATAAGAACTGTAAAAAACGTAACCTATTGAAGAAATTGTGCAAGTCATATTAGAATTCACAGAAAAAATAGTTCTCTACTTGAAAAAAAAAATCCTTTCGAAAAACTTAAGTCCCCGAAATGGTGAAAAAATTATTGGCGAACCCGTAGACTTTAGAAAAAAGTATATCGCCGTTTTTTAATGGTTTCGCAGAGCGCAGTTTTAAACATTTCATTTACATTTATATTCTCATTAGCGGACACTTCCAATAAAAGGACAAAATCTCATTTCCCAATGGTGTCCGCTTATGGGATGTTCGACTGCATATGTAATGACTTCTTTTTATACTCTGTATCATACACGGACAAACACAACCTACTTGCATTAAACCGTCAAAAGGCTCCAGCCAGGGCATATCTTAAAACTCTTGGGCGATTTTCGTAGAAAAAAAAACGGGTGTGGTGTGGAGCCAAACGGCAATGATTTGGAACTGAAAAAAAAGGAAACGAGTCGGTTATGATTTCGATACGATAAAAACACTTCACTTACCTTGTAATTCACCGCTCACCTTCAGTATTCTGATCAGAATCTACGATCTGCGGTTCTCCTGTGTCTAACGTACTTCGTACTTCCGCCCGCTATAACCCTGAAGGTCGCCTGAAAACAAGATGAGAATAAGGCTATAATTCTAAGGCTATAATGCTAAATTAATCCACATAATGCAACACTTACCATTACCAAACATAAACAACACAGCACAAGTGACATCTCTATCAGCTGATGACGTCTATATACATTTATTATACCAACACGCAACGTGCTGCAATGAATGCACTCGGATGCATTGTTGCAGTTTCAATTCTCAGCACATAAGCGAAATATAAGTAACTGTTCACCTAGAACTTGAATTCGGCTATGTACATAATGCTGTACCATACTGTACACGGACACTTCGATCAAGAAGCCGTTGCGCGTGGACACCTTTGTGCTTAGATTGTTACATTTTGGTTTGAAATTAATTTTGTTGTTTATTGATTTGCCTTTAATTTATGAATTTGAACTTCTGTATTGGAAATAGATTGTAAACAGTCCTTAGTAGTTTTAAATATATTTTTTATCATAAAAAGTGCGTTTTGTGATATTTTCTTTCTCCTGTACCAATACAAGGAGTGGTCCGTCGGGCGAGACCACACACATTGCGCTCCACATGTGGTTCGCCCCGACGAGGTTGAAACTGCCACAAGGGGGCCAATGGGATGACACACAATTTTTTATTTAAGTGGAAATAATTCATCTCTTTACTTTTGAGGGGACCTGTTAAAGAAGGTTCCATTCTTTTTTTACCCGTAATAGCAAAAATCTGCGGAGTAGATAAAAGGTTTTGACCGGTTAGCCTAAGACGAAAAACCTCATCGATCACTTCTCCATAAAGGTTTCGAGCAATCGTTATCAACTCACAAAGAAAGAGTAGACGACTTGCTAGCTCCAGTTATTGCATTGCACATTGCACATGATTCTTTAAACGGGAAATTTTAACTCTTCTTCTAATTCCAATCGTTCTTTTAGTGAATAGTGCGCCTTTTTCTCCGCAAATGGTATATCCAAACCACCTAATTGCTAACAGTAGTTTATTTTAATTAACAACAATTATCTCCCAAAATATGTATTTAACCCTAGTTTACCGCAACAATTTTCTTACTAGTTTCATGTTATGGGGTGCAAATGCACCCCACAGTATGTATGCCCATATTTCTGCATTAACTGACTTCCAATCTTTTTTAATTTGATTCATTCTGATCGTCTGTTATGTTAATTAAATAGGGAAAACAAAAGTGAGATAGTGAGTGCGAATTCAGAAATGCGGGAGGCATACATGTTCAGTTTGGTTAGACGGCAGGCACTGATATTGATACTATAAATGACATGATAAACTCAAATAAGAGTGATGTTCATGAAATTTCCGTATGGTAAGCATTCGATTCACTGATTTTGCGAGTGTTATGCATCTCTTCGGGTTCCTCATCATTTGACGGTTTCAGCAGAACTTATTACTTCAGTTACAAAAGTGAAATCGCTTCGCATAGATAAGAATAGCAGGCCGAGACTAGTGGGCTCGAAGTGGAGTTTTGTTCACAAATTCCGAAATGCAGCTCGTTTTCGAAATCTTAGTTAGCAAACTCTTCTCCAATTAGTATCTCTGATCATTGACTAAGTTTCTGTTGTTTATTTACGAAATTTAGAAAAATATGGAACAGTTTCAAATTGAAATCGTGTCTGAAACACAGCCACATTTGGTGTCCCAAAGGTCATTCCCAAGAAACTATATTTAGTACTATTATTAACATTTTTAAAGTTTATTATTCATCCCAGATGAAAGTTTAGATATTATTATCTTTATTTTAAAATAAATATTAGTTTAACATCAAAATAAATAGTTCTAAACTCAAATAAATTATTTGGGGTGCAACCGCACCCCACGACAGAACCAATGCCTTATTTCCACAAAAAATTCGTAAAAAATAAATTTATGTAGCTAAAATTGTACAAACATTAAAAACTAAAACAAAACTAAATTTTGTTAAGCTATTGAACAATTTATAATGAAAACTTGAAAAATCTCGAAGTTATATTAAGTGAAACATGCGATGGGGTGCATTGCACCCCAAACAGTAAACTAGGGTTAAAAATACAAAACGTATACACCAAATCTAATCAGTCAGTTCATCGCAATTAATCTAGATGTAATGTTAATTTAGCCTGACACAAAAAGATAAAAACTGCAGCACACATAATATCGGCGCCAACACTACCATACCATTATCAAAAATCCTCACTCAAATATGTCGTAACAAAAAAAAAACTAAATCGTTCACCCCTCATATTTACAACAATTTCATCCATATTGAAACTGCAAAAGGTGTGTGTTGAAATGATTACATTCGTGAAATAGTCGACATCATCATCATCATCAAAAATATCATCAAAAGCATCATCAAATCCCGCGGAATGTATTTCAGAATCGAAGAATTTGATGAAAAAATAAAGATACAAATTAACGAAACTGGTCTACCAACCAAGCAGCAGCTTGTGTTTGCCTTAATTAGTTTCGATTGGGAAATTATTATAACGACATTAATTATGTCCCGCTGTTAGAAATTTGTACAACTAATTAATGATATCTTTTTTTGGTGGTTTTTCGGTTTTCAGTCAAATCAAAACATATAGACGAACGCGAAACATATTTGTGTTAAGGAAAAACAGACAAAAAGTATGTTGATGTTTTTTTTTTTTGAATTAGTCTGAATGTGTGCAGACAGTTTAATATTGCCACGCCGCGCTATTCATACCTTTACGTACATACCTGCACGCCTATGATGCCTTACCACCTAGAGTGATTACCAATTTTAAGCTTTGAGTTATTGTTATGATGGGATAATATGCAGATTGGATAGAACGATTTTTTTTAAGGAACTCTCTAAGATAAATGTAAAAAAAATAATAATTTTCATTTTTTATTTTTCCTCTTTGGGTGTGCTCTTTTATTTTTGGGGGTTAATGAATGCTCCCTGCCTAGCGTTGAGGATATTAAAAATAATATCAATAATAAAGAAAACAGAACAATACACATAAAAAACATCAAAGCTTAACAATTATGCTTGATTTAAGTTGATAGGGTTTTCGCCCCTCCGCAAGGACTCTTTATTTGACCCTTGAAAATATTTTCATAATTAATCGATTCTTTCAAATGTGTATGCATGCAGACATTGAATCTAAAAATTGATGCACTTGAATATGTACATTACCCTTAAGTTCTTTTGAAAAATTTCATTACTTTATTTTGAATTCAACATATTATCCAAATTTGTCGGTTGTGTATTTTCACAGGTGTTTCGCGCGAAACATTTATTTCGTTTGCGTATGATGTTTATAGGGTAGTTTTTCCTCTAGAGAGAGGCATTGAAATTGTTCTAAAATGCTTTCCGGCTACGGAAATTATATACATAATTTTCAGTGAATTTATGAAATCTGTACAGAGCATTTCGATCAAATATACGAGCGTCTATTATACGAAAATAGATATGAGATGAGAGTAATTTTGATTTCACAAACATTTATTACATTTTTGTTTATTTGCGGAATTTTAATTACACTAAAATGTGTACGGAGTCCATATGTGCAAGTTGACCAATCTTGACCACATTGGTAAAAGGAAATAGTAATAAAAAAGAAATTATAAACACAGTATTTTTCAAAACCGACAAATTGCATCATTATCTTGTTTAATTTGAACAATTTAGCAATTCTACAGTTCTGCACATTTAATTTTTTTACGTGGTCAAATCTGCAGAGCCAATATAATATGTATTTTCGGACAGTTTGAATTCATACGTATATTTCCTGATAAATTATTACCTCACTTGACACCGTACAATTTCATTATCGCCGTCACCAAATGAAATCATCAAAATTTCACAATAAAGACATAATTGTTCCCATTTATGCCTATATTTTTTAATTGTAATAATTTGCGTAAATTTCGAGAAATTTACGTCACTTCACACCGGCCGTTCTCTTTGAATATTGAAAAATATACACAAACTTTGGGAGATGTGAAAAAACTCATTTTGTGTCGCTAATTGAATGAATTATTGTACAAGTGCCAATTTATCGACAGTACAGGGAAAAGTTGAAAATTAATTAAATTCCATTGCGCGGACATTTGGTTCGAATGTGGCCGCTGGTATGGTGGAAAATTACCTCAATATTTTGGCAATACTTGTATACTTTGTTTGTGTATAGAACTGTTCCTTTTTCTGTGAATTTTCAATTGAAAATTTAATTGAAAATGTGAAGTTTTCTAATTAGATCAATGATATATGATGGATATTATTTTGCGCTAAGTAGAACAGGTAATTTCAATGCATTGGTCCGTTTTTAATTTTGATTTTAAATTGTTACTTGTTATGGGAGGCACAGATTTGAAATGAGTTTTTTTTTCGAATAGAGAGCGGAGAGGCGAGAGGAGTTGACTTGTCTGAAATTTACTGGAGAACACCTTTCGTTAAATGAAACTAGAAACAAGTTTAGCAAATTCAAAAAAAAAACCTGAAAATCATTTGCGTTGGATCTGCCCTTTGCGAAAAGCAACGCAATCAGCTAGGCCTTAAAAAAATGTTGTGCCATAGCATGCGTTACCTACATCGGCCTTTTCATCTCCTGCACCCAGAAAAAAAATTACTTTTATTAAAGAAAAATTACATAGAACCTATGAAATTTCGGCTATGATTTGGAGCCTATGAAATAGCCTTTTTGGGACAATGATAGAAATATCATTGAAAATATAAAGTGAAAATTCGATTATAACAATGAGATTGTTCATCGATTCTATGTAAAAATTTCATTGGATTTTATTAAAAAAAAAATAGAAAAGAATATTTTTTATTTTTTTTTTTAATTTTTTTTTATTTTTTTTTATTTTTTTTTTAATTTTATTTTTTTCTATTTATTTTTATTTCAAATTTTTATATTTTTTTTATTCATAAAAAACCTTATGCCGAAACTTGGATTTGAACCCGGTCCGCCTGCGTGCCAGTCCGTTCACATTGCCATGAGACTAGATGTCGAATGTTGTCAACGTTTCTAAAATCGTAACTACTTAATACGCGGTGCAATACAAAACTAAAATGTTTATACATAGAGGCTATGCAAAAAAATCATAGTTCCCATGAAGTTGATTTACTAGATTCTAAGTAATTTGTTGCATTAGTTGTATGTCGGCATGCTTTAATTCTATTACTACTGAAATTTTAAATTCTATGAAAGTGTATTTGATCCAATGGCATTTTTAATTAATTATATTCAAACTTCATACGTTTAAAGAAATTTTCTG
Organism: Microchrysa polita; assembly: GCA_949715475.1. Lineage (NCBI taxonomy): Eukaryota > Metazoa > Arthropoda > Insecta > Diptera > Stratiomyidae > Microchrysa > Microchrysa polita. The sequence continues at coordinate 104,414,636 of OX454417.1, forward strand.
TTTACTAGAAGTAAAGTAAAAACTTCATTGGTTTTAATACACGTTTTTTGCTGGGTGTGAAAATATTTTCTTTCGAAAAGTTGATAAGGAAAATCCACCCAGTCAGGGGTGGGTCTCCGCAAATTTCACCAAATTGTGCACCGCAACATCGATGGTTAAGCGCACAGATGTGTTAAGTGCAGTGCCGGATTAAGCAAGCGCGGGGCCCGTGGCAAGAGTCAAGGGCGGGGCCCCCCAGATTTGCATTAGGTGCCCATGTCTGGAGTCAGTAGCGGATTCAGATCCCTCCCGCCAACTTCGTGAGTGAGCCCCCTGATATAACTCGTTGTCTTTTGCCTATCGATTTTTTTGACAAGAACGCTTTTAATATTCGAAATTAAGTTTAACTATTATTATTAAAATTAGAATATCGTCTAATTATTTCGGGACAGTTCCGTAAAATTTTTACGAGGTATTAACCCAGCTAGATCGGTCACGACTCCACGATATCCAGTAATTTGGTGGCCTGATTATAAATAAATCCTCGGCGTGATAGTTTTCAATGTACCTATGTGGTTAGAAAGCATTTTTATTATGTTTTATTATGAAGACAAATTCGTAGTTTAATTATAATTATTCTTTGCGCCACAAATGCACTAGGATAGTCGCTCAACTTACCATGGTTTTATGGAGGTGGTCTGGTCAGTTTTCGATTTAAATGGATTTTTTAGGCTTTTTTGTATATATTTTGACTTTTCTCAAATTTCGGGGCTAATGTAAAATTAAGTTCTCTACACGCATAGGATTAGCTAGGGAGAAGAGGAAGAGGAACATCTCTCGTTGTCTACAAAAAAGTACCGGAGCTGTAAAATTGTTTTTTTTATAGTCATATTTATTGCGGTTCAAAAATTATTCTTGGCTTGTGTGGCCCCTAATTCTCGTGCGCCCCAAGCCACGCGGGCTCTGCGGGCCATCAAGTGCCGACTCTGTTTGGAGTACACTGAAACCTCGATAAGTCCAACTGAAAACGTGTTCCAAAACTAACGCAAAATTAAACACTCGCATCTATATTTATTCATTAAGCTTGCCTGATGTAAAATATCTAAAAAAATTTTAGCGTATTTAATTTTTCCTGTGTGAAATATTTTTAGTATGTCCTGTGGATGGTACAATTCGACTGTGACACTTTTGACGTCAAAACAAATGCTTAATGTATTGTCACTCTCTGACCAGCTTCTCCTTCATTTCGACAAGCGTTTATTCAAGCCAAATTGATCAGTCAATTTTACCATAAAATCATAAGTACTCGGGTTGTGTGTCCCTAGTTCATTAATAATAATGATAGCGACACTACTGTAGTCCGACAGAAAAATATTGCCCATCGTTGGACTGAAAACTTTGAACTTTAGGAACTAAACGAGCAAGTTGTGTTTAGTTTGAATGATCGTATGATAGTTGATCTCTTTGATCCCCATTTGTCTTTCCTGGTTGTACCTGTTGTTGGCCTAGTTATGTATAATTCTGTTTTAAAAAAATTTATAACAATTTTTTTTTTAATTTATGCTTTATAGCCACATCACCTGTGTCAAACCACGCGATCTAGGGCATATCCGAAAACAAATGTCTCATACAAGAATTTGAGTGTTTCACGGGCTATATGGCTCTGTTTTTGAAATGATTGTACATATTCCACTCATAAATATCATCGCGATATCGGCAAGAAAATTCAGTCGAGTCCATGCAAAGTTGTCATGGAAAATTATGACACAATAGAGGCATTTTTCCGAAGAGTTATTAGTTATTATTACCATATAGAAACCTTATTGGGCCGTTTTAGATTGTAAGAAAACGACCGTACGGGTAAACTTGCACGACAACAACGAACGTGCGATCATTTCACACTATCCGCTCAAAACACGGACGGGCGAATAATTACAATAAAGCAAATGTGTCCATGCACGCTTTAAAGTTAGTGTAGAATGAAAATGAAGTGTCGAGTCGACAAGTAGATCAAAATGAAAGTAAAACCACTAGCCGCATTATAGGTTTCTTATTGTCGCAGGAAGTAGTCTGGCTGGTCTAGCGGTTAGTGCGCGCACCTTCGATGCACAGGGTCATGAGTTCGAATCTCACCATCATCCATGGTGTTTTTCGAACTCACGAGCTTGTGACGGACTATGATCTCACTCAGATGTTAAACGAGTACCCATTTATGGGAATAAATAACACTGCTGAGCGTGATGCTGATCTCATTACCTCAACAAAAAGCAGATCAGATCTTGGAAATAGGATGTCACTAACACATCCTGCGGCCTTAGTCCAATGCTGGATTGTCGCGCCTGTTATTTTTATTGTCACAGGAAAAACATCAACGATCGGGAGATCCTATCGTAAATCCGGTTGTAATTCGTTCATACAATTTATACGAAAGAAAAACAATCGTATGGGCCATTTCAGACTGTACGAAAACGACCGTACGATCAAGCTTTTACAGAAACAAACAGCGTACGTGCAATTGTTTTTCGGTCATATGACGCATACATAACGATTACCCATGCTGTTTGTTTTTGTAAAAGCTTGATCGTACGGTCGTTTTCGTACAGTCTGAAATGGCCCATACGATTGTTTTTCTTTCGTAAGACGCGTTCTTGCAATGTGAAATGCACAATGCTTGTCTGCTGGCCACTATAAAAGCTCTTGCCGTACGTTTGTTAGCCGTCCGGTTTCGTCTTACAATGTGAAACGGCCCATTGGGTGTGTGTATGAATATATTTTTTATATGGAATATACAACTACTCATTTTAGTGACAATTATTAAGTTTTTTAAGGCCAGCGCGGGGCCCCTCAAGGCGCGGGGCCCGTGGCATTTGCCACCTTCTGCCACGAGGTTAATCCGGCACTGGTTAAGTGCAATAAATAAGAACATTCAATTCATAAATTGTGAATTCTCTGGTAGGCACTAAATCTCCCAGACAGAACATGATACTAAAATTCATTAACACGTTCACTGTCTATGAGTCACACTTGTACACAGCGTTCCTCCCCGTTCACGTTTATGAGTCACATGTGACTCATGCAACAAGGGGGGGTGAACAATAGATTTTCAGAAGGCAGATATGGTAGTGTCATTTAAATGAAAAAGCGTCAGAAAGTGAACGTGTTGAGAATAAATGTGAATTTTCAATTTAATGTTTTTTTTTAAGATTTCAATTTAGTGTTCACCTTAGAGAAAACATAGCAACTCATGCCATGCGTTAGTCCAGAGTGGCTATGTGATGACATAACCCATATGTGTTTGACCCCAAATTTATTACACTACACTCCACGAAATAATTCAAATGTCAAAATATTGTCGATGCAATTATTAACCCTTCTGACGCCGCCTACGAGCTATTATGCCTAAGGTGTAGCTGAATCTTCTGTGAAATCAATCTTATTTTTTGAAGAGGTCTAATTTTGGTTCTAGAAACAGTTTACATACTGTGTCTTACGATGATGCGCCGTTTTTTTTCGATTCTTTAGACATAGTTTACATTTCGCCGAACGTTTGATCGCATTTTTGGCCGTCGGTTCCTTTGAAATTTATATGGAAAGGAGTGGAAAATATTATTGAACGATATTTTTCATCAAGATATAGTACCAATGGTCTGTCTGGATATATACGCCGACAGAAGGGTTAAATATCACGTCGGCATTTTAAGAGAGTAATGAATATTACGCGGATTTTATATTCTCAATTATAAACAAAAAATTTACGTTTGAATAATATTTTCACGCATACTATGAACTGCAATAGTATGAGAACGGTGCCATTTTTATTTTCTGATGCCCACTCTGGACTAACGCATGCTTTCTCTAAGGTGTTCTCCTATCACGTTTTACATTAACAGTTTTGTCACTTACCACTATACGAAAAATTTATGAATTATCGTGCCCTCAATTCGGTGTTTCCCAAAAATCAGTGGAGCATCTTCAATTCAAATTCACTACCAACCCTACATTGAACTTTGGTAGTGGCTGATGAGCTGAGATAAACCGACTTGAACCCGAAACCATCCTTTATAGCACGTTGTTCAGCACGAGTTTTGTGAAGGCTACTGAATCTGACATCCGCTAGATCATAAAGCGGCCAACGAATCGTTAAGAGCCTCACCTTGGCAAGGTTTAACATTTTCATAACAACCGCTCCCGAGAATATGGAGTTGACTTGCACGGCCGAAAGATCTACTTCCACAGTTCTATCAAGAAGATGGGTTAATTAACCCATGAGCGCGTTTTAAATGCTGCATCCGAAGTGCGAAATTGAGTGTCCAAGTTTAATCGACATTGCCGCACAACATGATAGTCATATTAATTCGCTTCGGACTTATTTTTACGGGAGCGCAACATCGAGGTCTCCCTATGACGATGTGTGTAAGGCGGCCAATGGTTTTACTTAACTAAATCATTCATTTTCCCCTTTATGTTTAGTGAAGTTAGATCAAGTACGAAATGGCGAAAGTAGATAAATTCGTGGGTTGCTTTTGGCAGCTATTTTTCGATCTTCACCTATCGAAAAGATGACTGTGTGCAGGTTATCTCTCTATCACACACTCTCTCTATCTGACTACGTCCTATAATGGTACCAGTGGAGTATACGCTATACAATACCTTCGTACACTCCAGAGGTCATCAGTGAGAAAAAGCAAATTTACCAGTACAACGCACAAGCATTGCTCGACAGGACTTTACGCTCTTACTGGACACCGTACTGTACACCCTGTAGCCCACAATATTCCTGATATACGCTACGGATGTAAGACCTAAGACCCCTATGGCTTCCTTAAGCCGGCCCCAGACCGACCGGAGTGTGGCACACACCGCACAAAAGATCGGCCCAAGAATGATACCTTGGAGTCGGCCAACCACACTGATGCTGCACGATTTTGCGTATCAATTTTTTGTGCGGTGTTTTTCACACTCCGGTCGGTGTGCACGGTACGACTTTCTTACTTCTCTTAAAAATAGGAATGCGTCAGTTACTGGTTGTACAGTGCATAACGAAGAATTTGTTCACTTTCTGGAAATGAAATAATTGTTGTTAGAAGCTTAACGGTAATTTCATATCAGGACTTTTTTAGAGTAGAGGATACGAATCGCTGCATTAAAGAAAATAGCTAAATTAATAAGATTGAAAACTTGTCCAAAAATATTTTTTTGCAGAATTAAGCTTTAAAAGTTTAAAAGTGTGTATGTACTTGCTTTACGGATTTTTATTTAACAGCTGCGCTATATTTTAGTTTCTAGCAATTCGTACCCTTTCATGTATAGGCCTCTTTAAAAAGAGAACCGTTATTCTGCAAAAAAACAATATTAGTATTCCTAGAGAAAAAACAAATAAGTAGAGCCCGGATTTTCGTGCAGTAAAAACCCCGAAACGTCCGAAATCGTACATTATAAATGCCCGAATGTGCATTTTCCGTGCAATATGAAAAAAGCCATCTTTTTAGGCTTTTAGAAAGTTAGGGGCTTCGGAGCAGTGGACACAGGAAAAGCATTGAAAAAGAATTGCTCTAAATAGTAAAAAGTTTTTTCCACATTTCTCAATAATTTCATTCTCTTTTCTGTCTATCGGAAAATTCGGCACATTGCATAATTTCTGGGAAAAATTGTTATGAAACAGGATTAAATATGTAAATGTTCGTTTTTATGCAAAAACCTTAAAACCTGCAATTTCGTGCTATATACCATGAAAAGTGCAATTTTGTGCATTAACGTGCAATTGCCGGATAGTCTGGGCTCTACAAATAAGTTATTATACTGTACATCAAGAAATGCCTCAATAACTGTTCTTTTTAAGGGAAATAGGTAAATTGTGGCGATCAGTTCTATTTTACTTTTCGTCCCTGATATTCTGCCAATGGTGTAACGTTTCTAAAATATCTTGTGCACAATGTAATTCATAATAAACAAAATTATTGATACCACTAATTTTACCCGATTACTAGACCCTGTAAATTTTGAAATTTTTGAAGTAAACCCACGACTAAATTTATAGGAGAAATAGGATTAACACTATGGACAGGATTGCCTAAAACCTCACGATTCAAACGAGTAAACCGGTTCAAGTTAATTTATTTCGTTCAAATGGGCTATTAGGGTCTCGTATGTGATTCACACATGGCGACGAAATCTAGCTTTACTATTAAATATGAAATCCTTTTGACACTACAGTCCTAATTTTGTTACAAAATTTCCATACTCTAAATTTCCACTCTGACCATTTGTTGCATTACTAAAACCGTTTTCTTTGCAACAAGAAGTGCAGTCTAACTTCAAAATCTTAAAATCTACGTCTAAGATTTGTGTTCGTAAAAAAATTCAAAAAGGAAACTCCTAAAAGGTTGGTAATGTGGACAGATAAGGGAGCGGATTGAGGGTAAGACGGGCTCTACTCTAAACGGAGTTCCCCATGCTTTACCAGGATTTTGGTTGAAATCGCAAGAGCAACTTATAAAAATCAATGACATCAAAAGGTGAAATCCCTGGTAACATGGATGCACCAAGAAATCTACAAAAGTTATTTAAGAACGCAGTACAAAATGTCCCACTCCTTGTGACTAGCCTGGGCCCCTGTTGGCTGAGGCCCGTGTTCGACTGAACACATGAAATACCGTAGGTTACGCACAGAAATCTGCAAACAAGCCCATGCGACAACTCAACAGCATCCATACGAATACGGCTGGATAAAAGCGAAAAAGCAACCGAAAACGCAACTTCGATCCGTATCGGGTTATATCCTGAAACATTAAGCCGGCCCCAGACCGATTGGAGTCTGGCAAACACCGCACAAAAGATTGATACGAAAAATCGTGCAGCAGTGTGGTTGGGCGACTCCAAGGTATCATTCTTGGAACCGGTATTTTGTGCGGTGTGTGCCACACTCCGGTCGGTATGGGGCCGGCTTTAAATGAAGTAAGTACACTTATCACATGTGTGCACAAACATTTACTATTTTCTAAAGAGCGCAATTATGGTGAAAGTGCGCTTAAAACGTTCGGTGCACACAAAATTTATTTTTATGCACTTAACACGGAATTACGTCAAGCTTCGTGACGTTTCTAATACGTAAAACATACGAGAATGTGCAAAAAAGTAGCTATAAAGCCGGCCCCACACCGACCGGAGTGTGGCAAACACCGCACAAAAGATTGATACGAAAAATCGTGCAGCAGCAGTGCAGCAGTGTGGTTGGGCGAGTCTAAGGCATCATTCTTGGAACCGGTCTTTTGAGCGGTGTGTGCCACACTCCGGTCGGTGTGGGGCCGGCTTAAGATTAATGAATTGGAAAAATAAGTTAATACATTTTCATTCGAAAATGCGAATCGAATCAACTACACTAATTTATCTATGGAATAAGTGAGGGGTTTCATTATTGACTCGGAAAAAAGTCTTAGATAACCCCCTTAACCCCCGGATACATTTTTCCACCTGGAAAACAAACCTCTATAGTCAGTCGTTCCAGCCTATTTTCCTATCGCACTAGAATCAAAATTATAAAACCTCCCAGGATATTTGACCAGGAATAAATAAACACATACAAGTACTCGTATATCTATTGTCCCGCGAACCAACTTTTAATTAATTTCAAAATTAACTTCCACCTCCACGCCAGACACTTTTCAACCATAATAATCGTCCGCGTCCTAAATACTTCAAAATTCAATTAACCATCACGGAAAATAAATAATTATCATTTCACACATTTCAAAGTGAGCAGATGTCTGCCTGCGCGCACAAGTGTCGAGAAAATTGTTTATTCCATATCAATGTCAATCCAATTTCAGTTGATTCTAGATCGGAAATAAAATAAACCAATCGAATCAATGATATTGATCTGCTCATTGCTCATATACGACTGCGAGAATTAGTTCTGGCAAGCTTCAAGCAGATCTTCCGTCTATCAGCAACAAGCTCACAAACACTTCATCATTGTCAGATCCTTTTCGGATTCATCAAGATTTCTTTTTCGCTCAGTTCGTTTGTACATACAGTCAACTCTTGATAATTCGAAGCCCAAGGGACAACGAAAAAATTTCGAATTATTGAGTGTTCGAATTATCGAAAAAGGGGACTATGTAAATAAAATAATTTATTTTACAATTCAGCAAAGCTCCTCCAACCGGAAATTTTTTTCGCGACACTGCCTCAACCATTTTCAAGGCTTTCCTTCAACAGTGTGCTTTCACCTGTAATTAAATTTTGTTCCAACATAAAGCGAAAACTATTTTTCAGCACTAGGTAGATCCTAAACGTTTCAAGGGTTTAAATAGTCAAACTAAAGTTAATTTATGAAAAAATATCGAAACAATTCTTGTCCTTATTTTGTGATCAACTGGAGATACACTAAATTTAATGAGAAAATAGGATACCTTATCGCATTCTATTGGGTTTTCTTAATGTAATGTGGTTTCTAAACTTCTTTTTATTTTTTGTTTTAAAATAGTAGTAGATGCTGAAATCATAAAAATCGTTGCCATATCTTTTTTATCACTATTTTTCACTGCCGCGATAACTTGTCTTTTCACATCTACGGATATGCAAGCAGTACCGGATTATCCTTAAGGCACATAAGGCACGTGCCTAGAGGCCCCGCGCTCACAGAGGCCCCGCACTCGCACTGACAAAACCTCCGCGATAATAAATAATAATAAATAATATAAGTCTTTTGTTCTTTGATAAGCTCTCGTAACGAAAAAGGAAAGTAAAACAAGCTAAACCGAAGGTATGATACCCTTCTAAGCTAGATCTAGTGGCAAAATTTTATCCTTTCTGAGAATATTAAAAATTTTCATTCCAATTGTATAGCAAGTTGTAAACTGATTTTACCTAAAATTGGGTATGTGTATTTATTTGAATGGGAAATAGTTTTTACGACAACTATATGATATAGATGTCCAATTCAGACCAAATTTTGAAATGAGGTCTCTGAAAATGTGTGACTTAAAAATTTTAAATTTGAAGATTTACACTCAGAAGCCAAAACTTTTTTCACAAAACCATGTTCCCTCTTACGCCAGGGGAATGTAGTGAAAAGTGGCTCAAGGGAGTATGCCCTGCACTGTCTGGTATTATATAAGAAATCGATAGAGGCTTTATCAGAAAGCTTAAATTTAGTTTCCACTCCCTGAAAACTTTTTAATGCTACTTTGTTTTGTCTTACTTTAGATGAATTAGAAAACGAAATAATTCTCCATGAGCATCTAAAATTGGTATTACAGGACAACAATTCGAGTGAAATGTTCAACTGTTCAAATTTAATGTAGCGGTAGCCTTAAGGATACATTTAACGACGCCTTCTCTCAGTGAAGGAGAACGAAGTATTTCAAAGTTGGCAATAATTTAAAATGAAAAACGTTCTGTGAAGCAAAGTTTTTGTACTACAATATATACTTTAAATATTTTGTGTTGGATACGATATCCCGCCCATCATATTCCTGTTTTTCAAAATACCGACATTCATAATCCCGCCATTTCAATAACCCGCGCGCGCGACTTATGAAAGAATACTTACCTTCTACGATGGGATATTAAAAAAACGCCACTACATTTACCGTTAAAGTAATGGGTCTCCTCACATGGGGACACTTAATTCTGGAAGACCCACGGACCAGGTGACTTAATTTGAAAAATAGCTGGTGGTCTTTCGGTAGTTGAAACTTAAGTATCCCCGGAATGGCAGTCTTGTTCTGTAGGGGTTAAATTGTCATCTTTGTACAATAAATAAGCAAATATTTCGACGGATTTGTGCTAAGAGAAAGTATCGCACTAACTGCTGGGAACATTACATAACTATTTGCTAGCAAACGAAAAAAAATGTTGGCGGGATTATTTCACTATCCACTATCCGGGGTTCTAAAACGTCGGGGTTCTAAGTAGGCGGCATTTTGTTTTTCGGGATTAAGTAGGTATCCCATTTTTGCGAAATAAAATATATTATTCTTATTTCGTAAACTATATTACTTACGAAAGCATTTCTTACACATAATTTAAGTTTTATTTAAAGACATTTCACAAGGGGCCCTCAATTGTTTTATGCCTAGGGGCCCCAAAGGGTCTTAATCCGGCACTGTATGCAAGTGTACTTTTTCGAAATCATTTTCACTTGAAAGTTAACAATAAACTGAAGAAAATGTGCAATCTTTTCACAATTAGCCGTAAAAGACAGCAACAGAAACATTTCAGGAAAAATTCGAATTATAAAGGGTTTCTAAATGCAAATTTCGAATTATAAAATGCTAGCGATCACTCAGTTGAACGAAATCATTTCGCTTTATCGAGTGTATACAACTTCATACAAACTTGGCTCTTTTTTTCGATTTATCGAAGGGACAGGTTAACTAGTTCGGATTATCGAAAAATTCGTATTACCGAGGTTCGAATTAACGAGAGGCGACTGTATTCAAATTGAAAAAAAGTTGCACATCGTCATCAAAAACAAATATTTTTACTTAATATCGGCTGGAATGAACTCCGTGTCTTCCTATGGTTGGTTTTAGTTGGTACATATTAGTGAGATAAAATCAACCACAACCGCAGTGCGTCATGAAGATATTGCATAAAACAACAGCATATTTATACTGAAAGATATGTTTTTGAGGCACTGCTGAACAAGACGCCTCTCAACACTCAATCACTCATCAAAATAAAATCCAAAGTGGGCGTATGGGTGGTGCAAAATGAAAAGAAGATCATCATGAAATTCACCATGACCCCGGTGAATTTCATATGATTTAAGACGTTACGATGCAGAGTGCGTATGCTATCCAGCTCTTCACTGTTGAGTGTAGAGTGAGGAAAAGTGTTCTTAATACAGCTTTCTGATCAAATTTTTATTGATGAATTCTTGATCTACTTTGATCGTAAAATCGAAGAATTTTGAGCTTATAGTTTACATCATGAGATGATGATTGCCCACTTGGACAGCATAGTCTCAGATGCAGACTATGCAGCACAATTCCTGATCATGATCGAGTTGATGAAACCATGAAACTGACCCATTTGAGATTTCGATGCTGTCAAGAGAATCTCAACGGCTCATCTTGGTTATTATTAATTTTGAGTATCTTATGTAAATATTTATAGATAGTCATGAAATTATTATTTAGATTATTAGTTATAGGCTTCCGAGTGGCAGTTGATTTCGTCTTGATAGTTTGTTAATTAAGTTTTCACCCAAAAGATAGACAGCAATTTCGATTAAAAAGGAGTTGCAATACAGTTTGCTGGACGATGCTGACATAATCATTCAAAATGTAAAATTTCGATTATTTTGAAATTATGTTGAAGAAGCTTCAGTTGTTCGAATTTTTGGGTGTCAAATTTTGTAGAACATACTTTTAAAAAAATGTCAGGGGACATGATCTACGATTGATTAAGACTTATAACGATATTATTAGAATCAAAATATCCCAATTATCCAAATAAACCAAATAAAAAAAACGATTAAGGCTATTTTTTCGTAATTTTGGAATCATGGTATGATACCCTGCAAGACCACCTCCAATGAAGGATTAATTATTTAATGCTATTTTTATACGCTTCGCTCATAGAGTGAATGGGTATATTAACTTTGTCATGAAGTTCGTAATGCATTGAAGGAAGCATCTCCGACCATATAAAAAGTATACATATGATCAGCATGACTTGGGGAGTCGATTGGGCGTTGTCTGTCTGTCTGTCTGTCCGTCTGTCTGTTTGTTGCGACGCGTTTGACTCGGCCAATTTAAAAGCTATGAAGCTGCAATTTTGCACAAATGCTTCTTTTTGCTGCAGGCAGTTTGTATGTTTGAATCGGTAAAATCGGACAATGGGGTCATGGGGCTGCCATCAGTGGCGGCTCGCTCATATGTGCACGTGCACCCCCTGATAAAACAGCCATATCAACAAATAATATGCTAAATATCTTCGCTAAATCAAATACAATATGTACTTCACAAACCAGAACAAAACGCCCGACGCAACCTATTCTAAGCGTACGTACGCATTATTCATATACGATATGCCCAAGCCACGCATTGAATCTATGTCTCGACCAGTGACCAACATCTAGCACCCACGGTGTTGATGCACAGTCATATGATCTGGTGCACTCGCCCCAAAATCAGATATGTGACGGGTTCCCGGGGCGAGGGGATAGTGCAAAATTTACACTAGAATTTGTGCACAAATAGATTGTGCACAGCACACCACTTTGTGATGAACCGAATGCATTTCGGGTGAGTATTTTCAATGAAAGGATATACAAATGAGTAGAGATTTTAGGTTTAACTTTAGAAATTGTTTGACAAGAACTTTTCTAAGGACAAAAAATTAAAGGTAAATGTTCTAGGAGGTTGCCTTGTCTAAACTTTACGATGGAAAACAATTTGTGGAAAAATTCAATGCAAAGTAAATGATAAAAAATAAATGTTGGTGTGCTGCTGATTCGTAAAATTTTATGGTTTTTCTTGACTGTTATGTGAAAATCGAAATAATTCTTTAGTTTTAAAATCTATGGACTATACTTTGACATTAAATAAAATAATTTTAATTCAAATTAGTTAGTCTTAGGTTTACGTCAAAATACATTTTAGGAGTTGATGTCGTATGTGTTTAGTTTTTTTTGTGAACCCAAAGCATTATTGTATACGAGCCGCCACTGGCTGCCATACAAACCCAAATCAGAATAGAAATAGGTTATTCAGCACTTTCGACGGTCTGTGCATGTCCCAACATCAAGAATTCTAGAAGCATCTTTGTGCAATAAAAAAAGACAAACGAAAAAAAATGCTCCGGAAAATAATTTTTACTGAGCTCCAAATATTTTACAGCTGAAGCATGTGTGAGACATATCAGCTAAAAATTGCAATTACGCGGAAGATTTTACACTCCACAAATATTGTGTCGAGTCGAGATTAAAATTAAAATTTAAAATTAATTTAATTTAAATATTGTGTATAGTGTTCATTCTTCGGTATTCTACGGAGTCAGTACCGCAAGCACAGTTAGCACAACCACACTTAAGCTTCTCCGAAATCTAGAAATTATGAAAGGAAAAATTTCTAATAATATATGAACTCATGCATTTTGTTGTAGGTTTTATTAAAAAAATTGATCATTTTCTTGGAGCATAGGGTCTTTGGAGGTTTTCACACTTGTACTTAATCTGGCCAGATCACGTAATCTGCGGTGTGGTGAGTTTAAAAATGTATGGAATTTTACAGCTCAAATTACGTAATTTGTACAGATTACTTAATCTGGTCGTAAGTGTGAAAACCTCCTTTACCAGTGTCACTAGGCTGTGCAAGTTACAATATCCTTAATAGAATTTTAGAAACCTCTTAGTGAAAAAAAAAACAGAAACAAGCATGGTAGAGGTGATAAAAAAAAATTACTGTCACTTGTTTCGGTATTAATTTTCACTCAGCTCTAAATATTTTACAACACATTATAAAGTATTTGAATTTTTCAGTGCAATTGGTGATATTACGCTTCAAAATTAGATTCAAAGATCTTTAAGTAGAAAAATCATTTTACCCGTACATAATTAGGTAGCTCGCTGTAGTAAATCCATTAAAAGTCTTCTTCTTCTTCTCTGTACCGTTACCCCTTGTGGGGCATGGTGCGTTCACTCAGCCGTTTATAGGCTACTTCGAGTCAACGTTACATTGCATATACAGTTTCGGAGTGTATATAATATTGCAAGCACTACATATTTTCTGGACCACGCCGAGATTCGATCTCCGGACCTCTAGAGTACTAGCATCGTAGAGTGCGACTCAACCAAATGAGCCACAAAGTAAGAGGCATAAAACATGTCTCTCTTAGATATTTTGCAAAAATATTTCCATTGTTGTACAAATATTTTATAGTTAAAAATCACATCTGAAATCAATGAGTTAACTGTCTATCTCACTTCTATAAGAATATTATGATTTCCGAAGCAATTTAAACGATATTAGGTCAGTCGATCTTTGTTTGTACCTATAAATTCATATTTTTCTCTGTTTCCGGTGTACCATTTCTGTTAATACCCCGGTGTACTCCTTGAATTTAAAAGTAAAACGTTGTGAGATACGCCTGCCTACATTTCGACTGCTGTGCATCCGGGGTAATCCGGCAACAATTCTTAGACAATTCAGACTAACGGTAATTTAACTCATTCTGCACCGAAATCAACAACATAAAAATAAGGCCAAGGAGTAATATGGATGGCCTTAGCCTCCTCCAGGACACGATCCTGGTTGCGCCACTGACAACAACTGTATTAAAAAAAATGATGATGTTTCACTAATTGGAAAAATCAGATTTTAGTTAGCTCATTTGGGCTTCTCCGTTAATGAAATGCAAATGTTTTCCGAAAGATATCTTCTTTGAAACAAATAGATAAATTTCCGAATCAACAAAACACGTTTCCGAATCAATTAAATATGTTTCCGAATCAAACAAATAGATTTCCGGATCAAAAAAATTAATTTCCGAATCAACAAAATACGTTTCCGGTTCAAATAAATAAATCTCCGAAACAAATAGATCAACTTCTAAATGAAAAAAATAAAAATCCAAAACAGAAAAATTAATTTCCAAATAAAAAAAAATAATATTCAAATCAGAAAAATAAATGTACAGTTCAAATATAAAAATATCCGAATCAGAAAAATAAATTTACATATCAAATATATAAATTTCCAAATCGAATAAATATATTTACATGCCAAAAAAGTAAATCAAATAAATATATTTCCAAATCAAATAAATTAATTTCCAAATCCAGTCCATTATATTCTGTCAATAAGAAATAAATGTCAATGACACAGCGTAAATTACAAAATACAATATAGCCTATTTTAAAATAGACCGAATGAGTTCCAACAGAACAATACAGGAATACCCCGATTTAAGTCGATTCGATTTAAGTCGCTTCGATTTAAGTCGCTTCGCACTTAAGTCGAAATTGGGAAATTTTTGTCATAATAGAAATTATTGATGAAACAATCACATCCGTTAGGAAAAAAATTATTACATTACAAATCAAACCTTTCGGTAGATAGAGTCGTTAGTCGGAGAGTGTGTGCATGAAGTCGTAACAGGAAAAGGGACTACTTTTCATTGTGAAAACGCTACTCAACGGGTAAATCAATCGTAATCTAGTTTTGTTATCATAGATCAAATATGGATTAATGATCTTTGAATTATCCTATCTGTAAATACTAGAAGCTATACTTTTCAAACCGTTGAGTATAAAGGTGTCAACCGAAAAACCTGGCTTGGGCCAATTAATTGATACATACGGTCTTCTGGTTTGAATGCAGAATGGAAATTTCGAAAACATCTACAGAAACTCATATTCGGGTTTTAAATGTATTTCCGACCCCCATTTTTGATTAAAATTTGATTTTTTGTATTATTTTTTACAATTTAAAGTTCTATCGGGCTTTAATAAACATCCTTTACATTTTATTTCATGTTACAACGAAGAATCTTAATTCTTGCTTTGTGGAGGAGCATACAGCGTTGTTGTCTAATTCTTTACATGCTGAAAATCATCACTTTCCATCAGCTCCACTGATCTCTGTTGTTTGATTCAAAGGCTTAAGTTTGTTTGAAATCGAAGTTTCTTTATACATTAACCATATTTGTGAGGTATATGGACATTTATAATTTTCCCGTTGCCTCATTTTTCTCACTCATAGCTACTTTTGATTCGATTTAAGTCGCTTCGACTCAAGTCGCCTTTTTCTGGAACATAACACTGACGTAAATCGGGGTATTCCTGTACATACATCTAATCAAAGAGTACGGATTGTATGCTTCGCGAAGGGCACACCAATCAAGCAAAAATGTTAAGTAACAATAACATTCTTTCATATTCGTCAAGGTTAATCCCGAATAATACAGATATATATATCGATATATTTTCTTGGTCCCTGTTCTGCTTGGGGTGCAAATTCTCCTGAATTTTTCCGCGATTATTTGCTCGAGTGGTAATTCAGGGATTCCCCACCGGACGACGAACTGCTAATCTCTTTCTTCCTGTAGTTGTAACTTTTTATAGTAGAAATATTTTTCTTTTTATGAAACTGAATCCAATTGATTCTATCAGTGAGAAAAAAGATCAACGTTCTCTTGTAAATAAAAATTCAACACTTCTAATTTGGGGTTCAATTCATATTTAATGAAAACTTAATAACTTTAAACTTTAAGTACCGACACTGGGTCTCACAGACCAAAAGTAACTGTTAATGAACAGATTCCGTTATATTCCAGAACCTCCATCATTCTGAGGTAGCTTCGGTTCTAATGCAAAATAGAAATTATAGAATGTTGTGCTGTTGTGACTTGTTTTGGGGAAGTTGGGGTAGTTTAAAGATGGCAAATAACGTCTAGGAAAATAATTTCTATCGGCCTTTTTCAAGTGTGTGTAATAAAAACCTTACTTTTCATAAGAATTTTACATTTACAAAATGTCATTCAGATTAAGATAGTTAACTATTATTTTTCAATGCCCAACAAAATTATAATAAAAGGACATTGTTTACTATATTTTAAAATACTATGTTTTTAAATCGCTTCCTTCATTCGAAATATTGTTTATTCGATTTGTAATATAAGTTTTTTGATGGAAAAAAATCATTTACATATTTGAATTGTTAATTTATTTTTTTGTTTTGAATAATTTTTTTATTTGAATTGTACATTTATTTTTGTGATTTGGACATTTATTTATTTGATTTGGAAATTTATTTTTATACTCTATATATGGTTGCTCTGTGGCCGTGATGGTTCGGTCGCCACTCTGTGAAATAGACACTCATAGAGAAACGAGTTTCCAAACTCGGCACGACTTGTCGCAAGTTTATTATTCAGAAGAAGATGATAAGAAATATTCTTATCGTAGAATAATAAACTAGCAATGCGACTAGGAAGTGGTATGGCTGACAACCGTATCACACTCCGAATTCAGTTGTCTTTGTAACGTTGATGACTACACTTGGTAATCATCAACGCACCATGCTCCACTAGGAGTTACGGTAATCAAGGGAGAGAGAGAGAGATATATGGTTACTCATTTTTTTCATTTAGTAATTAATTCTTTTGGTTCGGACATTTATTTATTTGATCTGAAAACGTGTTTCGTTGATTCGGAAACTTATTTTTTTGTTTCGGAACCATATTTTTTGTTCCGGAAATTTATTTTTTAGATCCGTAAACCTATTTCCTTGACTCAGAAATTTATCTATTTGTATCGGATATTTATCTATTTGACTCGGAAAGTTATTTACTTGACCTGGAAATGCTATATATGCAAGGAGATATCGATCTGGGAGCAATTAGTAGGGCAAGACCCTCATAATATGTATAGTGAAGTTTTTAATATGAAAATTTTAATTTTATACGACAATCCTGCATTTTGAGTTTTGATAAACCCAATTACCGGCCGGTCCGCGAAGTCTAGCCCAAAAGTCTCCGGAAAATTAAAGATATTTTACGATATATGAAATCATACTTTAATGAAGAATACACCCACACAACACTCTTAAATAAACCTTTTGAAACTCTCATCAAAGCACCGCATACAACCAACATATAAATCAACTCACGACCTTCATAATTTCTTCATTAATTTGTGTATATACTCCAAAACCGCACAGTAATTAATTTTTATTAGCTCCAATTAAATTGAAGTAAGTTTACATTAACATTGCCATCTCTATTTCATTAATCGACTTTGCAACAAAGAATCTCTTTAATGTATGAATCACTAAATACCAACAAAAAAAATAAGAAAAAAAATGTAAACGCAAATGAAATGAACGATAAAAATTACTTTTTTAGTAGAATTTAAATTCACCATTAAAGAATAAGTCATGAAAATGAAAAGACTGATGAAAATCGACAACTAAACAACATTAAGTATTAAATTGACGTATGTAGGTTCTCGATCCAATACGATTTTGTAAGATATTTTTCCTGCACAGAGTATATGTATGTAGATATTTACAAGTATACGTCAGCATTTCTAGTGAAGAACAACGTAAATCATGACGTGCTTATTGCCCAATCATAGAGAATCTTCAAAGACGTGTATGCTGAATGCAATGAAAATCCGGATACAAAAAAAACGACTAACTTCTTCTATTTATCATCGATTTCTGGACTTAAAAGCTGGCATCATAGTGACGAATAAAGATATATTCTACCGCGTGATATAAAAGAAAC
Source organism: Microchrysa polita (assembly GCA_949715475.1). Lineage (NCBI taxonomy): Eukaryota > Metazoa > Arthropoda > Insecta > Diptera > Stratiomyidae > Microchrysa > Microchrysa polita. The sequence continues at coordinate 104,432,855 of OX454417.1, forward strand.
TCCAAACAAATGCTTAAGATGGTCATTTTTCAAAATGTTCAAAGTGTAAATGTAACCCCCGCAGTTTTCATAGCTGTCGTCATTATCATTAAACTTCCTGGTAAAATGGTATCAATTACTATAGGATGTGCCATCTTTAATAAGAAGGAGGGATTTAATTGTCATTATACATATGTAAATGATGGAAATATCTTTTTGTTATTTTCGCGGAATACTGGTTTTATGAAGTCATTCATTTGTTGTCTCGAGAGTTGTTAATAGTAGTTTGAGTTGGAAGGAATGTTGGTCCAGCTTTTTGATTTTATTTTACATAGTCTGATCCTGTTTTTTTCTCCGAAAAGATTTTTTAGGGCAGACACACAGCAAATTAATGTCGCATATTTCAGTGAACGTAAGAACTGAGTTCATGGCAAATTCTCTACTTGACCTCAACCAGTTTATTTTTATCAATTATTATGAGTTTAGAGAAATCATTGAAATAAGTATACTAAGTTGACTTAACCCCTTGTGGAACATAGCGCGACTACTACACCTACTCGCCATCGCGTACGGTTTCTGGCCATGTAACGTATTTGACCCTAGTTCTTTCTCAAAGACGCACATTCCTTATCCACAGATCTGCGATTTGGAAATAAAATTAATTAATATTTTAAAAATGATTAGTCCTGGAAAACCGTAGCTTGAAGACCTTAGGATATTCGTTGAAATATAACCTAATATTTATGCACATTAACATTGTTATATGTATGTATTCTTCTCTTAAAGGAAGCTGCCTATACATTAATTTTTCAATCCACGGATTTTTCTTACTGATATTTCCGGTGATAAACGGCTCTCTTAGCTAGATATAATTGGTTTATTCAATTCAAAAGTATACCATTACCCAAAAAGTGCACGAAAGGACTATAAAGAGACCTATCTATCTTTAAAAAAATTCCAACCATAACCTTAAAAGGTATACATTTCCCTGAGCTAATTTTATTTAATTATTTACTTTACTTGAACTTTCTTCTCAACTTTTCGCAGTTCGACCGTCTGCCGGTTATAAATGTTCCACTTGTAAGGATGGACGCGCCAGCAAGACTATCGTGGATTATTATTATTCATTTGCTGTCATGAGCTATTTGTCGCCAGATTAATTTCAAAGCTGCTTATCCGATTTTTCTTCATCTTAGGTTTTTGTCCTTTTTTGTTGTTGTTTGTGTTTTTTCTTCGATGTGACTAGGTATAGAGTATAGTAACACGGTTTCATGATGTAGTCAAATTGATTTGTGTCTAGTAGACACAAAACTCGTGAAAGTTATTTTCAGATCATTCTTCTCCACGAAGAAGAAAACAATCTACATTTTAGCAGCGAAAAGATGATTTATGAAATAGATGTGATCTGGTGTGGGTGAAATGAAAAAGTTACGTCTTTTTGAATGTCATAATTTATATTTTTTACGAAAACATGCTTTTAATTTAAGTGGCGTCGTAAAATATCTATATAATGAATGATGATGTAGACGCAGATCGCCGATGGACAAAGATTATGGGAAAATGTTGTGGAATTTGCGGTTTTAACTTGAAAACTTCGATTTTGATATTTCTTTGGAGTATCTTTATGGTCGATTTTCCACTCAAAAGTAGCGTATAATTGCACTCAGATTTTAAAAGTAACTGGGTAAAGGATCAGCCAATGTCCACAAAATAAATGACAAATTCAAAATTCCCTAACATCTAGCAAAGCGATTGTTTTTCCTTAACAATCATTTTCTCAGACACAAATTGACTCCTAGCTTCCTTAGACTCATCTAATAATTTCAATCAATACCCACATTTCTAAAAAAAGCAAAAGACACAACAATGAATGGATAGATGCTATTTTTAATGTCGTTTTCTGTACCTATGCATTTTATTTTATATTTTTTCTCACCCAGACTTGTCTGAAATTTGTCAGACATACTTAATTTTGTTTAACACTTTTTCTATTTTCAATTTCAAGCATGTCGTGTTTTTCTGTTTTAGAATTTTGTTTAAATAGTTCATCATCGAAATCCAAATTTCTACTTAGTTAAAACAAAATAAAATTTTAAAATTTACGTATACATACATACATAGACAGCGGATGCTTGCGTGACACGCGAACGCACGCATAATGTAAGCTGGATGCTCTTCATATTTCCATAAATAAATTTTGCAGTATTCGATATTTTAAATTTTTATCTCTATTTCTACGCAAGAGTATGAAGCCTCCCTACCCTATTCACAGAATATTTTAAACAAATTGATTATATCACTTCTCGATTATATGAAATCAGACTGACTGTATTGAAAAATGTCGCAATGTCTTAGTTCTACAATATTACGTGAATATCGAGAGCAATATTTACATGTCTTTTCGAACATGTCTTACAAGTTACCATACAGTTATGTCTTTAGGCACGGTGATCTGCGGCATTCGTGTACACAGGATACAGGTTGAAAACATTTAAAAATATTATGTCGGTGCCAAAGAATTTTACAAGATAGGTATGTGACGTGTCGGATAGCGGGTGGTATTGCCAACAAGAATTGTTGGTATCACGTCTGTTCGACAAAGACAATATCAGAGCACCAAATCGTCTAGGACTAAATTTATTTTTAAAATAGATTTGCATTGCATTTTTATTTTTATTTTAAATGTACTTGAAGTAAAGCAACATACGAAAATCGTTTCGACGTATCGTTGAACTTTTTGCAAATTTCGGTTAGTGGTGTAGTACTCAGCACAAATACTCTTCTAATTAAAATGTATACAGGGTGTCCGGAAACCGCCGCATAAACGCACCGGATTGTGACTCCTCATATGATTTCCAGCAAAAAAGCTGTACGAAACATACCACCTTAGCTTAACCCTTTAGCTGCCACAGGCATTTGAAGATTTTTGAAAAAATCATTTTCTTGCACGACTTAAAGCTCAATATCTCCAAAGGTAGACCAGCTGGAATAATGAAACACAATGATTATTATAGCCAACAATAAATACCTATAAAATAAAACTAACCACACTAAAATCCCCAGTGGTTTTTACAGAGCTTCAAAGGCAAATTTGTGTGATTTGACCCAAAAACAATCTATTTTTTCATCTCAATTTTCTGCAACTTCTGCCAAGGAGAGGTGCTTGTACGATTCTTTTAAAAATTGGCGCATAGTCTTACGATCATATCTTTCTTACATTATTTTATTCTAGCTCCATTATTTCTAACAGTTTTTATACGTTAATTATAGAAAACTAGGGTTAATTTTTGCTAGAATTTAATACAATTCAATTTACACTGCTCCTAAAGATCTGCAGTTGGTGAAATTCATTGAAAGTATGTCGAAATCGAGCCAAAATAAACCCTAGTTTTTTTGCACTAGAAATAACGAAGCTAGAATAAAATGATGTAAGAAAAAAATTATCGTCAGACTATGCGCCAATTTTTAAAAGAATCGTACGAGCACCTCACCTTGGCAGAAGTTGGAGAAAATTGAGATGGAAAAACATTTTGTTTTTGGGTCAAATCACAAAAATTTGACTTCGAAGTTATGTAAAAACCAAACCTCTTATCCGATTTTAGTGCCGTTAGTTTTATTTTTAAGTAAATTTGTTGGCTGTAATAATCATCTTATTTTGCTATTCTAGCTAGTCTAGCTTTTGAGATATTGAAGTTTTAGTCGTACAAGACAATGTTTTTTTCAGAAATCTTCAAATGCCTGTGGCAGCTAAAGGGTTAAGCTAAGGGGCTATGTTCGTACAACTTTTTTGCTGGAAATCACATGAGGAATCACAATCCTGTGCGTTTATGCGGCAGTTTACGGACACCCTGTATTAAATCAACAGCAATTTTCTAATCTAGGTGGAGTCCTTAAGTTAAGATTGAATTGAAATTGATTTTTTTTTATTTCCATTTCTACTAATCGACACAAAAACGGTTCTTTTCTTTTTATTTTTTAGACAAAAATACATATTTCTCTCATAATAAAATTGTATTTTAATTTGGGATCTCCTGACAAGCAAAACAAAATTCTCAATGAATTTTTTGATAATGGCATAAAGACACGGCTAATTTGTCCTCATGACAAAGTGCCAAAATTTAGTCCACATCTTGAAATGATAAATTGCATCCAGACGCATTAAACACTAAATATTTCCATGTATGTACTATATATCATCGACAATTCAAAACACAATTTGCCAGATGTTTTGTATCGATTTTCTTAGGCTCTAGGTTCAATGTCATTCAATTCATGCTATTCACAACCAGTAGGTTTCTTGTTGTCTGTATGCAGTAAGCCAGGGGTGGCACGGTGCGGCTCGCGAGCTACACGTGCCTCTTTATGTTATTTGCTTCAGCGGCTTTTCAATGATTCGACGCAAATTTACACCTGACATCATTTCATTACGCAGGAAAAAATGTAACAACTGAAGGAGTCTGGCGATCCGAGACTCGGTCACACATCACACTCCATCTCTGAAATGGTAGAGTAGTTAGGGTTACCACCTCGACCACGACGACTCTCGGCACCTGCAAAAAGGAGATGAGGTATGGAAGGAGAGGGGTGTTGTTAATAAAAAATCCTCCCGAAAGGCTCCTCTTACGCACAAGTTGCTTTGGCCGCATTATTTAATAGTGTTTCCTTTTCATCCATTCCTATTTTAAGTGGATTGAGCAACCAACTCACTTTATGCCGTAGCATAATAAATTGATCAGATGTAATCTTTCAAATTTCGTATAAAAACTAATTAATCCTTTGAAGGATTTTTTTTAATGGTAGAGGAAAGTGTGATCGACACATATCCATATTTGTTTCCGACAATTTATATCCTATCAATAAATGTAAAATGTAAATGTTTCATTTCCAGTGATTTGGAACTGCATGGAATATTTTGCCCAAATATTCAACTCCGTGGTCATCTGATTTGGATCTGACCTACATTTGCATATGTATCAGAATATGATTCAGGTTAAGGGACGGGCGTCCTCAGGGTCGGATTTCCCATTTGGGCAACCTGTGCAATGGCCCGGGCGTTAAAATTTAAGGGGCGGCATATCTCAGGAAGGCTTATACTTTCCATTGATTTAAGGTTCATTCAAGATCTGAAGAAATCGTTTACATAATTATTACGAAAAATAAATGAAACTTTGCAAAAGCGGTCGCTTTACATATTTCCCGCCAGAAGAAGAAGTTTCAGGTCCTTTTTACAATTTCCCAATTTATCAATTTATTCCTAAAAATTCAAAAATTTAAATTAAAAAAAAATCATAAATCTAAAAAGTCAAAAATTATTTTCAAAATTCAACTAATATCACACAAAATAAAAATAAAATTTTTACACTCAGATATTTTTACCGTTATCAGCCAATTTACAAAAGTAATGCAGAATGAATCAATGTTAAGGGTATAGTTTTGTAAAACAAAACATAAAATTATAGGGAATCGCCAGCTATTCATTTCTTATATTGTTTTTAAAGTTAGGGTGTCCTGGTGCCAAAAACTTTGGGAACCAATGGACTACACCAGACGTGTCAAACTCGCGGCCCGCGGGCCGCATGCGACCCTCCTCGCAGTTCTATGCGGCCCGCGGCAATGTCGAAACAGCACAATCTGCATCATCACAAAAACGATGAAATTGGTAAGGTGAATAAATCCAGCCGTTGAACTCAAGTCTACAAAAATTACTAAGACTCGTCAGTGGCTTATGCAAGATTATTTTAGGATTATTTCTCCAAATACTATCAACAATTTCTGGCTGGTTATTTGATTTTATAAGACAGCTCAACTTTTTTGTACAGGACAATACTACTCTTCATGAAAGTGTTCTGTCCCGAAATGCAGTTGATAAAAAATTGGTTGGCTTTACCGACCATGAATTGATATTTATTTGGAAAATTGACAAAGCTTTAAAATCTACGGAAATCTTGGAATTTGTGACTAAATCACCTGGATGTGAAATTCCAACATAATAATTAGAGCCCAAATGCCTGATTTTTAAAACTATACTCAAACTCATTAGGCTGTATTGGTGCATGAGTTTGTTTAAAACCATATCACAAACAACTTGTTGTATCTTTTAGCCACCTTTCTGCTGAAATTAATTTATTCTGACTATTTTGCCTTCCAATGCTATTTTGGGCAAAAACGTGAAAATATGATTGATCTTCAAGTAACCACCAGTCTAAAATTGTTTAATCATCTGTCCAAACTTTGGCGGAAAACATGTAATTAACAAAAAGTGGTTACTTGTAGAACAATCATATTTTCACGTTTTCGCTTCTTGTCTTAATTTTTTAATGTTCTTGAAGTACACTTTCGAAAGGAGGAAGTTTTCACGGATAATCCCGAAGCCGCTATAGCGATCCAGACTCTACCATATTTTAAAAGTAAGATTCTGTAATCAACTTTCGTAATACAATTACATCAGTTTTTAAAATTTTCCTCCTGCGGCCCATCTAAACCTGCGGAGAGTCTTATTTGGCCCGCGCCGGGTTTTGAGTTTGACACCCCTGGACTACACCATAGCAACGTCTCTCGACTATACAGGGTGTCCCATTCATGGTGGAGAATATTTTAATGGGAGGTAGCCTGGCTCATTCAAATTCTGTGGTCTTTAAGAAATTATGTTTGTATCGACTTAGAGTGACACCGAAATTGTTAGCCCGGCAGAATTATTCGGAACCCAGCGGCCCGTCACTGAATTTTTGCTAATTATTTAAAAATCGTGAAAGTTACCGCAAAATGTTTCCAGGACTAGCTAAACTAGATAGAATTACCTTTGCATTGATAAATAACAAAGTTAACCTTAATTATGGTGGATTTTATCCTTAGGCTTAAATAAAATTAGGATATTGCAATTTTTTTTAGCATTACAGTTTTAATCATAATTCCGAAAGAAATGGAAGCTGAGCCAGGATATTTTCGGGATATATTCCTAACAAAATGGAGTTGACATCAGCTAAAAATTGATGCAATTCGACCATAGATACGTTTGGCACGCTTTTTAGAAAACGACCATTTCCTCGCAGAAGGGTGGGGAGGGGCTGAAATTTGGTTGACCATGAGAACTCAGTTCCATGACTTCCTCTCTAGGATTTTTTGAAATATGCATAATTTTTCAATACATAGGTATACCAAAAACTAGCCGGTTCGTGAGTACATAGGACGTTTAATGTGTTTTGAACGCTTTTTTGCGTTTTCTTGATAAATTTATCAAGTAACGGTATAAATTCATAAAAAAGCCTGCAGAATTGAATTGAAGCCGTTTGAAGTTAAGCAACAGCACAAATATCCAATTAGACAATTTAGTTTTTGTACGCGTCATTTGGTCCTGCTGCTTTCATTGTAGTTTATCGAATACCAATATGCGTTTGCTGGATTGTCATTTTGCTGTTATTGCGTGCTGCGTTTGATCTATTTTCATGCTTAAAAAAGATTGTTGCGCTTTCTTGAAATTAAAACGCCTTAACGCATTAAACTTACCTTTGGAAGGAACGAACCATTTTTTAATTTCTGTATATAAGAACGTGTTTTCAAGAAAGCAGCTCTCATTTTCTTCTATAGATACAAGCAAAAGATGCATAGTCTAATTGTTCTCCTTTTTTCGTAAGAGGTTGTTTTGCAAAACTTTAGTCAATTCCTCGGAATTCTGTAAATTTCGTCAAGCTGCAGTAATTGCAAGCATTTCAAAATGATTCACTTTAAGCCGTGGAGAGCTCTTGCATTCCACGAAGCACGAAGTGCACTTGGGCGTGGGAGTTTTTCTGACGGTGGGAACCTTTGAACCATCTTGAGTCGACTTTGATATGTGTAACCTGTAATTTTAACAGGTACTGAACTACTTCAAACAGGTACTAAATAGATTTGAGCAAATCAGGTACAAAGGCAGTACCTATTTAAACCTGATCAGTACCTGTTCAAATTACTGGTCACACATATCAAGGTCTTTTAAAGGTTCCCACGGTCAGAAGAAATTTCCCACGCCCAAGTGCACCATTACCTACTGAGCCGCTTATCTTTAATAAATTTTTCCTGTCAAGAAAGTTAAGCTATCCTGTCCAATTCTGGATGGAAGTGATGAACATGCATTTCTTGAGAGGATAAGAGCTTTGGGATCTCCCATTTTGGCTTCAATTTAGGAAAAGTTTTGCATTTTGCCTCTTTTTAGACTGAATTTCTATTTAAGCAAGAAGAATGCATTCGAATTTCGGTTGGAAACCAATACTACATCCGCCTTCTTTGTTTCTTGTGCCATTAGAAAATGTTTTTTTCGTGTTTTTTTTTCTACAACCTTGCTTTCGCATAGTCTCAATAAAATACAATGGCTTCATGAAGGACCATCGAGCTCTTGCTACAATGTTGGTCGTTGATTGCTTAAGGGAACGGACAATAAATCTTTTGTTGATAAGATAGTTCTAGAAAAGTAAAAGACATACATTTGAATTTCGGAGCCAAAAACAGAATCTGCAGCATACATCTTAGTATCGTAAAATCCATTAGATTAAACTGACAAATTTCAAAATTAACCGATGAAAAATAAACGAAAATATGGCCATCGAGCGACAAAAATCATGTATCTGTGGAACTTTGCAAGATTGCTGGAGACAGCTCTTTAATGATGGGAAGAAACAACATGGAAAATAAGGGGAAAGGGGGGTATTTTTTAGCGATTATTTGAAAAATGACAAAAGATACAAAAATACATAAAATTTTCTTTGCAATGATACAATACCTTTTTTTTAGAGAATTAGGCGCTAAACTCTTAGACTCTTAGACTCCAGACTCCTAGATCCTCCATTTGAATTTAGCAAAACGGCATGTCCATAACTCCCCCAAAGTTGGAGCAGAATGCTTAATTTATCGCCCCTGGAGAGCACCATTATATCACCTACCAAAAATCAGCTAAAAGAAATTAAAACTAAGGGTAACTCCCATACAAAGTGACCAAACACAACTTTGTTCCACATAGTAATCTTCGGTTTATCAAACGAGTAGTGTGCGAAACAAAAATCCTGGTTGGTAATTTCGTATTAGAAGCGCCCTTAGTTTTAATCCGATTGAGCTGATTTTTGGTGGTTACCAAAAGATGGAAGCATAATTTCCAAAAACTGTTTAGAAGCCACACGAGTTTTTAGGGTTTTTTAGATTTTTTTTTTTTCAAAAAACCCTTATGAAATCGATTTTGTCTGTCCGTCCGTCTGTCCGTCTGTCCGTCCGTCTGTTCACTAAATAACTCGCGAACGGCTCAACCGATTGACATGAAATTTGGTAGGAATGTCTAGAATGGTTACAGTATTTGGCACATATAACTTAGAAGATGGTAGGAAGAAGATAACAGGGTGTCCCGAACGTTTGAAAAAAGTCGATTTTTTTGTTTTTATCGGAGATTGACATATGGGTATTTAAATCAAAGAACTAAACGAGTACATCTCACATCAGATAAAATTTTCCAGTTTCGAGTAACGCTAAAAAAGTTATTGGCGTTTAAAGTTAAACTTCCTTTTCGACCTCCGTTTTTCTAAACCATTATAGGGATCGATTTGAAACTTTGCACAAAGATTGGTCAGTATGGCTTTATATACGTTAAATATTAAGACTGTTGACTTTTGCTAAGGAAAAATAAATAACACTAAATTTGTAAAATTTGAATTTGATCGTGTGTAGCCCCTTTTAGGTTTCCAAATATGGAAATTCTGCTTGGGATTTTTAGAAAATTACATTACATGTCTACGAATTTTCATTCGAATATCTGTATCCAAACCGGAAATATAGCCAAGTTAGTATTTAGTAAGGGCCTTTCACAATGCAAGGGAAGCCTCTTAAGCATTTCTTCAATGCATATTTTTTAACTTGATGAAACAATGAACATGAAATTTGGTGGATATGCATAGAATGGTAATAGTGTTTGCCACAAATATTTTTGAAGTTTGTAGGACCAAGTTAACAGGGTGTTCCTGAATAGCTGCAAAAGTATACTTGTTCAATACTCATAGGAAAGCTTGCATGGGCTCTTATGTCAGGGGACACAATGGAATCATTTCATATAAGTTGCTTTTCCTTGATTAAAAAAAGAGTAACAGTAGTTTTACAGCCAATAATTCAGTTCATATATAAAGCCAAGCCGGCCTTACGTTTGCCTGAGTTTCTTTTTTGCTCAAAGGCCATCAGAAATCTTAAATCGAAAAATGCCTGTAGATTTGCCTTGGAGTACCTACTTTTATACAAACTGGGTAAATAGTAAATCTATTTTTGGATTGGTCTAATTAAAGGTGGAACGCGTTTATTTAGACCAATCCAAAAATAGATTTACAGGAAGCATTCCATTAATGCTGTGCACAATTCTTATCAATTGCTTATAAAATATATATATACAAAAAATATTCACTATGCATCAACATTCTAAAAAACCCTTGTATTGCGGGCGCAGCCCTCTGTATGCCGGTATTTTTTGAGTGTAAGGATTTTTTCGTTTTTATACCTCTTTTACCCTGCGCGTATATGCTTAATAGGATCGAAATTACCACTTTCGCCATCTCAAAAATTCGTTGTGATGGAAATTAAAAATTAAAGTCTGTTTGAAATTGAATGGCGGACAGATTTGAAAGTGCTTTGGAATATTGAAATTTTATACCAAAATAACTGTAAATTATTTTGTTGCTTGTGCAATGCCTAATTTTTCGAAACTTCTCATTCGTTTTGTGTTTCGCGCGGCGCTGTTTCATTTAAAAAATGAAGCTTTTTGAAGCTCTAACCCTTATGAAAAACAATTGACTTAATTTTCTAATTGGATAAAAATACAAATCCGCCCGTGGACTTGGAACTTGAATTGATTTTAATCCAATCGAATCCAGGGATTTGCCGTGCGGCATAAGGAAATATTAATCGGTAAATTCCTTAATTTGGCTTTTCTAGCTAATCAATTTTCCATCCATAACCATTTGTCTAATTCGCTACTCCAACTGTCTGTGTTCGTTCATTTTGACTACGAAGGTTGTTTTGTATCGGTCAGATGTAATACCTTAAGATTTTTTGCGTCACCTATATTTAAATTTACCCATAACTTCGTTCATCCTGAGCGAAATTGTAGTTTTTTCAGTGTGTCTCTTAGTTTGAAAACAATCGAAATTAATTTTTAATTTCTTCAAATAATCTATATTAAACTGCATTTGCATTTATGGTGCAAATAAATTTATTTCAGTGGATAGTCGCATTTATTTAACTTTTTTTATTTTCTTTTAATTTTTTATAGAGTGCGGAAAATGCAAGGCCGGCACAAAAAGACTAAACCTAAACAAGTTTTGCAAACGGGATTACGGTGAGTGTTAAATATTCAATATGTCAAATTCAAATGTTTCAAAAAATGCAACCCATTATGTCACCTGTAAATATGGCTATTAACCATTCTTGTCCAGTTGCTTTTGCCTGTGTTACTTTAGGTAAACTTTCCATTAAACCTACTCCTCTATTTTAAAATTGCATCCACAGCGATAATGGCAAAAGTAATCGGACGCGATACAAGCTCCGAAACAAGCAACGAAAATTACATGAAAAGCGACAGCCAAGAAGAGATCATACGGTTCACTATCAGCGTTCAGGCCATATTCAAAAAGAGTTCAATTATGAAGGGTACAACGAGCGCAATGCTAAGACGAGGTCCTTTAACATGGGAGATACCGTTGAAAGATCTCGAATGTCGATGTCCTAGAATTAAAATGAACAAGTAATGAATATTAAATTTAGCCAAACATGAATTTCATCATTTCTAATCAATCTAATCGTATGCACAGGTCTTACTTAATATTGGGGAAGGATTCGGAAGCGCCACCGGGATCCATTGGTCTTGGTCCACGATCGATTGTTATCGAATGGAAAGATGAATGGTATCGACGAATGAAACGTTTCCAACGACGTGCACGCACATGCGATGAATAAACATTTCTAATTCTATATATATATATAAAATATTTTTTATTAAATAAATAATAATATCATTATTAAATTTTTAATACAGAAAAAAAAGGAAAGTAATCATATTATGCAAAAAAACATATTATCCTGTCTATACATATGTATTTATATTTATATAATTTAATGATACGTCTAATTTTATTTTTAAATTGATGAGAAGATAAAAGAATAGAGAGTGTATGTATATTCATATTAAGAAATGTATTTTTATTTTTATTTTTTATTTCAAACAAATATGATGCAAAGAAAATATAAAAATAAATCATATAAAAAGCCTGCATTTATTTATTTGTAGATTTTTTTTCTGTTTGTTTTCATAACCGTTTATATGTATTTATCAAAATATTTAGTAGCTGCATCATTCTACATTATTTATGTTTTATATAAATAAATGGATAACATAACTTTACCATAGATATAAAAGTAAATAAGTCAGGTTAAGATATCTACATACATCTACATTGCAAAGATATCATAAAATGCTAAAAAAAAGATCAATGTAGAAATATACACCGATCATGTCAACCAGTCCCACAATTTTTGAAAATCTCTCCGAATATTATCGAAACTAAATGCGTACAGAAACCCTAAACAAATCTTTGCAGAATTATAGATTCTTGTATTGTATGTACTTCGTTACAATTCTTATATAAAAATAAAATTAAAAATATCCCGATGTATGTATGCTCATAGCAGCAACAACAAATCGATTTCACCATAGTTTCCATGTAAATAGAAGTAAAATTCGTAGAAACCTAGTATTTTCACATAATGTAGAAATAGTTAAAAAAAAACAGAAACAAATAAAGCTGGCGCTTTATATTCACTTAAAAATACGAAAAAATTGAAAACATCCCTAAAATGCAAAATATTCAAACAATTAAGCGTGTACGAGTAGTTAAGAAAATCTCATTTTCGAAAAACAATCTTTAACTTTTCAAACAAACAAACAAAAAGAAAAAACACATTTAAAACAAACCTAAGAAAATATTTATATAAAATTGAAAATTGCCAATTTTTTGTAGACATAAATCTTACAATACGAGTATATATAAACATAAATTTAGCATTTAGAATTTAAACGAAAAAAAGAATGTGAAATGAAAATCTAATGCCATCATATCATTTACTGAATATATCTCCATCACACTGTTTAATTGTTTAACCAACAATAAAATAATACATATTACTTATATTCTAATTTATGTAGTATACAAAATCAAACGAAAGAAAAGCTAGATTAACAAGAAACAAAAACAAAAAAAAACGTGAAAACTCATTGTACAGTATTAAAATGAATAAAGAAAATAATGAAAAAAAAAAACAGTAAAACAAAAAAAAAATACAACAAATAAACGATAATAATAAAACTAAATTTAAGCATAAATATATATGAAATATTTTCAAAATTTTGAATAATTTTTAGACTGTAGTGCAGTTATTATATTATATATATATTTAATGAGAAACAAAAAGTGAATAATCTGAATGTAAGCAGAAGTCGACAGAAAATAATCTGAAGATGGAATAAAAAAAAAGTAATAATTATATGAAATTTTACAGACTTTTATTCAATAATATTTTATACGTAGAAAGCTCAGCCAAGCCAAAATTCGGATTATATTTTCCAGTGGCGCAACGTACGGTGTTCCATGTGTGCATTGGAACACGGGCCCCGAATCCAAAAGGGCCTCAAAGGCCGAGAGCCAAATATAAATGGTCATTAGTCAAACGCAAAAAATCGTTGTCAAGCCGCAGAAAAAGAAGTACCGATCTAATACGAATACCTATATACAGTCGAAACTCGATATAACGTGTTCATCGGGACCATAATTTAAAAACGTTATATCGAAGATGGCTGGTCTAGCGGTTAGTGCGCGCACCTTCGGTGCACAGGGTCATGAGTTCGAATCTCACCGTGGATCATGGTGTTTTTCGAACTCACGAGCTTGTGACGGACTATGATCTCACTCAGATGTTAAACGAGTACCCATTTATGGGGATAAATAACACTGGTGAGGTGAGCGTGATGCTGATCTCATTACCTCAACAAAAAGCAGATAAGATCTGAAGAATGGGATGTCACTAACACATCCTGCGGCCTTAGTCCAATGTTGGATTGTCGCGCCTGTTATTTATTTTTTTTATATCGAAGAAAACGTTATACCAAAATTGTCTGGAAAAGTTTATCAAATTAAACCAACCAATTAGTCGCAATGTCTGTTAGTTCTAAATTAGTCTGATGAGCAGCACAACAATCGGCAAATAGCACGATTTGCCTATTTTCTTTTTTCATTCTACTGTCCAATTCCAACAAAAAGTTTGTGAAAATCTCTCCCATCATCCATGACTTGGAATTTGATTTGTATAGAGTCGGGAGTGATTTGATATTTTTAAAACAGTGTGGCTTTCCATATTTTCCGATGACCAGTGGCTTCAATTTTTGTGATCCATCAGCATTACAACACAGCAGAACTGTCAACCTTTTTACCCCTGTGGCAATCATCATTCTCAAAAACTAAGCTTCTGTCCGGGAGAAGATTATAAAATAGGGCTGTTTCGTCAGCATTGACAATATTTTGCTTTTGATATTTTTCAAGCAATCCTGGAAGTCGTTTCGATTTACACAATCTAACCGTGTTATCGTCAACTGCTCTTGATGCTCGTAATTCCGAATCTATTTTTAAAATTTGTCAGCCAACCTGGACTGGCCTTGAAGTCGGCAGCAATGCCAAACAGGTTCGCGAGAAGCATCGCCTTTTCCTGAAGGATGGGTACCTAAATTGGGATGTTCGCCGTTCGTTGCTGGTGAAACCATTGAACCAATGCGTCTGAAAACTTTCCTTTCTTAATCCGCTTTTTCGCCATTGTGCTACTTCCGGCCGTTGCAGCATATTTTAGAATGGTATCTTTATTTTTTAGCAATGCAGCCAAAGTTATGACTGAAATGCTTAATTTTTTAGAAAGTTATACTTTAGACAACGACGAGCTTTCTTGCGCGGTCTCGATCATTTTAATTTTTTCCTTGATGGAAAACGATTTTCTTTTCAACGACATTATGCAATATTAAAGCCTTAGTTCAGTCAAAATATCCCAATTCAGGCCTCCAAATAGAAAAAAATAGAAAAATAGTCCTGACACACTAGCGCATAAATCGCGAAAAAAATCGAGCTTTGTAAACCACGAAAGCATGAAACACTTCACAATTGCGGGCTATGAACGTCATGAAATATTTTAAATGAGCTTTTCAAAATTGAATCAGTAGGGTCTAAAACTCATTTTGCTAAGAAACATTTTGATCGGAAAGGTCCCAAAGAGGACACTAATTAATTCTTGATCAGAGGTGGTATCATATCAAAGGGGATTCCGAGTGCATTACATATACGATGTTTGCTTCCTGTTTGAAGGACCTTCAACGGCATAAATAGGGCTTAAATGAAAAATTCTCGCGTTTCCCGTAACTTATCATCTGCATCTTTCCAAACCCATAACTACGCGAATAATTGAAGTTGTTTTTAGAATCTATATTAGCTGAAGATTCTACAACTTTTCTTTCTTTTGTACAATTGTAATCTACCTTGTTTGGTTAATAAATAAATAAAATTGTCCATTCAAGAGGGATTTATTTCGTTGAGGGTCGTTGAAACAGGAAACAAACACCGGCTGTGTAGTGCACTCGTCTCCCCTTTGATATGATACCCCGCATGCCGACCCCCGGTCATTGATTAAATAGTGTCCTTTTTCGGACCTTTCCGATCCATTTTTTTTTTTAGCAAAATGATTCAAAAACAACAAAAATTAGCCTTACTCTTTTTTTTCTATTTGAAATGCTAATATGACTGGATAGGGCTTAATTTACTCTACAAGACGAAAAATAACCTTGCAATCACCCGCGTCTCTCGACAAATTCTGTAAAGTAAACTGTAAAAATAGGAAAAATAACAAAACAGAGTGTCAAGGAGAGGGGTTTACTTGCATACTAGGCCGCAAAACACGACGTTGTACGCTTTGAATAGAACAGAACAGAAGCCAATAAGCAGAGAAAACTTGTTTGCAACATTCTTGCATGTGTATCGTAGTGGCTCTTTATCATTACATATTTTCTAAGAAGTAAAACGTTGTATCGAGTTGCAGTGTGTATAGGAATTTGTAATTGGGGATAGAGAAGCGAGACGTAATACCGAGTAAAAATGTTATATCGAATATTTAGCATTCGTTATATCAAAGTAAAATCTCATTGCATGTTTTACAAGCGGACCGGGACTTTCAAGCAACGACGTTGCATCGGGAAAAACTTTGTATCAAGGAACGTTATATCGAGTTTCGACTGTATTTATGTCATCATATTGACACAAACACGTTCCAAACTTACAAATTTCGAAACTATCTACGCGAATTTCCATTACAAATTTACGCAGTTCAAAATATTGTTGGCGAGTTTCCGTTATACATTGACGAAATTCCATGTATATCAAGATCAAATTAACGTATTTCCATTTTAAATTGATAAAATTCCAAAATATGTTAATGAATTTCCATTACGAATTGGTGAATTTTCAAAACATGTTGACGAACTTCCATCACAAATTTCCATGACGAATTGACGAATTTCAAAATATGGTGGACGGATTTTCGTTAGAAATTGACAAATTGACGAATCGAAACCAATTCAAAATGGAAATCCGTCAGATAGTTTTACAAATTTGCCAATTTTTAATGTAAATCCGACAATTTGAGATTCTTTAACACGATTTTGAATATCGCCAATTTGTAATGGAAATTCCTCGACATGATTTGGAGACAAGTCAATTTGATCTGGAAATAAGTCAATTTGGTATGGAATTTTGTCAATTTGAAATAAATGGAAATTCGACATCATGGTTTTGAAATTCGCCTATTTGTAATGGAAATTTGTAAACCAGATTTTGAAATTCATCAATTTGTTATAGAATTTCATCAACATGATTTGGAATTTTATCAATTTGAAATGGAAATACGTCAATTTGATCTGAATATACGTAAATTTTTATTGAAAATTTATCATCATGATTTTGAAATTCGTCAATTTGAAATTAAAAGTCATCAATTTGTAAGGGAAATTTGCCCATTTGTAATTATTTTGAAATTCGCCAAGTTGACATGGAATATCGTCAACTTGTTTTAGAAATTCGTCAATTAGATCTTTAACAGAATTTTTTTTCTAGATTCGAAGGGGGCTTTGACAGTTATTGGCCGTTGTAACAACGGAGTAGTTTCAGGATAAATCAAATCAAGTAATTCGATTCGAAAGGAATTGCGTTCGAAATAGCTTAAGAGGCATAATGTAACTCGAAAACAAATAGCTTCGAAAGTGATGGGACTTTCGTCTTTCGAGGAACAAATCGCAAGTCCCATATCATGTAATTCGAAAGAGTTCGAGAATGTGATCGATTGCATCGAAAATTCATTCCAGAGATACGCTACTAATACAGTAAACGGCTAAATTTTACTTAAAAAAATACGTAATGGCTGAAATTTGGTGGATATGTTAAGCAATGTGCCCTAAGTCTAAATCTGAGTTTTCGTATTTATGGAAGTGGGGAAGTTATAGTAATTTGCCTACTTATAGGTGAATTTTGCGTTTTTCATAAATATCATTTTTACTGGTGTTAGTAAAGTGATGTGTAGAAGTTTTGTTCCTAATCGAATTGTCTATTCAACGGTACCCACGCCAATATCATAGACCAAATAGTTCCGTTATAATGACCTGTTAAAGGGCAAAATAGCACTAATAATGAGAATATTTTGCCTAAGTAAAATACGTAATGACTGAAATTTGGTGGAGATGTTAAGGAATACGTCCTAAATCTATATCTGAGTTTTCGTATTTATGGGAGGGGGTTGTTATAGTAAATTGCCTAATTATAGGTTAAATTTGCGTTTTTGCTTAATATAATTTTTGTTGTTGACCCTACAGAAAATGGTAGAGGTTTTCTTTCCAATCAAATAATCAATTCACCGGTACCTTAATCAATGTCATAGGTCAAGTAGACCCATTGTAGTCACCGGTCAAGGGTCAAAATAGTATAATAAATGGATATTTTCTTGAAAAAAAAGCCTAACGGCTCAAATTTGATGTAGATGTTAAGAGACGAATCTTTTGTCTAAAACTGAGTTTTCGTATTAGTGGGGATGGAGGAAGTTGGGGTAAATTGCCTATTTAAATGCGTATTTAGTGATTGCTAAAAACTTTCGCTATGTCAAGTTGTATAAATGTGTGTTCTTGCTGATTGCATTATTATCTCTTAAACGAGACCAAAATCAAGCTAGGTCAATTAGCGCAAAATTAAAAAATAATTTCTTCACATAGTCACTGGAGGTTTATTGATGTAAAAACAAAAATATATGTATGACTACCTCAATTTTGGTTTCTTAGATTGATTTTTCATCACCGAAAAGCTCGAAGACCGACAAATGGATTGGTATTGCCATGTTCAACGGCGTCCGCCTGACAACCCCGCAAAGAGAACGATATCAATGGAAGTTCGACTTGATGGACCCAAGGCCAGAGGCAGACCGAAAACACCTGGATGTGTCAAATGAAAAAGCAACAACAACGCATTGGTCTCGGCGATGACACGATCCAAGATAGAGCTGCCTGTAGAAATTTGCTGAGATATAAAACGGGCGATCTGCCTATACCGCAGGTCGAGCAACGCGAAACCATGGAGCGGTATAAAGAACGAGGCAAGGGAGAAGAAGAAGATTGATTTTCTTCCTCTCTATCGGATTCATTATTGCTTGCGCTACAATTGTGACCAGCTTCGTATCCTTTTGGGTTCGATGAAAAAAGCCCATCGTTCGGTAGGAGTAGAAAAGTCAGGTATGTTGCTACACGCGTTTCCACAACAAACCATACAAATTGGAGAGCAGTTTAATCATGCTTTCCGACACCCACATGCTTTTCCACAACCAGTTTTACAGGCACACGGAATACCTTTCAATAAATCTATAAGCCAACAAAAAAACTGCTTCCTTCAGTGAACAAATGAAAACACGTTTTCGCAAATGTTCAAAAATGTCTACAGACAATATGCCAAAACCGCGAATCACCATACAATGCCAACAAAACAAAAATATGCCAGATACGCTTAACTCCACACGGATAATGCCGATTTAAAAAAGATAATTAATCAGACCAAAATTCATATTCTCTCTCTGTGTACTCTCTTTAATGAAAACAAGAATAAAATGATGTGAGATATGTGATTGTTAGACAATGCTCTAATTTTTAAAAGGATCGTACAATTTTAGGACTACGTTATATTATTTATTTTTCAAACATCGAGTCGTGGAAAAAATGCATTAAAAAATCTCAAATAGGATATGAGAGCACTAAGTTTTAATACCTTAATAATTGGTCCTTCTCGCTTACCTCATTTATTATGTGTCTCTCTCTTCTCAAACAATGCATGACTAAACGAACGAAATTACTTAGGAGCGTGGCACGCATAGACGCCGATGAACTTTTTCAAACAATATGTACACTCAGCCTACATAAATCCTTGAAAATCCTTTTGTTTCACTGGACAAATAGAAACAATATTCTTCTTGTTGATTTTTCCTCGGCCCTTCATCAAAATCCTATCTCGCCCTCTTGTCTATCTACCAATTTATCTCCAATGGGAGGAATCCACACGTATCTTCTTGGCATGGTGTACATCCTTGTGTAAATCATATTGAGCTTAAGTACAGTCTTATTAGATCCCTTTCGAAACAAATAAACTAACTTTCAAGTGATCCGATAGGCATAGGGGGAGAACACGGCGCGTGGGGATATTGAGAAAAGAGAGAGAGACGAAAAGCGCCCTATGCGCCCGTGTACGTGTATACCTTAAATTGAAATATTTTTAAAGTTAATAAAATCTAATCGGATGGGGATGCGGAAGTATGCGTATGCGATAAGAGTCGATCCACATTTTCAAAAAGCCTTGAAAAATAGCTTAGTTTGGAGTTAGACTCATTCACACTAGAGCCGTAGTACTGATGAATTTTGCTTACTACGTACATTATGAAAGAGTATAGAGCGGAGGCACACTAGTGTGGTGCACCTACTCAACTGTCTTCATTCATATTCGATGAGATGGGGGCAAACACCGAATAAGTTAACAGGATTAGGTTCTAGTGATAAACAGTTCCTTGAATATGTAATTGGTAATCATAAATGTGCGTGTATAGTGTTGAATTAATTAAGTGAGGATGGGTCGTGAAAAGGAAAAGTTGAAATGGTATCGTAAATGTGTTAACGGTTAGGCTGTACAAGGCTACCGTAGTTGGGTGAAGAGCGGTTCAGAAAAGGATACAGAGGAGTTGAGTTGATAAGAGCTTACGATAAAAGGTTATTTATATACCGCATTAAATTAATGATTTCACCTTAAAGCTTGAACATATTACCTTAAAGTCCCTTAACTATTTATAGGTACCTATGTATAAGCTACTTCTTTCAACCATATCTAAAATTTCGTCAGTGTGTTCATAGCCCTTTTAACTTTCTTCTTGGTTATCCATAGGCCTTGACATTCTCTCTCCCTAAACACAGAAAAAACTTAATCTGTGCTATGTGTTATCCGTACGTTTATTCCTGTTGCAAATATCATCTTGTTAGCGAAACGACCAACTTGACTGGTATTTATATGCTTTTCCCACTTTTTAAGTCACTTGACTTGACTTTAGCACCAGGTTATCTATACACATATTTATAAACATATTTATGTACAGTTACACTAGGAAATCTGGCAGACAAACAAAATACATATGCACGAGTGTACTGAAGGCATCCGTGTGGATTCATATATGCCATTCAGACAACATCCTTGTGAATTTGCACGAAGAGTCTAGTTGGGAAAAAGCGAGGAAAACCGAGTGGGACTTTTTCACATAATGCACTTCACCTTTTAATTGCTGCCAAAGTAGTCTGAAGTAGATTTGCCTTGTCGATTGTTTGTGAGCTTTTGCCTACTCTTCTACGAGGAGCAACACGAAATGTAATATGTATTCTGATATTCGTTGCGTTCGGAGATAAAAAGGATTTTTTTAACCGTAAGGAGATGTGGTTAGCGAGTTTTAATATGAATATACGCAGTGGTGTAACTTTTCTCATTTTTTTTTTGTGCTATTGAATTCAAGGTGGAGCCCATATTTATACAGTCGAATTTTCGATTTTTTTATATGAGGAAATGTGGTTTTGACTGGAATTAGTATTCTCTGTTTCTCAATCATTAATTTGTTTTATATATTTTTCGAAACTAAATTATAATTCTGGAGACAATAACATTCTAATCGCGTCCCCTAGCTGAAAGCTTTCTAGTCGTAGATACATACTTGATTTTAGATTATATATCTCGACCACCTTTACCGATGAGCCACAGAATTGTTCCAATTTTCTTTTTGTCATCTAGTTCGTTTTTGCTGCTATGAATCATGTACAGCGAAAAATCGCATTTCCACGATAGCCATTCCGATGCAAGGTTGGTACAATCAAGATGATCCACACCAAATTCTACAGCCTAACACATTACACATGTACCTTTACTTTTTAGTAACAACAAAAATGCAGAAGTGCAGGGATGCGATATGAAGCGCATCAACCAGCTATAGTCTTTGAATGATTTATGATAAAAGAAAATTACGGATTTTGGTCGCTTCAGTAATATCAATTTTGCTGCTCGATGTATCATTGAAGCCACAATGACGGCCGAACTCACGACGAAATTCAGGATGCGGTAATCATGAAATTGGAATAATACTTCCTAAAAATTCCAGTAGTTCCAAAGTATGGGCTTCACTAACAAACAAATGTTCAAACAATTAAAATTGCGACAATATGGATACCGAACTTATGTCCAAAATTAAAAGCATTCCCATGGCAATTTTTGCATCTACACTTACGGTCAAAAGTATCGACTCAACCTAATAGAGTGTTTATTTGTACGTGTTTTTTGGAAAGTATTGTATTTGCCGAGTGAAATAGCGAGATGATGATTTACAGCTTATTTATTCGTCAAAGTATTCTTAATAAGTACAAGTTGCCTGAAGGGCGAACAGAGCGAGACTGAGCTAAATGACAGATACATAATTGATACAAAAATGGGCAGTGTTGCCAACACCTCCCCTTTTTAGTATGAAAATATATTATTTCATAAATTTTGAAAATTTAGGCTGGTGTATACCGGTCCACTGGTTTTCGGTGACGCTTCGGCCTAGTGCGTGGCATAAAATCCACTTGGCGATTCTCAGGCTCAGCTTGTTGCAATTCCTCATCATGATGCATACCTGTTGCAGATTCCGGTCGTAACTGAGCTGTGGATGATGATGAAATCGTTGATGCCGGGTGTATTGCAACTATTGCTGGATTGTTGCGTTGAATGTCTTCGAGTAGACCAAATGCCTCAGCTAGGCGCCTTTCATTAGAAACATTAGTTGATTCCAAAGTTGCGTCTGAAGGATAACGTATTTTTATTTGGTTGGCGTGAGCGCGTATGAGTCTACCGGATTGAAGTCGTACGTTGTAGAGTACACTGCCAATGCGTTCAATGATCTTTCCTTGGACCCACTGAAAGTGATTGTTGCTTTTATACACGCTGACGTACACGAGTTCCTGACTGTTGAACGATTTCCGCTTTGAGCCATGTTTCTGGTCGAACTGTTTTCTCATTTTCAACTGGTCGATTGTTTCGAGGGGTTTGGCACTTGGTGATGGTCTGAGCAGATCAAGTTTGAGTCTAAGATTTCTTCCAATCAAAACCTCGGCTGGTGACTTATTATTTTCGTTTTGCTTATTAGGCGTGGATCGATAAATTTCCAAAAATACTTGTAGATTTTCCGTATTTACTCCTTCCCCGTTAAGTTTGCGTAGCGACCTTTTGAAAGTATCTACGAACCTCTCGGCTTGGCCATTCGACATAGGGTAGTAAGGGCTTGAACGTAAGTGCTGAATGCCTCGCTCGGACAAGAAATTTTGAAATTGGTCGCTAGTAAATTGAGTACCATTGTCAGATACTATAGTTTTTGGTAGTCCAAATCTAGCAAAAATTTCCTTTAAGTGTGAAATTGTTTGTGACGTTGTAATCGATTTCGTTTGGATAATTTCTGGCCATTTCGAAAACGCGTCGACGACCACAAGATAGTAGTAGGAATCCAACGGTCCTGCGTAATCAATATGTAGACGCTCCCACGGAGCTGATGGTCTTGGCCAGGGGTGTAAAGTCGTTTTGGTAGGTAATTTGGAAGCTGCAGCACAGCTAGGGCAGCTTTTCACCAAATTCTCAATATCGGAGTCGATATTTGCCCAATAAACATAGTTTCGAGCAATCGATTTTGTTCGGCTTATTCCAGGATGTCCTCGATGTACTTCCTTGAGTATGCGCTTGCGATAAATAGCTGGAACTATGATGCGTTGGCCAAACATTAAACATCCCTCGACTATGCTTATGCTATCTTTTCTAGAAAAATATGGTTTTAACTCACTGTCGTTGCAGATTGCAGGCCATCCTTCAGTTATGAATGTAACAATTTGTTTCAATAATTTGTCCTTATTTGTTTCATACGTAATCATTTTGCTCGTAATCGGCATCTTGTCGAGTGAATCATTCAAAATTTGTTTAATCTCCGATTCGAATTCAATTGCTGCGATGACGTAATCTTCTGAAGGATTGACTGTATTGCTAATGAGTCGCGATAACACGTCTGCGTAACCAAAACTATTGGTAGAGATAAACTTCAACTCAAAGTCGTAGGCAAGCAGTTTGATGGCCCATCGTTGAAGTCTATTCGCTTGATGAACGCTGATTCCCGATTTATTTCCGAATATAGCGAGTAATGGCTTATGGTCAGTTTGAAGCTTAAACTTTCTGCCAAAGATCATACGATGAAATTTAGTAACAGCGAAAATAAGCGCTAAGGCTTCTTTTTCGATTTGGCTGTACTGTTTTTCAGCTGGAGTAAGCGATCTTGCTGCATGACAAACCGCTTTTGTAGACCCGTCGCTAAATTCATGAAGTATGCAGGCTCCTAAACCGTAGTTGGATGCATCAGCGGCCACCACTATGCTCTTCGTCGGATCGTAGTGCGTTAACAACAATTCGGAAGAAAGGATCGTTTTGAGCGCGTTGAAACAATCTTGATGAGTTTTGGTCCATCGCCATTGCTTTTTTTCTTGAAGATGTTCATCCAATGGTCCTCTATATTGACGCATGTGAGGGACGAATTTGCCATAAAAGTTGATAGCGCCTAAGAACGATCGTAGTTGTGACTGGTTTGACGGCACTGGCATGGACTTGATTGCTTCGATGTGTTTCGGATCAGGTTGAATACCGTCTTTGTTTACAACGTACCCCAGGTAAGTTATTTCAGGAACCGAGAAAGTACATTTTGCGAGCTTGAGCTTAAATCCATACTGTTGGAGACGAAGCAGAACTTCATGTAGATTTGAGTCATGCTCCTTTTGGTTTTTTCCTGAAACGAAAATATCGTCAATATAAGCAGTTGCATAATTTAAACCTGCCAGCATTTGATCCATTATCTGTTGAAAGATTGCGGGGAATGTCTTGACGCCGAAGACCATGCGATTGTATCTGAAGAGACCAATGTGCGTGTTGATTGTGAGAAGTTCTTTGGAAGAATCGTCAACTTCGATTTGAAGAAACGCATCGGATAAATCGATGTGGCTGAAGACAGTTGCGTTACTCAGCTTGGCGAAAATATCCTCAGGAAGTGGTAGTGGGTACTGATACGGTTGAAGCGCGTCGTTGAGACCTGTTGAGAAGTCGGCGCATATTCTGACACTTCCGTTTGCTTTTCTCGTGACTACTATTGGAGCGGCCCATTCAGAATACGTGACTGGCGAAATGACGTCGAGACTCTGCAGACGTTGAATTTCTGCTTCCACTAGATGCTGGATGGCATATGCCACAGGACGCTTCGGTCGAAACACGGGTTGGTGATTGGGTTTCACAGTTAAATGCGCTTGGGTTTTGTTGCAAAGACCCAATTTATCGTCAAAAAGTTCTGCAAACTTCTGCTTTGTTGACGTAATGGTGTGACAAATAGCATTGAGCGACATGTCTTCCAGCTTGAAAGCATGTATCCAATCTAGCCCAAATATGTTTATATTAATTTCTGTCACATAGCACGTAAGAGTTTTCTTGATGCCTTTAAATAACACTTCACAAGTGAATTGCGTATAAAGCGGCAAATTCCCGGTAGCACTTCTTGCGGAGCGTATAACTTCGGATGGTGTTGTCACTTTTAATTTGTCAAAATTTGACTTTGAAATTAACGTGATGTCTGAAGCCGTATCGAATTGAAGTTTCACTGGCATCTTGTTTATTTGCACACTCACATATTTACGTTGCGCTGACGTTATACTGTTTGTGGTGAATATGCTATTCGTTCGTGACTGCTGTCTCGCTTGTGCCTTCCTATGGCCGGGCCCGCTGTTGTTGTTTTTGCTTCTTGTTCCAAATTTCGGATTATTGCCATTTTGCTTAGCAACAAACTTCTGCTTTTGCTTGCAATAGCCTTCTTTGTGGCCTATTGTGTGACAATCTTCGCACTTATGATTCCTAAACGGACAATATCGCACAAAGTGCATGCCTCCACAAAACCAACACGGTGACTTTGGCTTCGCATTTTTGTCGATTGAAGATTGTAGCCGATGAACCTGTGACTTGCATTCGACAAGCGCTGTGTCGGATTTCAGATTCATGATACGCTGACACTCTGTAGTAATTGAGTCCAAATTGATGGTTTCGGCTTCGGTATCTAGTTTGGTCAATATTCGGGTTCTTATCTCAAAATCTGATTCCGCTTTAAGTCCCATTACGAATATAAGACACTTGAACTGATCCAATGTTAGGCTATTCAATTTGAAATTCTCGCACTGCTTATTCACCTCTGCTGCATACGTCGTGAAATCCGTGTCTGCTGCTTTTGTCACTTGAAGGCAATCGTACCGTACACTGAATTGAGACTTATTCAGTCCGAAAAGTCTTTTCAGCTTGTCGACTGTTGAAACGAAATCGAGATCTCTTGAATGCTTGGGCAAAATGTAATCGATGTACTTGTTGTGAACGGTGGTACAAAGTTTACGTAATAGAAGTCTCACTTTTGCTGCATCGTCGAGATTTTTCGCATCAACCAGGAACAAATCTTCGTATCGTGCATACCATCCCTCAAATGTAAGGTTATGTTCTGGGTCGTGCACAAACTCCGTGATACTCGATGCTAACGTATCCATCGTCTGTTCCGGTTGTTCGACTTTTGGGACGACTCCACTCGTGGATCTAATGGTCATGAATTCCTTGAAAAGCTGACGCATCGCCGCGTTGTCCTGCTCACGTTGTTGTTGAATGCTTTCAAAAAATGAGCGCACTTCGACTGGATCCATGATTTTCCGATTTATGTCGCGATTAGACCGATAAAATGAAAAACTTTCACCTCCTCGTCGCCACTATTGTATTTGCCGAGTGAAATAGCGAGATGATGATTTACAGCTTATTTATTCGTCAAAGTATTCTTAATAAGTACAAGTTGCCTGAAGGGCGAACAGAGCGAGACTGAGCTAAATGACAGATACATAATTGATACAAAAATGGGCAGTGTTGCCAACAGAAAGTATGATAGTTATTCATAAAAGTCGTATGTCGTTTAAAAGTTCGAAACCTTAGCTACCTGTTGGTACCCTTTTTATCAACATTTGCTTTGCACTTTTTAAATTATTGCCACTTGTAACAAAAAACCCAGAAAAATTGAAGTTTCAGGTAAAGGTAGGTCAGGTAAACTACCCCTATAAAAGCGCCCGTAATCGGTTTCTCATTATCAATTGCATCAGGAAAGTTAGGTAACTTACATCTGAAGTAATTTCAGTCACTGTTTGGTCATCAATGGATACGACTCCAGAACAGGCGGCACAAGTTGTAGCCCTATTGTCGGAAAATCATAGTCAGCGAACCGTCGCTCGCCGTCTTGGAACGAGTCAGTCTGCTGTCTCGAGAGTTAGCAGGATATTTCGAGAGACTGGTAGCTTTAATTCGAGACCAAGAACGGGCCGCCCTCGATCCACTTCAGAGAGAGACGACCGTTTCATTGTAACAAGTACGTTACGAAATCGTTTCCTCACGGGTGTTGCTGCGCAGCGGAACCTGAGGCGTGTTCGCGGAGTAGCTGTCAGTGAACGCACGGTAAGGAGACGATTAAGGGAAGCGAATATCACTCCAAGACGGCCTGCCAGGGGCCCCAAATTGACTGCACGACACCGACAAGCGCGCCTCTTATTTGCTCGTAGTCATCTTACTTGGAGCGATACGGAATGGAGCTCAGTATTGTTCACTGACGAGTCGAGAATGTGTCTGCATGGCAGTGACAAAAGATGTCGAGTCTAAAGGCGTCCAACTGAGGGATTTGCGCAGTGCTGTTTCACTGAAACGGTTGCATACGGCGGCGGTTCCTGTATGATGTGGGCTGGCATTTCATTGGAGGGAAAAACGGATCTCGTATTCGTGCCCGCAGGAGGCCGAGGAGGAGGGCTGACAGCTGAGCGATACGTTACCGATGTTCTCCGTGTCCACGTTGTGCCCTATGCAGCATTTATTGGCGAGAACTTTACTTTGATGCACGACAATGCCCTGTGTCATGCGTCGCGCCTCACTCGGCAGTTCTTGAATGAAGCTAATATGTCGTCACTTAACTGGCCTGCGCGCAGTCCCGACATCAATCCCATTGAACACTTATGGGACGAACTCAAGAGAAGAGTCCGAGCCAGAAATCCAGTCCCTTCGTCCACTGAAGAATTGAAGGCAGCCCTATTAGAGGAGTGGAACGGTATTCCCAGGCCCGGATTTAGCCTCTATGGCGCCCCTGGGCAGTAGCCAAATAGCCGCCCTCCGCCACTGGTTAAATTTGAAAGTAGTAATAGTCATATAAACATGTAGGCAAAACGTTAGCTGTGGCGTGGTATGTGAAAAAAAAACATTTCATATTTTTACGCGAGTGACCGATGTAATTTTGCTTGCCTGACAATATGGTGCTCTCGAGGAATGGGTGAAGGTGAAGGACAATGGGGATCGGACCCTTCCCGAAATTGTTTAAAAAGGCATTGAAATTCCAATGATGACAACTTTAAAACTGAAATGATGCACATCCATTACATCGACTGTACATTTTCTTTAGAATGTGTTCAGAATGTTTTCTAAATGCCTTTCCATTTTCAGAATTTTATTTCTTTTTTGATCGTTTTAGAAGTCATAATCGAATAACCTAACCTCAAAAACTAAATTTTTTTTATTAGGGTCAGCAGTAGAGTTTTCCGTTTTTTGTTTCTGAAGGAAAATTACATTTCGAAAATTTAAGCGTAAAAATTGTGAATTTTTTTTTTAAACCTTTTCATATGACAGAAACATGTTACTGAACATTTTATAGCTATTACATTATTTCCAATATCCCGAGTTGGACACCTCCTGAAACCTCTGGCTACATCACAATTGCTTCGCGGCTAATTTTAAGTAGGATGAAAATAAAGTAGTAATGGAAACTCGAAAATATTTGCCAGCGTTTACTAACTAAGGACACTGGGCCACCCACACAGAATCCATGGGAGAATCCATATGTGGGCGGCCTAGAGTTGCCAATTTATTTTTAGATCAGTCTATCCCAGAGACTCGTTTAGTACGAAAGTGAGTTTTTGGCAATGAACTATTCGAAAAAATTAAATTTTTTATACAAGTTTACATTAGCATCGGCCAAGCCGACAACGGCAAAAATACGCTTCCATTTGACGAGTCGTGATCAGAAATTCCTTGATTGTTACAGGGATCCGGTTTATTGCATGTCGAAGCGGAGTGGATCGAACGTTTGCGCTAAATTTCGCTAGCCCCAATCTTTATTCATATCGTACGAAAGGATACTGTCGGAGGAGAAACATAATGGCAAATTTTAAATTTGTTCAAAATTGGGCAGCTCCGTATCCCTGATTATTGGACCCAAAAGCTCCTCAACGCTTCCTATTAAAATGTACACTGAAGTATGAAGTACATATTATATTATTGGACCCAAAAGCTCCTCAACGCTTCCTATTAAAATGTACACTGAAGTATGAAGTACATATTATATCCCTTGTTTAAGTTGAAGTCAATGTTTGCGAAAATACTTTCTACTTCTAGACTCAGCGAACTACGCTCCACCAGTATGCGACTCGGAATGAATACTAAAAGAATTTTGCATGCAGGATAAATCCCAATTTTTAAGTTGGACATTCACATTTCATTTTCAGTTGAGTGTGCGATTGGGCGCCCTGGAATACACCCAACTTGAATAAATCTTAAAGATGAAATTAAAGCTTTTGTCTAATTATGTCAACTGCTCTTTGAGTTTCCAAAATACATCTTCACAAAATTTTAAACTGAGTGATATTTTCAAAAATTGCCGCCCCTCAAAATGTGCCGCCCCGGGCAGTTGCCCCGGTTGCCCATATTGGAAATCCGGCCCTGGGTACTCCTCAAGATACCATCAGCAACTTGATCAAATCAATGCAGAATCGACTGGAAGCTGTCATTAGAGCAAGAGGAGGAAATACCAAATACTAAAATAATAAATACTTAACTTATTTTCCAACAGTTTTTGTTTTATTTGCAAAAAACCTAACCAAAATACATTTTCATATTTGCTCATTTTCGCTACGTTTTCGTTCAAAGAGCATCAATTTTAAAAGTGCTCACCAAATATTGGTTAATGGTACCAACGTAAAGCTGAGGCCTTAAGCTTTTCAATGACATACGATTTTTATGGATAACTGCTATACTTTTCGAAAAACACGTACAAATACACGCGCTTTTAGGTTGAGTCGATACTTTTGACCGTAAGTGTATTTTCGGTTTTAGGCCAACATTTTCTCGGGGGGGCGCCAGGATTAGCAGATCTCGCAAGGGGGCTCGAGCTGAAAAAGATTGGGAGCCCAGAGAAATATAAAAAATATTACCAGAAACGCTAAAGTCATAGACTGAATGACATAAGATACAAGCCATGAAAAAAAATCTTTTCCCGATTCAAGTGGCCCGCAGTGTAAATACAGATAGTCGTAAAGAAGATCGGTTGGTAGCAAATTAGCATGTTTAGATAAATTGTGGTTAGAGCTGAAGACATTGGACGAGGTGTCAATACAAGAATAGGCGTACCGTGGAGATAATGACGTATCTCCTATACAAGGGGTTAATAAAAGCTATAGAGCAGTGATTCCCAAACTGGGGGTGCGCCCCCCTAGGGAGGCGTGACGATCATGGTAGGGGGGCGCGGACACAAATCTAATATTGATTCCATCACTAAATTATAGTTTCCTTCCAATTAATGAATTACACCAGAACTAATCCGTAGTTGCAAAGCGTTGCAAAATGGCAAAGATTGTATTTTCGTCGATTAATTCGCTGCTACTAGCCCTTTGATAAACACTGCTGAGAATATTGGGTCGAGAAAAAAAAAATCACCTGATATGGCTGATATGTACCGCATCAGCCAGCTATAGTCCTTGCATGATTTTTGATAAAAAAAATACGGATTTTGGTCGCTCCAATAATATTGATATCAATTTTGCTGCTCGACGTATCACTAAAGCCATGACGGCCGAACTGACGACGAAATTCAGGATGTGGAAATCATGAGAGTTAAATAATGCTTTCTAAAAATTCCAGTAGTTCCAAAATATGGGCTGCACTAACAATCAAATATTCAAGTTCAAACAATTTAAATTGCGACTTATGTCCAAAATTAAAAGCATTCCTTGCCCATGGCCATTTTTGGTTTTTGGCCAATATTTTCTCGGGGGGCGCCAGGATCGGTAGATCTCACAAGGGGGGCGCGAGCTGAAAAAGATTGGGAACCACTGCTATAGAGAGATCTATCATTAGGTTTACCTAATGTATGTGGTTGTTTTTGTTGTATTAGCGATTTAACATAAAATTTTCTCTTTTCTTTTTTTTCTCTCCCCGCTGAGATTCGATCATAAATTCAGATTGAAAGTGTTATGCAACCGTCTCTCCTGTTAAACCTTCAAAAAATATATTAAAATGATTATCCTCAATTGACCCAGAAAAAATTCAAAGAACACACAATCCATAAATAACAAATTCTTCATAATAAAATCCAACTTGGCACAATCTGCAATAAAAAATCATCGAAAATCTTTCACCTGTAAATAAAATTTCATCACGTCTTATCCAATTTCTTATTTTAATTTATTTGATTTACTGAAACGAGGACATCGTCGTACAAGCTCCGTGCAGCATGGTGACAAAATCATCATTCCTCCCAACTGTCCATAAGCCGCCCTTCAACCGCACACAAGGATCATTCCTACATGCGGTTCGCCTTACCTTAACCTCTACGTATCCAAAACGTATCAGAGCAAAGAATCTTCTTTTCTTTAACGTTCGCCTAAACCCGTATCCAAACATTTTCCAAGTCGATACAGGGGCATCACTTTGGCAACAGGACGAGACGCGACGTTGATGCATATCCTTGAATCACTATAATAGCAAAGGGTCGACACAAGACGATACTGAAATAACTCTGGATTCACCGATAAGAGGAAGTCACGGAGACGACGACGACGGAGACATCTCGAAACGAAGAATCATAATAAATCGATTTCTTTACGTTTGAAAAATTACGAAATTGAATATACTTTCTTTTTGCTTTGCCGAAAAATGGCAAAATGTCAGTAGAATTTTTATTAGACTTGTCCACATTACCATCATGTCGTCGCTCTGGGCACATGATAACGTCACTGTACAGACGATGAGATGACACCAACAGACGTCCTGACGCGACCGTGTGGCCACAAGTATTTTCTGGAAAATGTTTTCGGGATATGGCGAATTTCGATGATGGGTGGATAACAATAATTGATATAAGGAGAGACGGTTGTGTTGGTATTTATATGGGATCAAGGTGGGAGGACAAAAGTCAGCAAACTGGATGAGATGAATTTGGGCTATGCCTATTGTGTGTTCAATGTAATGGAAATATTAGGAAGTATTTACAATGGAAGATTTCATGGAATATTTATATTAGTTTCATTAATATTCATTGGAGAGTTTTGGTTAATAGAATGCACCATTGAAAGAGAAAATATCAGTGGCGTGACGTTTTTCAAATTATTTGTGTTCGAACTCAAAGCGGGGGCCCTTTCGTTAAACAGTCAGTTTCGGTTTCATTTGTCACCCTGAATGTTTGAGTTGTAGTGCTACGAGTCTGCACTGGCTCGTAGTCACAGGTCCAACGAGCCTGGGATGTGCACATCTGAATTCTGACGTGAGGCTTAACCAATAGGGGGCCGCAGGAGGATCACACCTGCTATAGAGAAGTCTATAGCGAATAGTGAACTACGGGGATGGGTGTGCCCAGGGGACCATGGTCCTTTCCCACCAAGGAGTTGGCTTCGTAGTGGCTCGAGGTTGTTACCCAAGTCATCCAGCTAGTGATGCAACCCCGGGGTTGGGTTCCTGAAAGTGAGTGCATTCGCCGGATGGAGAAATCCCCGTCTGGCAACAACATTGTTTCAGTAAAAAGCCGAAGGTCCAAACATTTTAGCGGGACCGGGAGATAAAGACCGAAAGGTTAGGTGCTCCCCTGACGGTGTACCTCGTAGATGGTTTGCTTGAATGTTTGAGTTGTCTTTATAAAGCAAATGCTTCTACGGTAGCCCGGGGCCTTATCTGTAATTCGAAACGAAAACGAAAGTGACGAAACTTTCTTATTCGATTAGAAAGCAATTTGGTATCATGCAACTCGTTCATTTCGAGTAATTGGTATTGCCTCATGAATGCAATGCTTTTCCCTTCCTTTACTAGAATTATTCGAAAGATGTAGTAGGCCGAGTGTCAAATTCATTCTTTTATTGTCTCAAAATCAATATTTAGCGTTGAAGGATACTTATAAATCAAATACGACGCAAATGTGTTAATATGATAACGATATAAATTATAACAAATGAAGCAAGAAATGCGCCGAGTCATTAATAGGATTCGAACCTTCGCCCCAAATCGGGGATCTGTGGAAGCGCACCGCAAGCCATCCAAAGAAAATAGTGCGTACACACAAGCAAACGAAGACGACAATGGTTATGAAATTGTCATTATGTCTGTCATCGATACTTTTCCCGTGTATAATAAAAATAATCGGTTTTCAAGAGTATAGTACAGTAAATAAAGATACAAAACGGCCGTTTACTTAAAAAAATACGTAATGGCTGAAATTTGCTGGAGATGTTATAGGGGACATGTCTTATATCTAAAACTGAGTTTTCGTATTGGTGAGGGTGGGGAAAGTTGGAGTATATTGCCTACTTATAGGCGAACTTTGCATTTTACGTCAATTTCATTCTTACTGCTGACACTACAGTAAAGTGATGTATGGGAGTTTTGTTTCTAATCAAATTATCTATCCCACGGTACCTACATTAATTTCATCGTTCAAGTAGTTCCGTTATAGTGACCAGTTAAAAAGCCAAAATAGTACCAATAATGGGAATATTGTGCTTAAATAAAATATGTAATGACTGAAATTCGGTGGAATTGTTAAGGGATGCGTTATAAATCTATATCTGAAGTTGCGTATATATCAGGGGCTCCCCCCGGTAGTTGTAGTAAATTGCCTACTTATAGGCTAAATTTGCGTTTTTACTTAATATCATTCTTATTGTTAACCCTACAGTAAAATTGTGTATAGAGGTTTCATTTCTATGTATAATAATTCTAATAATCTATCAAACGGAACTTAATGTTTTTTTTTTTTAAGACCAAGCTCAGGTCGCACTCCAACAAAATTATTTTCGACTTCGAGCTTCAGCTATGGACAACAAATTAAAGAAAACATTTTATTCTTACAAGCTTTTTCTGAGTGTGATACAACATCTGCAACTTACAACGCCGATAAAATGAAATTTATTTCAATGCTACAGAAAGACCCCGATTTATTACACTCAAATCAGAGGTTTCAAAATGAACGTGTCTCCATCCTAAATAGCCTCTATTGGACAATAGTTTTTCTTTCAACTGTATGGTGGGAAAAAAGAAAACAAAAAGCCTTAATCATCTGCACTTTAGACGTTTCCATGAGTTCTCGAAAAAAAATAATTTCAATTTGGCCTCACTACCACCTACTGAAGATGCCGCCCGCCTACATGCGTTCAGAGTGTATCATCAGCAGTGTTGCCAACTGGAAATTTAGAAAACGGCTAAATTTAGCTGGAAAACCGGCTATAGTTTTTTTAAAAACGGCTAAAAATCCGGCTAAATAAATTTGAGCGAGAAAAACGGCCAAAAAAACAGCTAAATCAAACAAAACAGTCACATTACGAAAAAATATAGTGAAAAACTGATTTTAATAATTTTATTTCTTTTCTGGAGAACTACCCGTAAACTATGCTTTAGGCAGATTTTTTAGTTTACATATATGCTCCAATCGTTGGCATTACAGTCAAAATTTACTTTGTTCGGAGTTAAATAGCTCAACTAATCAAAATTGTTGTATACAGGTACAATTTCTGGGTCAAGTCCTTAACCACATTTGGTTCGAAATGGTGGAACATAAAATTCGTAAAAGGAACTTTCAATGCCTAACTATGGGCAAGTGTAACCGCATTTATGTATGGATATCTTACCATCATCGCACCTGAACAATCTTATATTTCGATTAAAAGTTAACCATTTTATCCCCAAGACACATATCCAAATCATTATGACGATAATCCATCATGATGATGAAATTGGAGTGCACATCTATGCTTTCGTCATTAGAATTCGTCATTTAATTTTGACGTTTGTGTAAATGGTGAAAATATCCCTCAAAATTGCGATATTTTGATGAATATAAATTCTATAATTTGAAGACACACTTTTCTTAAAGAATTTGAATAGAAATGTATTAATTATTAATATTTAATATTTAATATTTTTGTAAACATTCTTGTTCTTACATTTTACAACAGATGGCGTCCCCGGTCATTATTGAGCAAATGATGGTCCAAATGCGTAATTTGGAACTCGTGCTAATGATGATAAATTTGCGTCATTCGAAAATATGTGTGTCAAGCTTGTTATTCATTTTTGAATTTGAGCCCACCAAATTTTATTTTATTTTCCATATTTACGACATTTATGTTCCATTGTTCCATTGTTGATGTTCCGCAATTACGAGTTTGATGCTCCAAAGATACGAAATTGACGTTCCAAAATTATGAGCTTGGCCGGGAAATGGTATAGATTTTTGATAAATGTGTTGCTACAAACCCAACAACTAAATGTAATGCATCTACGAAAATGTGTAATTTCTATGAATCGTCAGACGTTGAGCAAATGGCTTGCCCAGTAAACTACAAAAATTAGATTTAAGTGAGTATATATTTCGGGGGCAACTTACCCCCTCCTTCAATACTTAGTTTTTTTTTTGCTGAAGAAGGGAGCAAGTTGCCCCCGAAATATAAACACACTTAAATTTAATATTTGTAATTTACTGGGCAAGCTACTCGCACAACGTTAGTGTTGAACACTACAAAGCTCCGGCGATATTATCAATATCTATGAATCGCGCTAAAAGGTTTTCACCCTTGTACTTAATCTGGCATGATTACGTTATCTGTGGTAAAGAACTGACACTTTGAAAAATGGAAAAATATTCAGGTACCCCCATGCTCCGAGAATTGCTCAACAAAGAATTTTATCTAAGAAACTGTCTTCCATTTTGCAAATTATTCAGCATATTGGTGGTTAGTAAATTACATACATGCTTAGACTACTAATATCGTTAGTTTAAGTGAACATTTTTGTAAATTTAGTGAAAAAGGCAAGTCTCCGCGTCAAATTTTTTTAAATTGTCTGAAATAAAAAAAAAATGCCGCATTTTACGAAAGGCACACCACTACAAAAAACATGTAAGGTTTCACAGAATAAAAATCATTGACACATTTATACTTCTTCCTCCTTGCCTCTTTGTAGCGCTCCATGGCGTTGCGTCGCTCAGCCTACGGTGGAGGCTCATCGCCTGTTCTGGCGATAATGTCTCGGCCTATATCTTCAGGCAGCTCTATCTTCAATCGTGTAATCGCCGAGGCCAATGCGTTGTTGTTGCTTTCCCATTTAACAAATCCAGGTGTTCCTCAGTCTGCCAGGCAACGTCATGACACATTTCATGATTCACAATAAATTATACCGTTATGTTCCGACTTCAAAGAAGAAAAACTTCAAAATTTATTAAATCTGCTACACGTCACCTTGTGCACTACATTCATCCAACTAATCCACTATTCCCGTTCCCTGTTAGTAGCATCAAAAAGAGACTGCGCTGGGCTCCAGGGACGTAGGTAAGGAGGGGGGGGGGGTATGGGGTTTCTCAACCCCTAACATTGTAAATTTTCATCTGTAGTCGGCAAATTTGACCTCAGTGGATTGCGATTTTTGGCATTAATAAATTTACAAAAGAATACCTGTCGATGTTTAAGCATATAAACATTTGAAAGTTGCAATATTAAAAGTATTTAATTGAATGTGCATACTTACTAACAGCTATTCGGCATATGAACATAAAACTAATGCGAAAAATTGAAAAATTTAACCAAAAATTTGGAGTCTCAGGTCCTTAACCTTATTGACACCATGAAACACATTCACAGTACAATAAAGTCTTATGAGCAACGACAGCAAAATCAATACACTAGTGCGAAGCTCCATAATTTTCGCAAAAAAATTAGATATTGATCCTGAATCGGACTACAAAAAACAACAGCGAACTTGTCGTGCTCCGGAAAAATTGGACGAATCATCTCAAAGTACAGCCGAAAAAGACTGTGCAACATTTTACCGAAAACAGAAACCTTCCAAAAATCATTCTTGACGTTTTCATCTCAAAGTCCACTGAATATTTGGAAAAAATAGCCAAACTGCCCCCAGCGCCCGCTCTAGCACATACCCCGCCCCGGGCAAGACGACAAATTGCCGCCCCTTAGGTACTCTACCAGCCAGACTCATAGTAGATAATATGTACCATGTGGTGGAAGAGTAGTTTTCTAAAACTTTCTTAGACAATGCGTAGCCGAAAAACTTCAGTAAGCCGGATTTCTTCGTTAGTTTCAATGGGCGGCGTTTCACTTAAAAATCAGCGTTTTGGAGGTGTTCAGTTGGCGTCTGGTTTCAATCGCAATAAATTAGAGAAATGTTTCAGTCTGGTGGTTTTGGTTATTCCGACATAAGAATTTTAAAAGTCTGTCATTCGCACAATGCTGAGGTTGCTGTTTCAAGAATTTGATATCCGAAACTTGAACACTCACACGTAAGTGTCATTAGCATCATCATATCCTGTAATTTCGCGATCTGCCTAGCCTAGAATTTCCAAACATAAATTATTCCCTAAGTGACATCCTAAGTTTTTTTTTTGTGAGGATCCTACCTATGTTTGCAGTCATCTTGCCCAACCAGCCTCATTCAAGAAAATATTTTGCCGCCAAAAACCCCATATCTTTCATAATTCATCACTCCATTACTTCTGGGCTTAAATGCATCATTTATTAGAATTGGCTGTCCGCCATGTTTTACCGTTAGAATAAAAGATACGTCATACCAAGTTTTCTTTGGAATGATATGTAGTAGATTTTAAAACAGTTCGTTTAAAACGGATGTATTTTCTGACAAAGGTCATTGTGATATATTCATAGGAGTAAGCCCACGCAGACGCTAATCACTGTAAAAAGGGCCTTTATCCTTTTTACGGTGTGATCTTTGTCACAACATATATTCCTTTAAGACGAGCTGTTTTAAATTTTATTTACATCCCAAAGAAAACTTGGTGTAACGAATCCTTTATTCTAACGGTAAAACATCGCGGATAGCAAAAATTCTAGATTGCCCTTTCTCAAATTTTAAACCCCTTTTCTAACAATAATATTTGTTGTCATATGCATAGTTTAATTACATACATATTCGAGCAACTAAAGATAGATACTGAAAAAATGTTAAAAGTCTTTACAAAATCCTGTCTATGCCCATATTGAGAATTGTTATAAAGAAGAAGGTCAGAGCCTGTTAAATGGGGGAAGCCAAGCCTAGTCCTGATATTAGCATGCTCAGAAACGAATTAGGAAGGACTGCTATTGCGGCTATGGTAAACCTGAAACCCAAACCACATTGATCGAAATTTGTCCTTTCAATGATAGGATGAATCAATGCCATTCGAAAAGAATAGGTATACTAAATATTCAATTGGAGGCGGAACTAGCACATAATTCACCAATTTCTTTTTTTTTAAGTAAAATTTGATTAGCCCAGAAAAAGGCATCACAATGTACATACCACTTTTACTCTGCATTGTGGGATTCTAAATTCAGCACCGTGTATCAATGGTTGGCTCTTCAAAGCCTCAAAAAATGTCATCTGCAAAACACAACTCCAAAAGGAGAAATAATAATACAGTTGATAAAAAAAATGAATATTTAACGCTTTTTTAAATTAAGAAGTTTATGTGCTTTGCTTCTTCACCTAGTAAAACCTTTATGTCTTATTTTATTTCGCTCCTTTTTGTTTCATATGTAGGATTTCTTTCCATTAAATAATAATTTTTTATTCCAGTGCCAGCCAAAAAGCCGCCACTTAAATTTGGCGCCCCGGGCGATCTGGTGAGCTCTGGCTGTTTGAGAAGTAATCAAACGGTAGTCCCGCGCGATGACGGTAACTGCCCCAAACAACCAGTTGTAGGTGATTTTGCATATGAAACAAACTGCATTTCAATCTACATGACCAAAGCTTCCAAAATTCCTCAACCCACTACGTAAGGAGAAAGTTGTCAGCCAGAATTGCAGCCCTATGTGTCCTCAATGTGTCAAAACACCGTTATTTCAGGTAGTACTGATACTTTTAATTTAAGAAAATAATCATTATTGGAGCATCAATTCATCTCGGAGGGGGTTTGAACCCTGCAAAACCCCACTGGCTCCGAGTGTCAAAGTTTTAGGGAGAGCGAGAGAGGCTTTCAAACCAAGGACCGAAAACCTTCAATATTATTCAGCATATTTAACATGTCCAGTGACATAATGTATAATGGATAAGCTGACTATAAAACTACTTAAAGGCAATAGTGTCCTTGTTCCATTATTCAAGGTTCAAGCATAGGGAGATGTAGAGAATTTGACTATTTGAATTTTCCTCAATTTGGTGGTGGTCCTTCATGAGCAAAAGATTAAGAACCACTGTTCTACCGCATAATTTAGCTCAAACTACTTTTAAATGTATGTAATTTGTATCAAATTTATAACAAGGATAATTTTTGGGTTTGTACACAAAGTGTAAAAGGAAAATAATGATTTGAAATTACCAACTTTCCACTTAAAATAATCATTTTCTAGTCATGTTCATATCATTATTTTCAACTGCTCCAACAAAATGTCAACCATTTTAAACACAGACAGATTATATATATGTCAACCTTCATCTTCCAGCAATTCAAATAGAAAGCATACATATTAAAGCCCTAAAACCACATCCATTTATCGATTTCAGATTCAGACAACATTATGCTTATACCTTTTCCACGAACTGTTATATAAAACATTAAACTTCTTTGTTGTGAGTTATTCTTGTACACATAAAGGTAAACCTTGTTGGTTGGCAGACGTCATAACAACTTGTAGGTATATCTTGTATTTTTCATAGAAGACTTACTACTACCTACCTACCGACTTCGCGACTTGTGCGTTATTACTAACCTGTCATGTTCATGTCTTTAGCCTGAAGGTATTCTCCGGTTCTATATCCAACAAACAAAATATGTTTTAAACATCATCCACGCAAAAAGTAATTTTAAAATATGGACAGGATTATGAATTTTCTATTTTTCTTGGGATTTTCACTAAATTATGCATTAAAGTTCATTATGGCGTTTTGATACGGCACGGATACGTAGCAGAAATTGGGATATGTATAGAGGCTATACGGGAAGGGTAGAATATGCGATACTTTGCGGCTTCCTAAAGTATCTGCCTTGGAAAATATTATCCTTCTATATATAAAAATGCTAACTTCGGAAATGGAAAAATCTGATGAATGTTCTGATTGGCTACGATGAATCCCGAATGTCGATAAGTATAGCATGCAAGAACGAAAAGCAGTCAGTCAGTCAGTGCTGCGAGCGCGCAGCGCGAGCACGTCTGCTTATAGCCGGGAGCAGACGTTGGCTGTGGCAGGGCAGGGGCGTGGGCAGGGGCGCGGCAGGGGGGGGGGGGGTGAGCAGGGGCGTGGGGGAGCAGGGGCGTGGAGGGATAGACGAGCGTAGCGAGCAGGGGGCGAAGCCCCCTAGTGGATTACAAAGAAAAGTAAATTGAGTGGTTACTGAGATATTTAAATTTTCGTATTTTCTGGTTTTTGTTCAAATCGCGGAGTTTGTCATTTGAAATAAAACCCTGGGAAAAAACTTATTAGTGAATTTATTGAAATTTATTTATTTGCCAAAAATTTAATAGATATTTCGTATTCATTCAAAACATAAAACAGTATTACATGTATTAATTTTGAATTAAAACACAGTAAAGATAATTTAATTTGTTTTTACAATTTAGTGTGCAGTGCATTATTACTAAAAAGAATTATACCACTTGAATTGTACAAGCTACTGGAAAAACATCTCCGTATCTGTGTACTCAAATGTTTAAATAATTAAAAAGTTTGCTGTATATTTGATTTGTGAGAAAACTGAGTAAATGCCCTGCCCTCTTCTAAAATTCTACAAACATATAAATAAAATTAAATTATGTGCATATTTTAATATTTTGAATTTAATTGATTAAATAATTAAATTATTTACTAGTATATTTCAATATTTTTAAAACTTTGGATGGCTGGAAAAAGTGTGCAATAGAATAGACAAAAAATTAAATTATCAATAAATAATTAAGTAATTATTATCTGTAGTCTGGTTGATGTAGTGGTTATTGCGCTCACTTTCGAAGCACAGGATCGTGGTTTCATGTCTCACCTTGAGCGAGTTCAGTTTATTGTGTTTTTGGAATTCACGACCATGTTACGGACTACTATCTCATATGTCAAACGAGTACCAATTTACCGGAATAGAACGCGCTGTTGCTCTCAACGCCTCTACAAAAAAAAAAACAACGTTGAACAGTTACTTATTTATAAATTTGAAAATAAAAACAAATGTTGACTAAAAATAATATAATTCATTTTCTCTAATCATTTCAAACCACTTCTACTACTTCTTATATTCTGCATCAACGAAATTTCGGCTTCTTGTCGGTCAAACCAATTTCCATGATCTATTACTTATTGTTACACGCATCCAGCGCCCGCTCTAGGACTTACGCCGCCCCGGGCAAGAGGATAAATTGCCGCCCCCAGGTACTGTATCCAACAGATTGATCTAGATATCCATACTGTCTAGATCAGTGGTTCCCAATCTTTTTCAGTTCTTGCGAGGTCTGCTGATCCTGACGCCACCCAAGACAATAGGTGTGAAAAATTGGCGTTGGCAAGGAATTCTTTTAATTTTATAGGTTTATATTTCAGTATCTATTTTCGCATTTTAAATTGTTTGAAAATTTAGTTGTTAGTTCAGCCGATATTTTGTGACTGCAGTAGGACCCCGATAATCCGGACCTCGAAAATCCTGACTCGAATCAAAGGGAAATTTTGGTGGATTTTACAAAAAAAAATAAATTTTCTAAAGCTTGTTAAAACGTATTTTCTCTTCCCTCAAGGGAAGGCATATTTCGAAAATAGAATTATGAAGTAACGTTAAAATGGTTATTTTTTAATGATTTCAGTAAAAATATCATTGGGACAATTCGAAATTCCGGATAGAGTCCGGTCCCATGCATTCCGGAATATTGGGGCTCTACTGTACTGGAAATTTTTAGAAGTATATATTAATTAAATTTCGAGCGATCTGGATGTATAGAATGGTTGTTGTAGAATCGATACAAAGAGGTTTTTGCTTTTGAAGCAAGTGCTTGTACTCATGGTTGTTGCTCCAAAACAATTTACTTAGTAAAACCAGCTAACTTAAGAACATTGTTTTAAAAAAACAACACAAAAATGCATGATCACATTGGGATTCAAACCACCGTTCAGCTATCATTCATTCTCTTAAGCGCACCACCACGCATCACAGTTCAGCAGGCCTTATAGAGTTTGTTTGGAGTTTCAAAATGTTAAAGCTTGATGTAAGAAATCGAGAATGCATGCGAAATTTCGTTTCCAGTAAAATACTCAATACATTTTTAGAAAACTCTGCCCTCAAAAATGTTGGGCCGAAAAATTGTGCTCGTTTTCATTACTAATGCTCTGCAGTTGTTTTCCATAAATTCCTTGAAAACTTCGATTAGCCGGATTGCTTTTGGCTTTTCAATGTGCATGGCTTATTTTCATAAATGCGTCATCTCGAGAATTTTTAAAGAGAATAAGGTCAGAGCTAGTTAAATCGGCTGAGCCTATAGCCAAATTCCGATAATAGCATGTACAAACACAAATTAGGGAGCTCTGGCAATGTGTTCTCTGGTTCGATCCCTCATCTTGCTAAAAGTCAAACCACCTTGTTCGTAGTTTGCCCTCCAATCCTAGATGAATCAATGCAATTGGAACCAACTTAAGTAATCGATTCATGCGA
Source organism: Microchrysa polita (assembly GCA_949715475.1). Lineage (NCBI taxonomy): Eukaryota > Metazoa > Arthropoda > Insecta > Diptera > Stratiomyidae > Microchrysa > Microchrysa polita. Next base: position 104,475,509 of record OX454417.1, read on the forward strand.
AGGTTTGGCGAATTGAAGTTGCTTTGCAAAATGCGCGAAGTGTCGATGGAAATTATGGAAAACAACTCCAAAAAATTATTGTGAATAACATTTCTCACATAGGAGTCTGTTTTAAACGCCTTAATGTTTTCAGCGTTTATTCGACTCCCTATTTCTAATTTCATATGAATTTTTTCGGGAGTTCAATATTTATTTAGTGGACTTGCTCTCCTGTTACTCAATATAATAAACAAACACTCTAGATATAATCTTGCGGAAATCAAATCGCATATAAATGAAACAATAGAGAGTTTTAGCATATCGTTCAGAATATTACGATAGGACGAAGAGGCTTTGACATTCTCTATGAAAAATTCGCTTGTCTATCGTACGCAAAACAGTATACAAGTTTGTATTTTCGAAGTAGGCATAGCCGACAAATTAAATATCATGAACCCACAATTCCAGCTGTTTATAGTCAGCCAAATTCACGGAAATACACGTATGGCTACTTGAGACATAAAAATTGTTGTATACTATTTTGCGTATGATAGGCAAGCGAATTTTTAATAGAAAATGTCAAAGTCTATTCGTCCTTTCGTAATATTTTGAACGATATGCTAAAAGCTAAAACTCCCCAATAATGAATTTCGTGTTATAATTTCGTCCTCTGAAAATTAGTCAAAAATTAGGGTTCATGCAAGGTGCTTAATTCTGGTGAAAAAAAGATGAAATGAATGTTAAATCGGAGGACGAAATTTACACATACAAGTAATTCTTCAGTTAGTATGTTTTTTTTTTTTCAAAGAAGGACTTAGGCATCGCATAACTGAGGGAATAGTCCCACTTTGAGAAAGTAGGGCGGGTGCTAGCATCACAGACGTATTGCGAGGCTTACTTAGCATTTTAGGATTCTAAATGCAGCACTTCGTATCAATGGTGGGCTCTTCATACATAGCTTCGCAAGGAATATGCATTTTCAAAACACAACTTTAACCGTTTTATCTTTATTTTATTTCGCCCCTTTTTTATTTCATCTGTAGAAAGGGAACCGCGGCCTTTCCACTTAATCGAAGTTGATATTGATTTTTTCTTTCGGCTTTTTTAATCTTTTTTTTTTTTATTTGAGTGCTGGCCAAAAAGCCGCTCCTAAAATTTGGCGCCCCGGGCGACCGCCTGGCTTGCCCCCCCCCCCCTTAGAGCGGGCGCTGCACGCATTCCTCTTTGTCTATAAGAAGTTTCCAAATTAACTTACTCAATTCATTAAATTGGATGACTCGCAAAATTTTCTAATAAGAAAATCACATTATACATTGACTGAAAACTACCCGCCCAAAACACTGAAAACTGTTTGCCCACACAAAATTCACAACATTAATTAAAACCTTCCACGACTACTACTACACACACACAGTTTGCAACTCTATGTGACTCTAGACTAGACCGCTAGAGTGCTCAGTTCATGTACCTCAAATAAATTTTCAACAAAATTTTCCCGTCTCAACGGAAATTTCGCAAACTTTCACCGATTAATTTAACTATGTACATGTAGTATCGTTCAAGTCAAATTCAATATTCGAGTCCTTTGCATACAGGCACAGGGAACCCGCCTACGAAGCTGGATTCTAGTGCTATAATATAGGTTTGTTAGTTTCCGGTTCCGAGGACAGTATGTATAGTACGGTTGACACAAACTACAACACTACTGTACTTGTACTAAACAAACACACAGTGAAATGAAAATTTGTGTGAACAATATTTAACATCAAGTTTTCTTCGGGAGGAAAGTAAGCTTCCTCCTTGTGTCCTTACAAAGTCACATTAGCATTAATGTATCTGTTGCTGTTTATTTGTAAAATTCAAGAACATATTGGTAATTTGTTAATTTAGTTGTGGCATGTTTGCTTGCGTGCACTTAAAATAAATTGAATGAATAGGATACGAATGTACACCAGGATATAGAAAAATGTAATGATAATATGAAATTTAAAATATGTATGACATCTCATTTTCTCCATCTGGGCCAAAAATCAAAGTGTAAAACAATAACTGGAGCGAAATTCGCTAGCAACCAAATCTCATGGGAACCTAATTGGAAAATCATCATAAACTGTACTTGTATACAGATCCTGTGCTTCAGCTACAACTACATATACCCAACCATACCGAGGGCCGGTGCATGCCTCTGTTACGCCCTGGGCAAGGTTTTCGTATTGCTCTTCTTTTTGTTCTCAAAAGGGTATAGTAGTTTTGTTTTTTTCGAAGAAATTTAGTTGTTACTGTTACTGATTTTGTTCTTACTCGTATTTTTAAATTTTACCAAACTAATTGGACTATTACCAAATCCTCAAATTTTATACGGATTTTAAAAACTTTATTGCAGTAGCGGCTCTTCAGGTGAAGTAGGTGAAGAGCCCCTTCACTACAAAATATAATTGAAAATTTACTCTAATACTATTATTTTAAAAATATTAAAAACTAGCTTCTAACAAAAAACAACTCCTCAATAAATCATCAATAAAAACCATAGTCATAATTTACATAAAATACATATTTTGTATAATGTATATCACAAACCGAAATCTTTCTACTTCAAATTCTGTGCCCTTGCACAGCAAAATTTCTCCTATCCATAGAATGATTAACAAGTGAAGAGGTAATCGTAGGCCTGTTCCAAAAACCGGGATCCCGGTACAAAAGCGGTGTTCACTTGGTACCGGACCCGATATTCTAAAGTACCGATATCCCGGTTTTTTGGTACCGAGTTAAAAAGAACGATTCATTTCAACCATAAGCCGGTTTTTAAGGTTTTTGGTACCGGTTTTAACCGGCTTATGGTTAAAGAAACCGTCGGTACTGAAAAAAACCTGAGTCGGTTTTTAACCCGGTACTCAAAAACCGGCTTATGGTTAAAAAAAACCGTCGGTACTGAAAAAAACTGAGTCAGGGAAACCGCTTGTGGTACCGGGTATTGAAAAAAACCGGAACCCGGTACTGAAATCTCGGTACCGAACAGGCCTAGGTAATCGTGTTACAGCTCCACCTCTTCACTTCAGATACACGATTCTACTGCAACAATGTATTCAGCACGAAATGTGTACACTGGATTTTCTTAGCAAGTGAATAGCTTTTTGGCTGGTATGTACCTCATCTTCACTTCCATATAGTATGAGGTGATTCTTTGCGATTTCTCTTGTGTTTTTAGTTGATGCAGAATTTTATTTGTGGATAATTTGGAAATTGAAAAATTGCTTTGGATGTAAAAATTTGTTCGGTTGAGTTATGCAAGTCAATGAAATGACAAAGAGTATTTTGCCTTTGTAAAACAAAAGGTTTGAGAATATCATTTACATTATATCGATCCTTGTTTTTAATGGTCACTTCACCTACTTTTGGAGCCACGAGCCGCCACTGCTTATTGATAAATTCAGGATCGTAAACAATCATCTAACTTCGACTGGAAGCAAGTAAATAATAATTTTAATCACAGATTCCCTGCCTCTCCAAAAAAGGTTTCTACAGCACTGATTCCAGGGCGTTTTATACTATAGGGAACATACCGAATTTGCCAAATTTGCGCCGCGGGAATGTTAGCCCTAGGTGGCTGCTTATCGACCGTTAATGGTATATAATGCAGGGAGAAGAAAAAATATTTTTCTTCTATTCTGATGCGTTTAAGTTAAAAAATGTGTAAAAATTATATTTTAATTTGTAAAAATAGTTCTTCAACGGAAATCAAGAAAAAAATGTTTTTAGTAGTAGTAGGCAAGTTGGATCAGGTGGGGGCAGGGAGTGGAGATTGCGATAAAAAAGGTAACAAACGTTATTCGCGATTGCTCTTTCATAAATTTCCATACCTTTTCTAACAATATTTCCAACTTTGATCAGTCGTGGCCTAGGTGAAAATGCTCTTATTTTTACCTAAAAAAAAGTGCCGTGTGATACAATTACACCATATGACAACCGTCTTTTATACAAGTAAAGTTCAGCTAGTTTCCGAAAAAATATCGGAAAATAATAATTAAACAGCATACATTCAAGTGTATGTCGAAAATTTTCATAAACCTGGTCGGAATGATATCGAGGCTCATAAAATTACTCTAGAAACTATATTATGTGGTACTAGAGCACTAGTTGGTAACGGTAAAATTATTTTTTTTTAAATAAATATGAATTAAATTTGGAAGCTAGAATCATGTGCATCATAGAATATAATAAGGAGGTGACATCGATATATCCAATGGATAGCTTTTTATCAGCGATGAAGCTAAAGTGAAGCCTTTCCCGAGGTCCTCTCCGTACGATAATTCTTACGTTGCCTAAATGAATTTGATTCATATGCTTGAGCTTAATCAGTGTTACAACTTGTTTACAAAAAAATTTACATAATTTTTTTTTTTAATCCTATTAAGAAAGATCAGAAGGGCTTCTCTGGATCTTAGAAGCTCTTGTACACTCTGGGGAAACAAATGCGCAAGGATTTAGAAGGAGTTTAGAAATCTATGTCATGTCATTCCCGAGTAGGTATTTGGGAGCAAATTAGAAGGAATCATACTGAAAATAACTCATTTTTAGAAGTTCTTGAATAATTTCATGGTACTACAAAAAAACTCATTCCCGGAATGAATTCTAATTGTATGCAGTGTTTGTACAAAAATCATATAAATTTTTTTTTATTATACAACAATTTAACTTTAACATTTGAAGAATAAATTGTGAATGCATGCAACCATGGAACTAAATACCGCACTCAACGAGAGGGCAGATGAGCTCGCCCGACAAGGCTATAGCTCACACATGTTAGGTCCGGAGCCAGCTTTTGACATACCATCATCCGTGATCAAGCTTACCCTAAAAAGGGAATCGGCTGCGATCCATGCCGGAATCTGGGAGAAAATAGATTCCTGCCGACCGACTAAAGCCTTCATCGCGACACGTGGCGTTTTTCTTGCTCAATCTCAGGAAAGGGGACATAAAGACCCTCACAGATCTAGTGACAGTTCATTGCTCTCTAAACTACTACCTACACAAAATTAAGGTGGTACTATCGGCTATGTGTGGCCAGTGTGAGGAAGAGAAAGAAACAGCATTGCATTTCATATGCAGCTGCCCTGCCTTTTCAATGTCAAGGATAAGGTATCTGGGCCGCTGGGCGATTACTTCATTGACGAGAGCGAGGCGTTCTCACTACCTCTTGCGAATGTGCTACGCTTCGCGAAATCCTGCATCAATCGCAGACAAAACAGCGCCTAAGCGCAACGGAAGGGTACAATGGGTCGAGTTAATGGCCTGAGTGCCCGTTCTGCGTGCGGTCCGCCCAAGTTCGGGCGTTACCATGGGCTGTGTCTTAGTACGTAGGCGTGTCCACGTCGGGCGAATCGTGCTGAGAAGCAACCGCATGCTTCTTGCTTTCGAAGATTTCACAGCCCCGGTCCAACCGAAAAAAAAATACCACTCACAATGGAAAAAAAATCAAACAACAAAATTATTTTTATGAAACCAAAACAAAAAATTAATATCATGAGTGTGTGGATAAATATTTTTAATTTTCTAATTTTTTTCCAGTTTGTTTTCTTTGTTGTCAACACTCTTCTGACAAAAGAACTCAATAAATCCACAGCAAAATATAGAAGTAGATAGAAATGACCAAAGAATCAATCTAAGTCGAAATTATCCGCCCTATACGAGGTTCATTACATTGGAGTTCCTAAACTGCAAAAAAAATACGTCGAAAGTTAGACAGACTGCAATGGAAGCTTAAGACACTGTAGCGTTGTAGTGTTCACGTCATTACTGGATCCAGGATAAAATCCTGGTTGCTCCACTGGTTGACCTTAACTCGCCGGTAGATTTATGGTACCTCTAGATAAGTTTGTGTAAGCATATTCTTGTTCTCTATGGGTTGTTTGTAAAAAAAATTAAAGGGAAAATATAGTAGAAAGTTCTTCCAATTAGCCGAACTAATGTCGACAAGGGGTTAATCGAGTTTTCATAAAAAAAGTACACAATTTTGGGAATAACTCCTACGATATAGGATTTTTTTGTTAATACAATAAGAAACAATAAGAAAAGAAAATGCCTCCAATTTTGGAAATCTGAAAATGTGGTAGATTTGAGTATATTAGAAAACTTGAGTGTATAGTGGCAGTGTAAGGTCAAAACATTGAGCTCCAATGTAATGGTTTTTGACTCATTTTGAAAGAAAGTCTGGTTTATGGACGAGATTCAGCGCACGGAACTCAGATTTAACGAATTTACTCCTCGCACGAATCTCGATGAAATTTCTTTTTATTTTGTTAGGATTGGATTTAGATCGTCCCCATTGTTCATTGAAAACTAAAACCAGTTTCAACGACTTTGTGGAACATTAAAGCAATGATTCGATTCTTTTCGAGCTAAAGCTAACATATTTTTTCCGGACTAACTTTTCTGATTTCTTATTAAAATTCATGATCACTCTTGTATCACTAAGTTTATCAATATCATTAATTTTTTTTTATTATTTATCGATAGTCATTTAACAATAGTAATTTTCATTTGGTTCATGGCTCCTATTTTCGAAAGCCACAACAATCTGCATTTGTATATAAAATATTTCGCACATGCAACATTGCAGACTATACCCTTACACACTTTCATTAAAAAAAAATTTTAAAAGTAATGTTCTTATGCTTTTGCTAAAAAAGGATCAATATTAATAAAATTTAATGGTGATGCGAATTGTTCAAAAGTGCAATACAAATGATATGTTTACGATATAGGATTACATGGGATTACTACATGCAGTAATAGTGGCCAGACCATGCTACTTGAGCTACAAACATTCATGTAACCTGCTGTACGCGGAATATCGTAATTGGCTGCTTAGGAAGCGATATAGGAGGTCCTTTTTTTTCTTACCTAACATCATAATACTTTTTTTTTACATCAGAAGCATTGAATCTAGCGGGCTCAGCAAATTCGTTAAATTTTATTTAAAACCCTCGGCAGCAAATCTTCAACAACCATTATAAGCAATGATGGATTTTATGATGATGTGCTAATACACCCGGAACAATATGTGCACTATCCTGTAAATGAAATTGATTTCATATTGGATTCACACTCTATTCATGGCTCTAGACCGCATAATATGTCTGTCTGCCATTTACCACTCCTGAGAGTATCGGCAAAAATTGCATAATGCACGAGTGCCGTTTTTGTATTTGTTCCCTATTTGATGGAAATCGATATTAGTATGTGCATGGTGTGTTTCGCGATGTAAAACAGCCCGTGTGTGTGCGAACTGAAATAGTTGTGTAAAATGGCTGTAATTACATCAATTTGCTTGCAATCAGATTTAGTCACCACAATTATACGCATATCGAATTCACATTGGGGGTTCCAACACTTTTTTTTTCCTTTTACTATAGTTTCCTTGCACCACGGGACAGGGTAACTTTATACTTGCGCGAGCGCGATTACAATTCGATTAGTGATTTTTTTGCAGAAATATACTGGTAGGTGCATATGGTGAAAATGGCAACCACATATAGATTAATATGGTAATTTGTAGAATCAATTCACCTGGGATAATCCAACAAATAGGTTACAGGTGGAAATTGGATATTATCGAAGTGAGTGGCAAATGGTGTTATTACTAGCAATTATGCTTATGAGTACATATAGAATCAGTTTCAGATAAAACTTATTTGAAAATAAATATGTATGGGCAACGTACATTTATTATAATATCCTGTAATGCGTTCCACGATTGAACAGGCCTCTGAAATTTTGGTGGGAGTTTCGGACTCAGCACTCAGCAGTGACGTAGATAGGTTTTTGAAGAAGGAGAGGATCTGTGATCACAACTTTCTTTGGAGTAGGTACTAACATCGCCATTTCACGTGAAATCCATACAAATACTGTCAAAATTTTGATGGTCGTGAAATCGAATTCCCTTGGTGGTACTCACTTCACACGAAAGTCTCCACATGGTTTTTGACATTTTGCCGGCGAAAACAATACAGTTGCACTTTATTTCACAGGGAAAAAGTGTCATCGGCAATAAAATCCGTCCGCGAGTGATTATTTTTTTTAAATTTTGGAAATAAAAGGCAAGTCTACACGGCAAATTTTTGACGGGACACATAAATGCAGGTTTTTCGCTCGGTGAACATAGTAATATATATATGTATATATAAACGTGATTTTGTTTTATTGTTGGTTGTTGTAGAGGTAAGAGTCGTCAAGTTCAAAAGAGAAAGTCTATATTTATAAGATGGGAGACAAAGAAAATCGCTGGGGTCATACAAATCTATTAATGCGAGAAGAACGAATTGTTTTTGAACCGATTCGAATCTATCACAGTGTGACTCGTAAAAAGGTTATGGTGTGGAATACAATGATTTGGTAACCCAAATATTCTTAAATTCTTTTGCACGTCTTTTTTTGAAGGCACGTTGTTTATTGGCTGTTGATAGTAACATATAGGGCCGGTTTCTCGTAGATATTTATCAACCACTTTAATCTATCAATTCTTTAAAGCGTTGTTAAGTTATCAAATCGTTAAAGCATGTATAATTTATAATGTGCGTTTCCTCAAAGTCTCGTTAATTTTATCCTAAAAGTATGCAAAATGCATATTAATATAATTGCTTAATTCATCAAATAAAATGTAAAGCTCTCTTTCATTTGTGTAATTCTAGGCTGGCAATACTTATAGCATATGGAAACGCGTTCATAGTTCAGAAACGATAAGTAAGCGCTGGTCCAATGTAACAGCGCTTATATGAAACAAACGTAAAACATTATTCGTCGTTTGTCGTTATTCTTGTGCTGAGTGAGTGAATCGAAGTGTAAACCTTAAATTTAACAAAAGGTCGAAGTTATACTGTGCGTGAGGAGCAACTTAAGATTTTACATTGGAATTGTTCTGAAGAAATGGGAGAAAAATAGGTTTAATGTTTTTTTTCGTTAGTGTCATCTTAGATTAGAGACCAGAAAATGTGATAGATAGATACGTCGCCCATACGATCAAACTATGCTTCATTTCACTGCTAAGGCACCTAATCCCACACATAAGAGGGAGTGCTCAGAGGAGTTCAACAGAATAGCGTCTTTCACTGCAGGAGACGTTATTCCTACTGTCACACATCCTAAAATCCTTGGGGTTCACTTAGACACCACGATGAAGTCGAATCGACACGTCGACGTTTTTATTAACAAAATCCACAGTCGAAATAACGTTCTAACTGGCACTAGCCAGCAGTTCCTGGGGTAAGGATATAGAAACCATGCTGGCGACATAAAGCGATTGATCGAGCAATTCCTGATTATGTATCACCGGCGGGCGCGGCGTGATCACAAGCCATATGCGACACAAACTGTTGATGCGATTCAGTGCATTCGTATTGCGATGGAAAAGTATAGAGCAGCACGAAAGGTATTGCACTTTGTATTCATTGATTTAAAAAAGGCATTCGATGGAATACTTCGTGATGTCCGATATGCAATTTTATTCCAAACTAAAGTAAATACGAATAGGAATTAAACAAATGCATTAATTTAGTATATTTACCTCCGCCAACCGATTCCGGCAACACAAACAATGAGAAACACGTTATTGTGACGTCGGTCGGGGTGAGATTTCGAAGACAATTAGCTTTGATCTGGTATTGCCACACGAGCGGACAAGTTTTAAAACTTTTCCAAAAACCAGGTGCGTGTCTCGTCTAAACGATAAGACTTAACCAGCCCATGGGTACTGAATAGCGAAACTTTAAATGTCATGACATTGTGTAAGCGAGATGTCGACTTAAAGCAATCTTGACAAGATAGTTAGCTATCGCGGTTGTTAAATTTCTACGAGAAACTGGGCCATAGTATTGCAAATTAAAGCGCAAAGTATTATCTAGTATAACACCAAGATCTTTGATATTAACTATCTTCAATTCGGCGTTATTAAGATGGTAGGAACTAGATAAAACTGTAGGGAGAGTCCGGGAGAGTTAAGCCGCTTTTTGCTTCATCGCGGATAAAAAGTTATCCATTGGATAAATGGATGCCATTTATTTTTTATTACATAGTACGTGATGTTACCTTTAAAATTTGATTGCTATTTATTGATAAAAATCCATAGTGTATGGCACAGATCTCCTTATTCAAAATCCTCAAAATGTCTCAAGTCTCCCCAACTGGCGGGAGAGTTGGGCCACCATAGAGGGAGACATGACCACACATTTGAAATTGCGATAAAAAGTAATATTTTTGACGGACATGTTAAAATGTTTTATCGTTCTCATCATATATTACGAAAAAAAAACGTAATCGTGTTCTTTTTGGCTTGTGACTGGACTAAGAACGTTCAATTGAATCCTAGTATAAATTATGCGATTTTTTGTGTTAATATATGTCCACCCGGACGTCATTTCCACAAAGCTAAGAAAGGTTTTTAAGTTAAAGGCATTCCGCACCTGAATAGATTTTCGAAATATTTTCCAAAAATTAGCTGAAATTACATATATTTTAAGGACGGGAGACTTGAACCATATAGCTGTCAGTTTCTATATGGTTGAAGTCTCCCGGTTGGCGCTTTTTTGGCTAAAAATGCTCTGAGCTGGACCACGACTCACCAAAGTAGGATAATTAATTTTTTTTATGATTAAATACTTAATTAAGAAGATGTCTGCACTAAAACAAATGTATTGACTTTTTATCGATTAAAAAAAATTAGAATTATTTGAAAACTAAATTTTTCACTTTTTGTCATGAAAAGTAAATTTGACCGTTTATTTTCCGAAACAAACAAGTGTCCGACATTTGGATATGGTATTCAGATGGCGACCTAGAATAGGTCACCTTCTGATAAAAAATCAACCTCTAGTCGTTAGATTCCAAAGAATAAACTCAACTGGTTCAAGTCTACCATATGGTCAACTCTCCCGGACTCCCCTTACTCTTACGTTCAGGTGTAGAATATTTTGATTGCACCAGTTTTCGAGAGACTGAAGCTTCAGCCTCAGAAATTCTATGTCAGAGTGTTCTTTTATGATGTGGTACAACTTCAAATCGTCGGCGTAGAGAAGATGAGGAATATCCTACAACACCTGTGATAGATCAGAAATGAAAATATTGAAGAGGAGAGGACCTAAGTGGCTGCCTTGTGGCATCCCAGAAGTAACACATACACTTTTGGATATACAACCCTGAAATTTAACAAACTGATATAACAATATATTTTGACATTTATTATAATAAATGACCATTTAGATTATTTTATACAATGAAAACTAAGCCAACGTACTCAGCGCCTCAAAATACAAAGGAGAAGAAATAATCAAAAAATGTCCGCCACAAACCCAGTGTCTTAACTAAAAACGATAAATGATTCCTTTCAAATATTTACTTTATTAAACGACTCATTTAATGAGTATTTTTACTATCCATCTCCATAGCTTATACAACTTTCACCCTGCGTGTAAAAAAAAAATCCAATATTCAAAAGTTTACATCAATTACAATAGACTCCGGTTCTTTTTGTTTTCCATTTCTCAAATTTCGATTATCAAAACATCAGATTATAATCTTAATCTTCACTACGAAGAAAATTACAAACTTCCCCCGCATCAGTCGCCGTAATAAAGGAAGGACCCCATATAAATAAAATCTACAATGACTGTATCATATGGAAAAATGGCATACTCATCCGGCTACTTTAATGAGCATTTTCACGCTGATTTCGCTTCATACCGAAGGTATGTTGCCAATTCTAATATCGACTTTTACGACTTTGGAAAGCTAAGGGTGAGCCTAAAGGACGCTACACTACCCTATATAGACAGAGGCCAATATAAATCTGTTTCTATATTATCAGGGGGGTGTTGGCAAAAAAACGAAACATTCTATGCAATTGACGCTCTCTTATGAAAACATTTGAGACGCATTTTGTATTTTTTTTTTTAGAAATTCACCAGGAGCCAAGGGATTGAAGGAAAGATGCACAAGAATGCTATGTGTACGGCGATATGGAGGGTGTAAGCATTCACCGTTTTAAGTGTTCATTTTAGCGTGGCGTGAAAATAATTAGTCACGCTGTACTAAATGGGATTTCAGTTTTGAATTAATTCAAATGGCAACCGGGTCATGAAAGGAAACTCTCGTCTCCGGTAGAGAGAGAGATTATCCGGTTAAAGTGATTTCGTTATACTTGCAGGAGGTGTGTTTTTGTTTAGTATATTGGAGACCTGATCGAATTGGAAGATTATGAAATAAAATTAAATTAATAGATAGGAAATGCAATAATGAAATTTAAGAGCAATTTTTAAAGCAATGTAAATTGAGGCATGTAACAAAAAAAAAAAAAAAAACAACTGAAACTGTGTTGGGTGGTGAAGTTTTAAATTTGCTTATTCAAAGTAACGAATATAAGCTGGGATCAAGGGGGTAAACTCCCGCTGTGTTGAAGCCTATTGCTGTATTTGCACACTAAATTATATAAATATATATTTTTTATAATTTAATTAAACTTACCTGGCCTAAATTTTTTAGACAGAGCGGTACTGTGAAAATAGCCAAAATCACAAGCATATGAAACCGAAAAAGGATTATGTTGTGTAAAATCACAATTAAACGATATATGTTCAGAGCTCGCCTATTCTCTTCGAAGAACATTGTGAATGCCCCAGATTAGAAACGTAAAAGTTATGCTCGGTATTAGGAACCTTCCATTTTGTATTCACTAGCAATTAACGAAATTTGCTTTATCGGGGATGCTGATCGTAGGTAATGTAGGATCAGATTGACAGTCTGGGTAAATATCAGGTGTTCTGAAGGCTCAAGTTCAAGCTATAAGTCGTTAGTTAGTCTACTTTTAGTTTAGAAAATGTTTTAAATGTAAATCTTATATTTATTTTCTTCACCCTCCGTACGTGAGATCTTTTGGGACCCAAAGGGTATTTTTTATATATTAATTTCGAACAGCTTTTCCAGCCGAGCTTTTATGATAGGTATCTAAGTCATATAATCTTGTTTTTCAGAAGAAAATTTTTGATAACTAAAAGTGTCAATTTACGGTAGCGGGCAAATAAGGTGTTCCATACCCTATCATGAATACTAAAGCCCCAATTGTCCTGGCCATCCATGCAAAAGACCTCCAAGCCATACTCTTTGTTGATACCGTTTTATCTCGTTTGTTATTGCATATCCTGACTCTTCTTCTCCTTTCATTTTATTACGTCTTTATACTGTGAACTGAAAATTAACATTTCATTACTTAACACTAACTCTAATATATTTTTGTTTATTAGCGCTATTAAAACGTCTGTAGTCCAGCTTCGAATCATTTCTTCAAATTGGATTACTAACTATTCTTGCAGCACTATGGATGCCAAAATATAAAAAAAACATTCAGAAGGGCTCTTATCCTCTAATTTAATAACATAACATGTGTTAAAAAATGTAGCCTCCTGACCATAGATCTCCACCCCCTATGAAAAGCTATCTACGCCACTGCCAATTCATTTATTACGCTTATAATTAAATTGTACTGATGGGGCAGATAGGTCAATCATATCAAGATATTAAAAGTTTAAAGTAAACTAAGCTGACCAGACGTGCAGCATTTCGCTGTACACTACAACATTTAGACCTATCATACTGCATTGAAACTGAAACTGAAAAAAAATTCTAAGCGTCACATAAGGACATACTTTTCAAGAGGCGACTACAGCACGCCGACAAACTGTCTATCAATTTTGAGAATCCTTGATTGGAATCCGTGCTCAATACTTACCGAATTCAAACGGCATTTGAATTCAATCAGAGTAACTAGAACGGATAGGTAGTAGTTATTCCCAGTATAGGGGATTCGAGTCTTCACCCCTGCTTCGATTCTGAAAAATGATCTCTATCTGTTTCCCAACCATTAGTCCGCGGAAAGTTGTGTGAAGTCCTGCGAAAGGTCCATCTCTACAATACTAAATCCAACTTTGTTAAAAAATATGATTGCTAGAAACTGAGAAGAAATGAGAAACTTTAATGTTGTTTGTAAACGAGGTACTACTATTACATACTAAATTTAGCGTAAAAACTCATTGATTTAAATATCCTTGAAAGCAAGTTTTGTCGCTATTGAACATTGATTGCGGAGAATGCGAGACACAAAATATAAGGAAACCAAAACAGAATTCTTCCATTCTAAAGACCCTGCTGACAGAATTCAGAATTTCGTTCCAGGTTTCTTGACGTCGAATTTTTTACAAGGATGAGTTGTCGGCCCATCGCTTAACCATGATAGTATTCGTAAACGAAAGAGGTCATCATGGAGGGGCCTCGGAGGTGCTGCTTCGGTGATTGACTATTCGGTCTTGTCACCCTATTACGTTTAGTAACCTGAGACGCTGAGTTTGCTAATACAGCACTCAGGCGCAGCGGTTGCTCGGATAATGCAGGAAAGTAACGCCCCGTAGAGAAACATAGGAATTGGCCGGAATTTTTCATCATATGAAAGGTTTTTACTTTGATTCGGATAAATTCTGTGATTTTTCGTTTAATTTTCTGAACAATTTCGGGACATACTAGCGCAAGTTTTGGCCCAAAATTTCATTCAAAACCCTATTCTGTATACTTTACGAGGCGTTTTTTTTTTAGACACCCTTTATTATGGAACACAGGAAAATTATTCTCACTTGTCCATTAAAGGGGTGCATGAAACTTGGCACTGTTTCATTACCTTTATTCATTGAAAAGCAACAACAAAGCCACGATGCACTGGATACCACAGATAAATTTTTGTCATTGCGAATGGTGTGAGTTTTGGTCGAAATTGTGTGTACGGCATTAAGGATCTGGTCAGCTTAAAGTAAACAGTAAATGTTTTTTCTATTTTTTCCGAACAAAGTCAAAATATTTTCTCAACTGGGTAAGCTGCTTGTCAATTTAATCACACGACATCGGCAACTACATGGGGAGCTACGGGGATCACTGCTTTTGAAAGGGGCACAACATATATTTTTTTTTTAGAAAATTGGAGTTGCCCGTTGTTTTTTTAGGTAACATACTTTATCGCAAGGCATGAGAAATAACCCAAAGTCCAGAATTTTTAGTAGTGACCGAATCGTTCTTGGACGGTTCTATGCCGTTACTTGGATAAATTTTTCAAAAATGTATGTTTGAGTACATCAGACATAAAACTGTCGTACCTTGATCTTCCAAGTGATCTCGCGATTTTATCTTGAATTCATTGCTGAAGGACAATATTCACTAAAAATTACGGTTAGTGCACCATATGGTACGTTGGTGTTATTTAATTTGTAGGTTTTTCAAATTAATGATGATTAGTGATTACAATATTCCGGTCAACTGAAAGCGGTATAAACTTTATTTTCGCCTTTTTAATAATTTGTGAACTGAAACCCAACATACTGCTACTAATAAAAGGATGCATTACATACATCCATTTATCAAAAAGAAAACCCCGTGATCCGCCAAAATCTGAGCTAGGCTGCCATGAAAGGCTGTTATCCCTTTCCGGGGCAAAATAAAAACAGCTTAATTATCAAGAAACTGTGTTCAGTTTCACATATATATCTTTAAGCTAAGTAAAAAAAAAACTAAAAAAAATTTTTTTCATTGAAGGATTGTTTGCAAGGACGTGGTATATTTTTTATACCACTGCCCATTTGACTGAGAGTGGTAACTTTAGAAGCATGTTTTATTGCCACTCATACAGAGTGGAACATTGCACAAGGAACACTTCCACTTCGTTCTAGGCTGATGATTCGAAACACTGACGCCAGTCAATTCATTCGGAGGATCGACAGAAACATTTTTGGTCCAGGTGGGAGTACATTGAGGTCGTACTGACCCCAACTATTCACGTTGGACAACGGTATTTCATCGCTCTCATCAAAATTGTTTCTGGAAGCCTTATTTATCTGTATTATTATTTTGTTCGATTATAACTCAAATATAACAGCGTTCTGTCTCCCGTGTACGTGGACTGAGGCGAACCTCCTTCCTCTGAGTCACTTTCGTAATTGTCAATATCAAGGGAGTCACCATCAGAAATAAAATCAACATAATCCTCATCATCTTCTATCAAAAATTGCAGTATTTCATCATCAGTGAGATTTCCCTTTTCATTTTCTCCTTTTCCTGAAATATTTTTCTTCAGATGAATTTTCATTGTAATGGGCACTGGTATACATTTTATACCACGTCCTTGTAATGCTAATACCAACCTTGTACTCAACCTCTCACTGAAACTAATGATAATAAATAAATTTTCACTCTTTCGGGCACATATTCTTTCACTTTTCATGCTATTGCGAGTACTTTCCTCACTAGAACAAACGAATCAAATAAACATTCACAACAAGTGACCCTCTCTCCGATGTAACGGTTCGAAAAAACCAAAAAGTCGAATTCGAAAAAAAAAACAGCAAAATTCGTTGCAGTGAAAAGGACCTATAGCATAGAATAACATGGTATACCTTGTATAGTATACCAGTGCCCCTATTACCCAGGAAAACAAATTTAAAATGTGGTATAAAAAGTATACCACTGCCCCGGAAAGAGTTATGAAATTACAGCATAAATCGATAAATATAAAATAAGTAAATAACCTCCTCTTCCTTATGAATCTAATTTCGTTTGTATCAAAGACGGTTTTTTGATAAGGGCATTTCTGCTTTATTTCAATTTGAATTTCTATCACGCGGAAAAAAAACCTTTAGCACATTTGGTTGATTTTATACGTTATTTTTTGTTCAAATGGAATATGAAATCGGACGTGACTGTATTATTCCAGTTCTGATCATTAGTGCCATAAGAAATTATTATCAAAGATAGAAACCATTAAATGCACATGTTGCTAGTCATATGTAGATGTCACTGTCGGCGCATGACGTCATTTCCCGGGATAATGTAACGTGCTCTTAAAATTTGGAAATAAAAAAGCTGGAGCAGTATCATGTAATTCGATTCGAAAGCGGTGGCTTTCGAAAGTCCCCTATCATGTAATTCGACGATGATGATGAACGATTGCATCGAAAATTTACTCGAGAGATACGCCACTCTCGAGAAGCTATCGCTATGCATTTTTTAGTTGCAACGAAAGTTTTTCAAATGTCAAAACCGGGTTTTAATTAAATAATTACAGCATAATGGACTTCTTAACATAAAGTAGTAAGTCTTCAGGGCAATATATTCCGTTTATAATTTGGTGCGGGGACTAGAATAGAATCTCTGTATATTTGTTGTAATTGGTTCGCTCGATTGAAAGAAACATTAATTTCTTAGCGGTTTATCGGAAACTGCTTCTAATTAAACTTTAATAATAATTATACAATCTGTTTGTGTGTATTCTTTATTTTATTGGGCGTCGCTGGGGGCATGTTTTCTAGCTTCTCGTAATCGGACCATGAGTTCGAATCCCACTCAAAACTCGCACTTTTTATTTTTTCACTTTTTTATAATTTTAACGAACTCTACTATAAAATCGCGACACTTTTGGCTTAAATTGAATTGCTTCATTTAGTTTAAAACACTAACAATATTTATTTTTACTCTAACAATAAAATTTCCGTTCGATCTATGTATATATTTCTTGTACTGAATTAAAAACCATGTAATTCGAAACGAAAATGAAAGTGCCGATACTTTTGTATTCGATTCGAAAGCAATTTGGTATCATGTAACCATTGAATTTATATTATTTTATAGCCATATTGCATGGACAGAAAATCAGCCGTTCCGTTGGTCCGAGAGGCTACCTTAAATGGTGCGTGAAACCTTTGATTTTTGGTCCTCACATAATTGAGAATTCTCGATTTTCACTAACCTAAAACTTCTTTTGTAAAAATTATAAAGTGTTTGAACGTTAAAATTAAAAATTATTATATGGTTGTTGTATCGTTGTGGAGGTAAAATCCGGCATAACGGGATTTTTCCAATAGGCGCCGTTAAAACACGTTTTGACATGGATTTTTTGTCGACATTTTTATCTGTATAGGTCATGGATTTAGTCGATTTTTCGAAAAAAAAAATTCAAAATACATGCTTTGGAAAAAAGATGCTCCTATCTGCTTCGATTTAAAATAAAAACTTTTGCAAAGTTTCTAAAATATGCCGCTTCGGGCAGTTGTCCAGGTTGCCCATATGGGAAATTCGGCCCTGCTAAGTCATGTGTTTCTCACACATCGACAAGAATTTTGAATTTGCATTGCGATTTAAGTTGTAAAAGATTTTATGTTTCGAAAAAAACGTGTTTGGATTTCTAGAAATTTTTATTGTGAGTTGGGTGGTTTGGTCTACGCTACGTCATTTATAACAAAAACAACTAGGCATCGATAAAATATATTTCTGTTCATAATTTCGTTAAAATTTGTTAAGCGTAATTATTGTTAGAAAAATATTTTCTAGTAAAAAAGTTATATCCATCGCTGTTTTATCTATATTGCTGCAATTCACATCGAAAATTGATTAGTTCTTTGTCAGATAGAGTGCCGTTAGAGCTCCCACTGTATATTTCACTGTATTTGAGAAAATAAGCTTCTCTGGAGCCATTGAAACGACATTATCAAAATTTCGGTCCAGATTTTACGAATGTGCCAAGTTTCTAAGATTCCGGGCATTCTGAAATTCTGCTTTAATTACGGTGAGCCAATTATTTCAAAACTCAGGTTCTCCCTTGTTCTTACTCGCAAAACGTAGTGAGATAACGCAAAACACCACCATATTACTGGAAAATAGCACCAGCTTGCGGAAATTTCCACTAATGTGATGGATAGCCATAGCCCCCTCCCAGGCAAGATCCTGGCTTCGCCATTGTGTCAAACAATTTTCATACCTGTGCGTGTGCAACGACTGTAAGAATAAACCCAACCCAAACTCATGCCTCGAAAAGCCCGGTACACGAATGGATTGTAAGAACTATGGAGCTACGGGGTATGTTATCGTACAAAAAAAAAAAAAAATACTATGATCACCCAAGAAAATGAAGAATGGCAGGCAAGTGCACGGAGCAAGAAAACAAAGACGATTGAAAGTTTCCTGAGAATAAAACAAAGCAACAAAAACATTATTGTTGGACGGTGGATGCAGTGGCGGTTACTCCTTAGGAGCACATGAGCACGTGAACCCCCTACGCTCATCATAACCATCACATCGTAAAATTGCTTTCCTACCTAAAATTTTATATCATAGAATTTAAAGCAAAACTTCAAATTTATTTAAAAATCGATGTCATGTATCTTAAACCCGCGAAGAGTAACCGAAATATTGATAACACAAGTCAAAGAACAAGCCACCTATTCTCTAATCGCACGTGCGGTTAGAGTTGCTTGTACCCATCATCCGTTTCCATACGATCCTATGCGATGTCCCATAGTATCAATCGACGCAGACTCGCTGGCATAGGAGCACACAAAATATGTGCGAACAGTGGAAGAATTGCGTGCGAGCTGCAGAATCGGTGATGTTGTTTCGGTTGATTTGTTGTGAATTGATGCATTTTGCATTGTTTGTATGAATATTATCATATTAATCATATTAATTGCTCAGTTTTTTCTTCTTTATCTCTTTCCGGGGCAGTGGTATACTTTTTATACCACATTTTAAATGTTTTTTCCTGGGTAATAGGGGCACTGGTATACTTTTAATACCATGTTATTCTATGCTATAGGCCCTTATCACTGCAACGAATTTTGCTGTTTTTTTTCGAATTCGACTTTTAGGTTTTTTAGAACCGTTACATCGGAGAGAGGGTCACTTGTTGTGAATGTTTATTTGATTCGTTTGTTCTAGTGAGGATTGTACTCGCAAAAGCGTGATAAGTGAAAGAGTCTGTGTCCAAAAGAGTGAATATTTATTTTTTATCATTAGTTTCAGTGAGAGGTTCAGTACAAGGTTGATATTAGCATTACAAGGACGTGGTATGAAATGTATACCAGTGCCCATTACAATGAAAATTCATCTGAAGAAAAATATTTCAGGAAGAAGAGAAAATGAAAAGGGAAATCTCACTGATGATGAAATACTGCAATTTTTGATAGAAGACGATGAGGATTATGTTGATACTCCTTCTGATGGTGACTTCCTTGATATTGACAATTACGAAAGTGACTCAGAGGAAGGAGGTTAGCCTCAGTCCACGTACACGGGGGACAGAACGCTGTTATATGTGAGTTATTATCAGTACAAAATAATAATACAGATAAGTAAATTTGTGACCAGGCTTCCAGAAACAGTTTTAATGAGAGCGATGAAATACCCTTGTCGAACGTGAACAATTGCGGTCAGTACGACCTCAATGTACTCCCACCTGGACCAAAAATGTTTCTGTCGATCCGCCGAATGAATTGACTGGCGTCAGTTTTTCGAATCATCAGCGTAGAACGAAGTGGAAGTGTTCTTTGTGCAATGTTCCACTCTGTATGAGTGGCAATAAAACATGCTTCTAAAGTTACCACTCTCAGTAAAATGGGCAGTGGTATAAAAAATATACCACGTCCTTGCAAACAATCCTTCAATGAAAAAAAATTTTTTTTCAGTTTTTTTTTACTTAGCTTAAAGATATATATGTGAAACTAAACACAGTTTCTTAATAATCATGCTGTTTTTATTTTGCCCCGGAAAGGGTTATGTGGAAAGGTATGGGCACATAAATTTAAATAAGGCAAAAGTAATGACGAATGTACTCGTATTAAGTATGGCTATGTAGTAAACAATATTTACAAATTTATATTTCTAATTTGCAAACATGTATGGATGATGTAGTGTTACCAACAAAATAATCGTGATTAAGTAGTATTTTGTAATTAAAAATTGTTTAACCCTTCTGTCGGCACGAAGGTCTGGCCAGACCTTTGGCACTATATTTTGGTGTAAAAAGCATAGAAGATGAAATCGGTTGAAGTTTTGAGTATGTTTTTGATGATTTTCAATTTTTAGTGCTTTTTGATACCCAATAGGTCTGGCCAGACCTATAGTTATTCCCCCCATTTTTCTCTTGAAGTAAGAAGTGCAAATATTAAATTCTGTTATTTATGATGTAATAATGTCATTTAAACTCAATTTGAACTATAAACGATAAAAATTTCTGAGATTTTTCTATAAAAAGCCGTGAAGTTCGGAAAATGGGTATGCCTAATTTCGTCACATTTTATAACACCACCTAATCAACTGAGATTTGATCCTAGGAAATTCAACCCAGTTTTATTTCCTTTGTAATAGTAAGGACTAAGTATGAGTGACTTGCAAACGTCTTTCTAAATAGATTTGATCAAAAAATTTACGAAAAATTTAGAATTAAATGATTTTTGCCTTGAAAATTACCTATTTCTTCCCACTTATTTCCCTAAATCTGCAGACTAATATCGAGGTAAAATCTGCCAACAAAGTGCTTAATATTTCCCCAAAGATATTGGAATTAGAAAATTCGATCGAAATATCTACTAGGTAAACACAATGCAAATAGCGAAGCAAAAAAAGAAGAAAATAAGGGAGAAACACGTTTGTACTAATACCACCTCAAAATATATCTACTTAAAAACTTTTCCAGTATATCTACAAAAATTATTTTGATGCTTTTATTGTTGAAAAATTGCAGTAAAGAATGGATAGAATGATTTCACCGAAAAAAATTTTACTTTTTCTAAAAAATAAAAAAAATTTTCTCAGTAGGTCCAGCCAGACCTATTGGGTATAGAATATGCATATTGTTGTAGGTGCCGACAGAAGGGTTAACCCATGTTGTACAATTTTTGTACACAATTATAGAGCTATATTCTTAGTATGTGTTGCTGATTATGTATGTGCTCTGATTAAAATCCGTTAAAAAAATCTGATGCATAATTTGATACAATGATATGAGTGGTTCAAAAATGAATGTTGGGAACTAGAACTCTGATATTTACTTTTGTGTATCTATTATTCGAGAAATAATTGAAAAAAATTGAATTTTTAATTTATTGAATTAACAATTCTTCAATTAAAAAAGAGGTACAAAATGGTGCAAAGTACAAGGTTTACTGAAGTTAGATATTCACATAATTTTGAAAAATTAGGCCTTCTAGTTTGTTTCAGTTGTGAACCCCCAATTTAGGGGGTCACGAGCCGCCACTGGGTGGATGTAGCATGCTCCAAAAATGATTTGAGTTATCCACCGTCCAGTTTGTCCATAGTGGGACAGCACAAGTATGCATACCACAGCGAGTTGCGGCACACAGAGTGCATTTCGAGTCGGTTTCGAACTAGAGGCGTCTGATGAGAATTGCAGCGCGCCATGCAATACTAGTTCGAAACCGACTCGAAATGCACTCTGTGTGCCACAACTCGCTGGAGTATGCATTCGTGAGAATAAGTGTAACCAGAGCCTTAAAACCAGAGAATGAGGGCGCCACAATTATTAGTAAACGACATCAAGCTGTAGTTTTATGATAATTGTGAGCAATGAAAATCGAAGAGGAACTGGACTGTGATTCGATACCTATTTTTAAATATTTTTGTGTGTATCCAGGAAATATGGAAATTTAAACTATAGGTATATTCTTAATTAGAAAGCTAAATGGAGCCACACACAGTACACACTACCATCAATTCCATAGTTTCACTCAATTTGCTTTCCGGCAGAGTTATATGAAGATTTGTGGACGCTCCTATCGGTTGGCTTATCCATAAACAGGCTTGGCTTTATTTTTTCGGGGTTTTGAAATTACATGCCCATTAATAAAAATAATTCGCGAGCGTTGTAACAACTGAAGAAGTCCCGCGAAGTGATCGGGAAAATTAAAGTTAATTTTCTGCGAAAAGTGATGGCAAATTACCGAATACCGAAAACGACTTTACCAGTTTAGCCATAAAAACGGACACCATTTTTTTATATTGCATAATTTTTTTCTTTTATTAAAGGTGTCATTTAAATTCTGCAATTGTCCTAAAGTGCTGAGTATTTTTAGCATGAATTTTGAATATTATATGTAAGGGCTACGACGTTTTCGAAAATGTCAGACTCACGTGTGTCTTCTCTGTGTTAATGAAAACAAATGCGCTACATGTATGAAGTGACGGAAAATGATAAAACATGGGTGACATTATGGATAAGTTCTGTATGTGAAAATAAAAAATGTCAGTAGAATTTGTGTTTGACAATAACAAGTTTATTTGTGTTTGTGTTCGTGTATGAACTATACATGTATCTTTGGTTTTAGTTTATTTATGGAGGTAACTATAAATTAACAACAATACATCGAATATTAACATAAGTAACAAGAAATTACGAAGAGATAACGGGATAACAAAAAGAAACATTTATGTACTTGATTACACATTTTTAATTTTTATCCAGTCTGTCTAGTAATTTACACATAACTTATATTCAATATTATATGAGTAAATTAAAGAATTACAAAGATTAAATGTTCAAGAAAAAAAATAGACAATATAGGCAGTAATTTATGATTAACCGGCAGAAATTTCTGCGCGGTAACGAGATTTGTATATATAAGTACATAGATACGAGTATAGATTCAATTTGAAATGCATTTGATCGATACTGTCATTGCTCACACCGAAGTCCATTCGAAAATCACGTCCGATATAAGTTGATATATTGGGTTTTTCTCTAAGACTTCGGGCTCCAGTTTTAGGGGATATTCATTTATGGAAAGGTCGGAAGGTTGATATGATTGCTTAGAAAAACACTTTTTTATGTTTTCTTTTTTCCTTACGATTTACGATTTTGTCTTTCTCCGATTCAAGTCATTCGTTTAGTCATGATAATCTTTCGGGTCACGATTGTCTAGCGAAAGACACAAAATTATTTATTAATATTATTAATATGTTCTTATAAATTAAGTAGAAGATGAACATTTTTCAATTCATGACAAATATAAATCTATTCCATTTCCGATTCAGATGTGAAATCAGATGCAATCGCTTGTGGTTCCGGTGACTGACCAAAATGACGATCGGATTCGGGTGTCTCGGGTTCTTCGACAACTGGATGTGATTCTTCATCTTCCGTTGCAGTTGCATCACTCTCCGTAGCAATATTCGCATTAATATCCCGACCACTTTCCGACTTTTGAATCGCCTCCAATTCCTGGGCGGCCAGTTCGGATTCCTGGCGAGCAATTTCAGCCAATTCGGCTGCTTGACGGGCCAATTCAGCTTCACGCTCCTCTTCGGCAATCTT
This sequence comes from Microchrysa polita, assembly GCA_949715475.1. Lineage (NCBI taxonomy): Eukaryota > Metazoa > Arthropoda > Insecta > Diptera > Stratiomyidae > Microchrysa > Microchrysa polita. Next base: position 104,499,663 of record OX454417.1, read on the forward strand.
TTCGAGTTCCTCCAAACGGACCAACTCTTCGTCGCGAAGTTTTTGTTCGTCGGCGAGGCGAGCTTCTTCGGAGGCTAGTCGGGCCTCTTCGGCCAAGCGAGCCTCATCGGCTAAACGGGCTTCTTCAGCCAAGCGTTCTTCTTCGGCGAGACGAGCTTCTTCGGCAAGGCGGGCTTCTTCCGCTAGACGGGCCTCCTCGGCGAGGCGGGTTTCTTCAGCGAGACGCGCTTCTTCGGCGAGGCGGGCTTCTTCAGCGAGGCGAGCTTCTTCGGCGAGGCGGGCTTTTTCGGCGCGGCGTGCCTCTTCGACTAGGCGAGTCTCTTCGGCAAGACGCTCTTCTTCGGCGCGACGTGCCTCTGCTGCGATGCGTGCCTCTTCGGCTTGGCGTGCCTCTTCTTCCTCACGTTCGCGATTGAGACGTTCCATTTCGGCGGCACGTTCAGCGGCTGCCTCTTTAGCGAGTGCCTCTTGTCGGGCCAATTGAGCTTGTCTCTCCTCGTCGGCTAATTGAGCCTTACGCTTGACTTCTTCTTCAATGGCTCTGAAAAATACATAAGAAAAAAAATCATAATTAAATTTCTTTCCATTCTCATCAAATCTTCTTACTTCTGTTCACATCTTCTCAATTCCTCCAAACGTCTGGCCTTCTTCTTCTCCAAATCGATATCGTCGTTCTCTCCCATTTTCGATTCATCCTTGGCTTCTTCCTTGTCTTCCATCATCTTAGGATCCGTGAATTTGCGTGTTGGTCGGAATGGATCGAGTTTAGCTTGAAAAGAACAACGAAAAAGTGCTTAAGGATCTATTCAAATCACTCTTGCATACATTGATATGTTATGAAAAATAATAAAAATGAATGAATGGCTGTAAAATGATTTACGTAATTGAGCAACTGAGTATCTGAATATGATTGATCCTTGATGTGCACTTCTGTGGTAGCATGATAGGCGGCCAAACAAAATAAAATAAAACTTAAAAATCGCAAACACACATATGAAATACTTACTTTGATCACTTCCGTCCAAGAATAATTTATCCGAAGAAATTGATTATAGTTGCAGGAATAGGCACACTTAAATAATATTTAGGTTGACTAGAACACTTTGAATTATTTGAGAAAAAAGCGGGAAATATTTGTTCTCTATAATTTCCCCTAAACTACATCAAATGCACAGTAGTAGTATTGCGTCTACAAAAAGCAAATACATATTTAAGGACAAAAACAAAACATGTATTAGACACAATTTCGTTAAACAAAATTCAAAATAAAATGTTTGACTCAAAGCCGAAACTAGAAGAAAACACGGATACTTCAATTTGAAAGGAAAACCCATAGGAAAAATAGTTTTTACTAACCTATCAATGGGACATTAGTCACAAGTAATTTTGGATTTGGTTTGAATTAGAGACAACAACCTCTCCTGTAGGGTGTCCATTCAAATACGTCTCGCCCATGCCATATATAACCAAAACGTCAAACCGACAAAATTAACCAAACCACATAATGCTGCTTTCGATATTCTTTATTCGTTTGAATCATATTCGGTTAGCTTTCATCTTTCAGGAAAATGTTCTTACGAATATAAAATACATGATCGGTTTCAGATTTCATTAACGGATTACGTCAAATATATTTAGAATTAGATTTACCAGATACACAAAATTTCCAGTTTTATGATAATAAATCTTTATTTCAAAAAAATTGATCAAAAAATATACTTCTAGATTATAATAATATAAGAGAGGTTCATGCAGTATTTGGTATTTTCTGATTATCTTTTAAATGTATATTGAATTAAAAAAATATTTTTATATGTGTATTCGTTTTCGTTTCTAAATTAAGATATTTAAATAATTCAAACCATACTCAAAAAGTGTGGCAGTCGAATATCGTTTTCTAAGTTTACGTGTACATACATTACAATCAAAAAGACTATCAAGTGATTTTATGAAATTCAAAAGAAAAAAGAGACGAAATTTCGCCAGGGAGAGAAAAGGACACTTTAAATATTTCAAGAAATAAATAACTGTAAAAATAATGTTAGGCAGGTGCGAGGGTGAAATATTAAAAAAAAAAATTGGCAAATCTAAAAAGTGTGCAAGACAATGAAGAGATAATTACTATAATTTACTTATAAAAAAAGAATAAAATCATTTTAAACTAAAAACAAAACCTAACTTAAAATATATGTATTTCTGCAGTCACTAATATATATTATTGCAAAAAAAGTGTTGGATATTAAAAACAAAATGTAATTTATTGAAATTAATTAAATGTGAAATTTTATATAATAAATCAAATATATTTTTTAAAAATCAAATCAAATATAGCCGAAAGTAATGTTAATGGGAAATTTTCGTATTGAAAATATTATTATTTTTTTATTTCTCGATTAAAATTTCTTTAATATGTTTGGGGGGTTTTTGGTTGATTTTATTTTTAGTTTTCTTGTTTTTTTTTTTTTGTTCAAAACAAATTGTTCATCCGCTAGCAGCCACTTCATGGGCTTCGGCAACTGTAAAGAATATCAATCGAAACATAAATGTTAGTGTTATGAATGATGCTTAGAATAAAAAAAAAAATAGAGAAAAAAGAAGATATGATGTAAGATATATGTATACATATAAATTGAAATACATACTCGTGATGTTTTAATTAGTTTTCATGTAGATGCTGTCTTAATGAAATTTGTTCTTACATTTTCTTTTTAGTCTTTGACATTTAATAGTAGATACACCTATTTCAACGACAATTTTTATTATGGTGTATTAAAGTTTGTACGATATGCCATAGAGAGTATTTAAAAGCAACATTTAACATTTATACATATACAATAGATTTACATATTTACCACATAAAGCAAAAATTTATTAAGTGAAATTATCGATTTTTTTTATGGATAAAGAAATGGTCACAAATATTCTCTCGTATTTTGTTAAACGTGAATCAATTTGAATTAATGGTGTCCCACATTCGTTGAATGATCTACATCGATAAAAAGTCAACGGATTATGCCTCATTTGTTGATGTCAGGGTTGCCGGATGCCTGGTATTTCACGGATTACCACGTTCATCGGGCAACGAAAATTCGAAAACCGGTAATCCAAAAAATAAAATACGGGGCAAACAAAGTTACACGTATTTGCATAAGAAAAACTGTAAATATCAACAAACAGTTGGAGGCATCATTTGATGCTGTCTCTAGTACTCGAGGATTCTTTCTATACATTATATTCCCATAGGTGAAATGCAGCAATTAAGGTCAGCTGTGGTATATCACCACTTATTAATAAATATTTTACATCGGCACAAACATTGATGTTTCCTCCGTAAAAAATCGAAAACCCGCTAGTGTCCGGTTATTGAAACTAGACAGGCCTATGCCAAGGTATTTGGAAAAGTGAAGTGCGAAAGGGACAATTGGTCGCCGCTACTCAGGAATCTTAGAACACAATGGCGACATAAATTACATTTGATATTAAGGCGTTTTGAATAAATTTATAGTAAATCTAATAATAAAAAAAAAATAGTAATAAAAAAAAATATTATGAAGACTGAAATTCGATAGGGCTTTTCGGAAACGTGTCCTAAAAACAGTGAAAGATATTGGTGAGTATTTCAAAAATATTTAGCCCACTACTTTGTAACACTTTACAGTTTTACGGATAAAGAAAACCCATTCCTCGTTTTCAAACATTGACCGCAATAAACAACAGCGCATTGGAGGCCTTCAAAAAGGCCGATCTATTCAGTGGGGGAACAACTCAACTTAAAAGGCCCTTTCGCTAATTTCTTGAGTTCCCTACCCTTCGATATCCAAAACTACATGGCATTAGGATGACCACCTTCCTGTCTTCGATATACGGGTCACTAGCGTATAAAATACGGGTTTTGGATTTTTTACGGGGCATTGATGATATAACCTCCAATAACTCTTCATTCTGCAATATAATGCTAGACAAATCTTTACATGTCATACATAATTACATAAATTTATAGTGTGAATATTAAGTCGGTTCACCGAGAAAAATAACGTCCCTTAAAATTAACTCGATATCCTTTTGAAATCGAGTTACATTCCTATTAAATATAATCCTTTCCTTTTAAATATATATCGCTTTAATTCAAATTTATTCTTTTTAAATTAATGGGAAATCCTTTAAATCCAAATTTTCAATAGGAAATCTTTTTAAATTAATGGGAAATCCTTTAAATTCAAATTTTCAATAGGATTTTTTTTGTTTACACTCGCAGTTGGTCGGCAGTGTGGTAGAGCGATGTCACAATGTATGGTATAAATTATAAACGTCGTCCCGTATAGTCTGTGTGGTGTAGTAGGTAGGGGCGTTAGTCTTCAAATCATAGGGTCGCGGGATCGAATCCCACTGTAGGTAGGTAATTTATTATGCATTTTAGAGCGTAAAGAGGTAAATGAAATGTCGCCAACACCTATAGCGAGGTCAGTTATACAAAACTCATTTATGAGTAATTTTCACAGGGAAAGAACACCTTGTGAAAATTACTCCTTTTGGTGTAATTTAAAGTATTCTTTTGAGTTCATGCATTTGGATAAATAATAAGAAAAATCCGTTAATTTTAAATAAAATGATATCCCTTTAAAACAAATAGTCCATCCTTTTAAATTAAAAGGAAATCCTTTCGATTTATGGTTGTGACCTGATTAAATTGACACTGCATCACTTTAATTTAAAGTGATTATAGATAGACTTTCAAAAGGAATATCTTATTAGTTCAAAATAAAATCCGTTTGAAATAAAGGGATTATACAATGATTCAAAGGGAAACAAATATGAAGCAAAATCATATTTGAATCTCTTTGAATCATATATGCGTATTTTTTTAATTTACAGGATTTTTTTCTCAGTGTTCCGGCTATCTGTACATGCATTACCATTCGACCGGAGAGTTAAATACCGGAATAGAAAAGACCAGTTGCAAAATTTGAATCATATTTTTGCTGCAATTATTGACAGCTTTAAATAATAATTTTTTATATGTGTCTTATGATTATCGACAGGTTTCTCATGAACATATTTATTAATTAGGGGCCTAAAACACAAAATTCTTAAAGTTAACTTTAGTTATGTTTAGACATCCGACTATTCTCTTCATTTGCTCAAATTTCAGTTCGTGTTACAATTTTTAAGGTTTGCAGGCAGTACTATAGTCTAAGAAAATTGGACCAAAATATGGCCATCGAACGGCAAAAATCCTACATCGGAAATTTTTTTTTGATTGTGGTTGGGGATGGTCCCCAGATGATAAAAAGCCCCAACCGATCGGGGGTCCGCAACCTTAAAAAAAGGGGAGAAGGAGATTTTTTTTCGGGTTTTTGCGATTATTTCAAAGACGACAAGAGATACAGAAAAATGGTCTGAGGATTAAAAAACTACATAAAATTTCCTTTGCAATGATATATAACACATTAGAGTTTAATTGAATATTTCGGCGTTAGACTAGATAATAAATTAGAATATTTTAATTTTAGACCTTTTTTTAAAAGCTCCATAACTTTTGAAAGAATGCTATTTCAGCCGTAAAACTTTGTATATGTATTTAAAATAAGCTCAAGATCATTTTAAGGTAAACATTGAGTCGCTCCGGTCAAGGACCCCCATTAGTAAAAATGGCATGTCCATAACTCCCCCCAAAATTGGAGCAGAGTGTTTAATTTTGTTTTGTTGCGATTGGAGGTCATAGTTAACCTACTCACCAAAAATCAGCTCATTCGGATAAAAACTAAGGGTACCTCCCATACAAAGTGACCCAAGACAACTTATTGTTCTACAGTTTATAAAATGAGTAGTACGTAGACAATTTTATGTGGTTTTTTTCTTGCTCATACCATTTTTCTGTATCTCTCACCGTTTTTGAAATAATCGCAAAAAAAAAAAACTGAAAAATGCCCCCTTTCCCCCTTTTTTAAAGGTTGCGGGTTGGGACTTTTGATGCCATAATCTGTCCCTAACCCTTTGTTGCAGTTTTTTCATGAACCATACATTGTTTGCCCCGTATTTTATATTTCGGATTACTGGTTTTTGGATTTTCAGTACCCGAAAAATGGGGTAATCCGTAAAAAACGGGGCATCTGGCCACCCTACATGGCATGCACAATTTCAATAAAAACTCTCAGTAAGCATTTAAGATATAATTCACACCTTAAAATTACATCAGAAATATTTGTCCGTTTCAACCAATGCACTGTTGAGTGGAAAGTTGCCTTGACAGCATGGCCTTCTTTACCAAATTGACACGCTGCTGTCTATTGATAGTTTTTTTTAATTATTCCACAATTTACTTCTAGAAACTCCTGATTTTTATACAACCCCGATCAAAAGAGCTTTTTGGTTATCCAACTCACAGAGTTTGATCGTCTACATCTAGATCTTACAGATTGAAATAAAAATGTTTTGAACCAAAGAATAGCACTCTGCGCTGCCCAATACATTTCTTTGTCTGTGGGTTTGTTGCGAGACAAGTTTTTGCCCACAAATTTAGTTGCATCGATCAAAAGGAATAGATAGTGTGTTGAACTAACATATTAAAAATTATTTTTAATGAATAGTGTATAATTAAGAATTCATCTTCAGCCTGAGGTAGGCATGTTGGATATCTAATCTAATCTAATTGACAGGGAAAACTTATTTAAAATGTACTAATTTTATCGTCTCCAACATTTACAATTTTTTGAGCCGTGTAAGTTCAGTGATCCGCCTTTGCTAATGGATCATTAAGTACCAAGAAATCATACCAATTTCATAGATTGCTTAATTGATTTTTCCACTGCAAAAAGTTTAAAATACCAACCGACTTAATACTGCTTAGATTAGTTATGGAAACAGTTACTGACTAATATTCGGTAAGTCTCCTTAAAACTCGAATAGACCAGCTTAAATTAGTGTGTGCCTCAGCATTCGAACACTGCTATTTTCTATTTAATCATTGCCCACAGTACTTTGACATTTTTGGCATCTCCACTTAGAATTTGTCTAATGCCCTCTTCTGCGGAAAAATTTAACGACGATTCTGTTTCTTTTTTTTATATATCGAAAGCTTATTAGCAGTGCACAGCCATTCCTATTTAGGACTATTAGAGTTGTAATTATGTGATTATCAGATTGCAAAATGTGGCGGAGATTTTTTTGTTTCTTATGTTCCTTGAGGTGCTGACCTCGAATCCGGAGCCACCATAATCAAAACCGCAAAAACAATTTTTTCATATTTTTCCGTTTTATCGCTAATTTCTGCATGAACCTGTCCGTCCATGAACATGTTGGAGAAAATATAATTGCGGGTCCAACGCGACATTAATCTTAAAAATGTGTTAAGCGATATCGCTACAATTGATAGTGATTTTCTTCGATTTTGACCCTGTTTCGCAAAGAAATTTTGGTGAGAAGCTACAGATTCGGGGTCAGCACCCCAAAATACATAAAAAAAAACAAGAAAAATTGCGGCCAAAAATGAAAAACCGTTTAATCTGAAAATTTATTTCATAATATGGAACTATGCTAAAAATGGCAAACCTAAATTATCAATTGTAGTAATACCATTTCGGATTTTTATATTTAGGGACGCATATAATCATGTGCTCTCTAACACATTCATTAAGAGTTTTTCGCAGAAATGAATAGTTTCAGAGTAAGGAGTCAAAAAAAGGAAAAACAGCAAAAATTTAGGGTTTTTCACGATTTTTACATTGTTTCGCAACAACAAAAAAAAACAAATATACACCACATTTTGCAATCAGATGTATAGGTACTTAGGTTAGTAACTAACTACACTATATGTAGGTACTTCAAATTGTGTATTTAACAAATCGAACGACGGGACCATTCCTTCGAATTCAATGAAGCGCAATCATTTAATTTTGACACGATTCCACTAGTGAATTGTTATTCTGCAAATCAGTTTTGGGTGACTTCAAGAATCATATCAATACAATCATAAAAAATGATTCTTGAAAATATAAAAAGAAATTCAAATTCCGGTTAAAAACCGAACAATTGAACATCCATCCGGTTTAAAAGCCGAAAGACCAAACAAACCGAACATAGCCCGATTGTTCTTTCCTTTTGTTGACATCCCTAATTGCGAATAACACCCCGAATTGCCCCAGTGGCGGATTTACCAGTAGGCTGAGTAGGCTTGAGCCTAGGGCGGCAGATTTCAGGGGGCGGCGAATTCCGGGAAAATATTTTTAGGTTATTCACAATGCCGTGGAAGACTGTATCACTTATCATCATTATACGGCATGGGAACAGGCGAAGCGTATTTTTATCCTCAGTGAAATATAAACATGAAAAGCTAAAATTTAAAACCAAGATCCTTCCTGTCTTTTTTCATGCCTTGCTATGCCCACCCTTCAAACAACATTTGCTGCTTCGTCAGTTCGACATATCAGAAATTGCAAAAATTGTTGTTGGAAATCCAGGAATGGAAAACACGAAAGAAAGTTAATCTGATAAGCATTGATTAACTTTCATAAAAGAAAATTAATCTTAATGAATTAAGACGATCAGTTTCAAAGGAGTTTCAAGCATGAAAATGGCATCAGCTGAATGTCTTAGGGAAAGAGAATACATTTTTTAAATTAATTTTTAAATTTCTCTAAAATTTATATACATATTTGCATCTTGGATGTGACTATCATATTTAAAACCGGAAAACTGAACAAAAATTTAGGTGTTATGCCAATTTTATTATTTATGGTGGCTTTGTTTAAACAAATTGTACTATCGACTGCCAATTTTCCCCAACCAATACAGGACACACACTCGTCACGTAATATAGGTAAGACGAATCAAGTTGTTTTCAGCTTTTTTTAACCAAAGGAAATAAAATGCTTGGACGATGTATTGTAACAACGGATTACCTTCGGGAAATTTCAAAATAACCCTTTGATTTAAAATGGCGGTCTAGAAACAAACCCTAATTCATCAATATTTCAGCCTCCCACAGTTTGGGATTCACCGCTTTAAACCGATTCTCCAAGCAGAAAATGATTGCATAAGACTTACACTCTGTGATAAATATCGAAGAATGCTCAGGACCCTCGAAGCGGAAAGCTCGCAAGTCACACGTATTTAAGTACAAAGTGTAAATTGAAAATAATTGGAGATACATAAAGCATAATTCCTCCCGAATATTCATAATCGACAAAAAGTAGGGTTTCAGTGTGCGCCAATAGGTGATTAAGCCTACCGGCGGCAAATGCGTAAATCCGCCAATGAATTGCCCCGATAAAAGATCTCCATTATTCCCCCATTTATATTAAAACAGACATCATCGCAACTCTTCCCATTCCCTAATTATGAAATTATGAAAACATAAATTGAATTGAATTGACAGTAGGAGGCTAAGTGTTGATATATGAACAAGCTAGGACCCCTTTACTTCCCCACCAAAAATTAGCTCATTCGTTTCTAAACTAAGACTACCTCCCACACAAAGTGACCCAACAAAACTTTCCTCCACAGTAATTGTTAAGAAGTGTGTAGAACAAACTCTTGGTGGGTCACTTTGTATGAGAGATGGTAGTTTAGATCCGATGAAGCTGATTTTTGGTGGAGAGTATAGCCTCCTATTGTCAGATGCAACAGTTATTTTTTTTTTTTTCTAAATTGAATGGAGCCCCTCTATTTCCGGTAAAAGTGCTGTATAGCTGCTACTGTTTTTGCAAAAATTTCAAACCCCATTCTCCCCAACAGGGTTAATTAGATGAGATTGGATAAACAAAGGTTTTTTTTCTAAAAGATGTAGAGTTTCTATAGCAGCTGATTCCTTACACTTCTCCTCCTCCTATAAGAGTTTCCTATAGACGACATGCCTATACAATAATGACTCTTTTTTCATTATCATAATAAGTAAAAACTGGTTCGTGGAACAAAAGTCAAGTTCTAGAGTCAATGTTCTTGAGTGATAAAGACATCTCCCCATTCATGCTTCACAGTATGTGTAGTTCGAAACGACAATTTTTTACAAAAACAACTACACAATCCAAAGGTTGGTCACATATGATTAATTTCAATGAGAAATAAAAATTTGTTGTCCCTAAGGGCACTAACGCTACTATTTTTCCGCAGCTGTATTTCCAAAAATAAAATCCTCACACCTCTTACTTTCTCTCATTTCATAATAAAAAATATTATTTCATTTTTATCAAAATATGTAATGTCAAGACACCAGCAAAGACATCTGCAATCTGCGTACAATCAGTCTAGGTAATCTATCCCATTTGCATATAATACTACTACAATTTAGAGAAGTTTCGATTTTTATTTTTAACCATTTCTCAATCCAAAACTATTACTACGAACGCGAATTTTCATATTTTTTTTAATACTGAGCATCAATCATTTAAGAGTATATTTCATAAAACCACAAAAACACATTACACTATAATTATATATATAAAAAAATAAAAGCAAATATGTATGCTCATAGGATAAATCTCAATTAAGGTAACGACAATTGAGATAATTTTTTTTTCTATACATAAAGAATAAAAAAAGCGAAACACAATTTAGGAAAATTAAGTGTATATAGAGTTTAAGAAGAGGAAAAGAAAGAAAAAAATCCAAAAAATATTTGAAAATTCACGTTACACGTAATTGAAATTTATAAAAATATATAACAACGGCCGTTGACACGTAAAAGAAAATGCACGAAAATGCAATAATGAGAAAGAGGATAGAAAATGACATATTTATATAGATAGGATAAATAATAAGAATAAAACAAAAATAAACATGATAATAAAATTTACAAAATTATTTTGTACAATGGAATTGAAGTTAATGAGAAGACTCTAATTTAAATTTAAATTCTATGTGGATCTGGTATTGGCACCGCGATTTCAATTTAATTCAAATCCAATTTAGCGCCATCAAAGTCTAATTTCTCATTTATACTTCAGTTTTCCATAAAACAAATCACCACCCCACTTCCTATAGAGTCTACACAAAATCAAAACTTACCTGATTCCATTCCAATTTTACGATCAGGGATCTTTTCACTCATAGCACGACGATCTCTCAAGTAATGTGAAAGATACTCAACATCGAGACGAACACGATCGGGATCGTAGAAAGGATTGCGAATATTGTAGGCTCTGTCGCCAACAATACGTACAGATGCTAGATGGCTTTTTCCTCCTTTACGTTGGCAACGTTGGTTTTGGGTTTCCAATTTTTTTAGGTTGTAAATGTTTGTTCGGTTTGTTTTAATTTGTGTTGATTACCACAGTTCACATTGGTTTAGCAACAGTAACAACATTTTGATTGTTGGTTTGATGACGGACGGGGACGGACATACACAAATCAATGTTTAATTTGGTTGTTGACAGTTATACGTTTTTTTTTTTGTTGTAGGGAAGAAACAGAAAATATACAATCACAATGTTATGTTTGGGAATGGATAGTAAAATGAATTTAAAGTTTCATTGTTATATGCCATTTTTTGTAGATTGTTTCCATAGAAAACATTTAATGTAAAGGTCGACCCATACTTTTCAGTCACCAGTCACAGTCATTTGCCATACAAGCTGTCAGATTATCTGTCAATCAATTAACTGACATTCTGACAACTCGTATGGAAAATGGCTTTGACTGATGACTGAAAAGTGTGGATCGACCTAAATTGAGTTTCAAGCAAAATGGCAGTTTTTAAATTGAATTTTCGTTATTAAAAGATAGGACCATACAGAAGAACAGACAAAATCGTCAAATAGAATATTTATTATCAAAAAAGGAAACATCACTTTAAAAATCAAGACACTATGAAGGATCGTAATTAACAAATAACAGGATGTAATTGGATTGCTCAAACATTTTCACTGTTTTCAAATCAATCCACAAGCTGAACGAGTACGATACCAGTTTTCAGGACGTAAATAATCCGAATGTAACATTTAAATGTTTTATTTTTTTTATTATTATTTTTTCGCTTTCATGAAACAATTCAGGTTCAGTGTATATGTATATTATATACAAACCGAATGTTTATAATTTGATTTATAATCATTTGACATATTTTTCTGTTTTTGAAATATATTTTATAATAAAGTTTTTAAATTAAAAATAAAAATTAGTTTAGGATATAGACTTTGTTCAGAGGATATGAGAGATGTGCTTATTAAAAAAAACTGTAGAGTTGATTGACTCTGGTTGTAGGCAATTCAACTAAGCTATTTGTGCATTTAAATTTTTATTGGCTCCCCGATTTATTGCCGGACAGAATATACTTACTATCCTTCCACATAAATTTTTTTTTATAATTTATCATTTTATTTGTATTTTTTGAATATGCATTTCTCAATGAACATACGTCAAACAACTTGCTACTTACCAATATATCTGCGAGTGATTGGATCCAAATTAATGGTTGGATCGTTGACATATGGTCTCAATGGGTTTGTCACCCGTGAAATGTAGGCATTAAGTACCATTGATGAGACGGGTTCAGGTCTAAAAATAAGAAAGATAATTTCAATGTCGGTTTTTAGGTAAGTTAATATAGAAACATTAATTTGGCAATTTTTTTAACAAAAAAAAAATGTTTAATAAAACTAATACTGATTTACAATGTTATACATTTATACGAAAATGGTCCATCCATACACTGAGAAAAAAAATTAGAATGGTTATCTAAAGAAATAGTCGAATTTATCTACAGTTCGCGTTGATTTTCAGCTTATGATTCTATGTAGATGAAGCAGCTACGAAGATATGGATAATTTTTCTATTCGTCATTAGTTGAAACATCTACTATATTTGCAAATTCAATTAATTCAGTTGTAAAGACAGCTATTCATTATCTATAAATTGTTAAATGTTGGATAACTAAATTGTTTTGAAGAAAAAAGAACGATTGTTTGTAGTTAAATTTTATATTTGAATAGTACAATCAACAACTTTTGTGGAAGAAATGACGAAACTTTTTCTTCTAATCTTGCGTGGTTAAACTAACGAATTTAATAGTATTTTCAGTTGCGAAGATTAGAGAAATCAGCTATTTCTTTGGTAAAACTATCTAAATTTAAGTCAACTACTTCACTTTAGATAAAATGTCTAAACCATTTTTTTCAGTGTATGTACATCTATTTTGTTGTGAAATGAGAAAGATAGATAACCTGAGTATGTAAAAACAAAGATTGAGATTATACTGGTGATAAGGTGTTTCTTTTAAGAATTTGCTCAACAATGCGAGGAACAAGCTCGTAATATTGAACAATACAGTGGAATAGATTTTTAACCATCCTATAGCTACTAAAGGCATCCTAATTCGACTTCGATTTTGGGCCGTCTTTTCAGATTATCCAAACTACTGAACTAAAATGGTTGCCAGTTGCTACACACATCTTTGAATCGATCACAACCTCCAGGTGTATCATGGAATGCAGTCCCCAATCTAGCAATTACGCCACCCCGGCCAGTTTGTTGCCCCTCTTAGGCAGGACCGGCTTGAGTCTCTGTTCCGCCCTAGGCAAAGTTTGCTTATTACGCCCCTTGGTTCTGGGGAACGAGTATGGTATTGTTAAGTTTTCGTTTTTAGATTTTTTGAATCAAATATAAAATTTTACCAAATTAATTGGATTAAAATTATTACTTGCACTTTCGTGTTCCCTCTTTTATCAAGATTTTCAATTCAGTATTTTCAAAATTTGTCTTTATTCCTTCCGTTTCGAGTTTCCTCTTTTTTGAATTGAGTATTTCAAAAATTCAAAATTTTCAGAATCGAAAATTACTTTTCAATCACATAAGCAACAACAACGCATTGGTCTCGGCGATGACACGATCCAATATAGAGCTGCCTGTAGAAATATGCTGGGATATTATCGCCAAAACGGGCGATGTGCCTACACCGCGGGTCGAGCAACGCAAAGCCATGGAGCGGTATAAAGAACAAGGCAAGGAAGAAGAAGAAAAACTATTATTCTGTTTTGCATATTTTTCGAAAAATTTCGGAAAATTTGCTATATTTATACATTTTTTTATATGAACGTACCCTGTTTCACTTTAGCGTATAGCCATCTGGCTATTGTCCTACAAACACAAACTATATTTCAACTCAGGGACGTAGCCAGGAATTGGCTTCGGGAGGGGTCCAAAATTCGATTTCAAAAATTGTCTTGTAAATCAATGTTTTGGTATTGCTAGTGGAGAACTGTTTTACTGTATTTTTGATGATACTGAAGAAATACATCACTAAACAAATGTGTTGAAATGCATCCCTTTTTATTCGATATATACCGATGGTTTTCATCCGGTCTAATTACAAAGGGAATTTAAATAGTTACTGAATATCTAAAAAAAATAAAAACTAAATTGGATCAACGTATGATTCCTGACGAACGCCTGATGTTGGTGGAATTTTTGAGAGACTGTAAGGTATAATTTTCTATAAGATTTCGATTTGTAGTAGTAGATTTACCTCTAAAAAGCCGTAATTATGGTCATCCCGCAGGTCAAATAATTTAAGGATTGACGAGGAGATGCTAGTTCGTTGATAATATTGAGTTTCAGCTCCGCCGCCATTTTTATGTATAGGCACTAGCACGAGGAACGGCATAGCGAAAATTTCAGTGTTGAGAATAAAGTGACTGGTTAAATAGTCATCGAAAGTGGATACCTTATTTTTTTCTGCACATTTCTTTAAACAAATCGGAAGAAAACCATCTGGCCTGGTGTCTTTAGAGATGTCAAATTAATTTATATACTTTTTTAGAATCAGGGCTAATAGCAGGATTTGATCTGTGGTCTTTTTTCTTAAATTAATCAGAGGGGAAAAACATAGAGACTTGATAACTATAAACTTGAAGAATATTATACGAGAATCAGCAAAAAATTTAGGTTCATAATGTTTTCATTTCAGTTGGTAAGAAACAGCGCGGTCGATCAAACACGCTGAGCTAGAAAAACATGAAGTTGTTCTTGAAAACCAATAGTTTCAACGAAATGGGATTCAACGTAGGTTGTTGAAATTGATGAAAATTTATCCCCGACAAAGAAACAACCTCAGCATATCTATCCAGTGGCGCAACCAGGATCTTGTCCTGCGGAGGGGACTAAAACCATGCATATTACCGGACGTTGCTGTCGCAAGTTAGGTGATGGTTGATGGTGTTGTTTTCCAGTAATGACGGTATGCGGTGGTGTTTCTAGGTCCCGTTGCATTCAGAATGAGCGGTTACACATGGTCATGTCCATGATTCTCACGGACTTTCAGGACCTATGGTATATGCTGAAAAAATGATGCGGCTGAGGAAAGCAAGGACGCGACTCATTTTGGGCAACAACCGGGGCGAGCAGCAGGTCTATACAAATTTTGCTAATATGAGGCTGTACAAATTTTAATGCAAAAGGACATTTTGAATAAACATTTGTGAGTTTGGTGGATTTTGGTTGAAAAAATGCATACAAATTTTATAAAAATTTTGAAGAGATTTTTTTTTGGACAAATGAAGCTTAGGCTTAGGCATTAGCCAATTCTTGTACTTTTTTTTTGCGTTAAAGGACATTTTGTACACAAATAGTTGCTAATGTGAGGCTTGCTTTTTCACATTATTTCATTTTGTAATTTTGTCTTCCTAATTTCAAGGTCTGGGAGGGGCTTTAGTCCCCTTAACCCCTCCCGTGGCTGCGCCACTGTATCTATCTAAAATAAATTAACTGTGAAGAGAAGAGGTTACTTTCCAAAACGGGTTCATTTATTGGAAGAGCCAATTAGGGCAACAACATCTAACGTAAACTGCGAGGTGACTAAAATAAACCCATTTATAATTTCTAACTCATGTTGACTTCTATGGAGCTACCACTTCTAAAGGTCCATCTAGATTAGTCGCCAAATGGCGTCACGTGCAGCCAAATGGCTGTTGTCATTCCATCCAAACTAGTCGGCATTTGGGTGTGCGTCCAGTTTTGATAGTCAATACGGCAACTCAACCAAATTCAAAGTGACAATTTTGCAACTTTTGTTCGTTCTTTTGTGTGAAATTGAATAATTCTTGAATGGCCGTGTAATAATACAAAACGCGAAGAGTCCGATTTTGGTAATTAAATTAAAAAAAAAAACACCCAAATGAAATTTTGGGGATGTCATTTTCTGTCTCCATTTGGCTGCTAGTGTAGATGCTAAGAAGCAGCCAAATGGCTGTACGCGATGCCAGTTTTTGGATGCGCAGCCATTTGGCGACTAATCTAGATGGACCTTAACGTGTATTCTAGCCAACATCTCTTAGAAAACGTATTTCCAGCTACCGAATATTTTGGCTATGATTCATAGAAGCAAAAAAATGAAATAATGAAAAACAGCTCGTGTCAATTTGATCTATCCCCCTTGCCGACGGATTACTTACTTGTATGTATTTTTATGAGGTCGGAAATTTCCAATTTTATTCGATTTCCTGCAAACAGTTTTCATGTTATCATCACTGAAATTTCAAAGCCCATTGAAAACATTTCGGGAGGGGTCCGGATCCCATGGACCCCTCCCCTGGCTACGTCCTTGAATTCAACTAAATCGGTTCAGTACTATTGGAGGAAAAGTACTACTAACATCCATACTTACAGTAGAATTGAATAATAATTTGGAAAATATCCCATCCATTACCTCTTATTTGGATTTCGTCGTGGTCAAATTTAGTACATTTAAAGATAGAAACATATTTATGTAGATTTTGGTTTGTATTGGTCTTTCGGAAGCCCATTTTCTAAGAAAATCAATCATGTTACTATAAGAGCCCCATGACTCTAATGGTCTGATTTTTTCCATTCTAACACATTTTAGTTTATTTCAATATAGACAAACTTGAGCGAAGTTTGATCAAAATTGGTCCACAAATAAAACAGTTTTTCATCAAAGAACTTGCTTTTGGTGGCTGCGTTTGAATGGCAGCCACATGACCATCAACATTTACCATACATTTCTATAGCCTAAAACTATCCCGCAACATCAAGGATCCTACACGCCAAGTGTCAGCGAAATCGGTCCAGTGTTTTAAGAGGATGCATTACGAACACACGTACAGTTTAATTTTATATACAGGGTGTCCGGAAACTGCCGCATAAACGCACCGGATTATGATTCCTCAGTTGATTTCCAGCAAAAAAGTTGTACCGAACATACCCCCTCAGCTTAACCCTTTAGCTGCCACAGGCATTTAAAGATTTTTTAAAAAATCATTTTCTTGCACGACTTAAAGCCTAATATCTCCAAAGCTAGACCAGCTAGAATAGTGAAATAAAATGATTATTACAGCCAACAAATTTACCTGTAAAATAAAACTAACCACACTAAAATCGGATAAGAGGTTTGGTTTTTACAGAGCTTCAAAGTCAAATTTGCGTGATTTGACCCAAAAACAATATTTTTTCCCATCTCAATTTTCTCCAACTTCTGCCAAGGTGAGGTGCTTGTACGATTCTTTTAAAAATTGGCGCATAGCCTTACGATCATATCTTTCTTACATCATTTTATTCTAGCTCCATTATTTCTAACAGTTTTTATACGTTAAGTGTAGAAAACTAGGGTTAATTTTAGCTCGAATTCAATACAATTCAATATACACTGCCCCTAAAGATCTGCAATTGGTAAAATCTACTCAAAGTATGTCGAAATCGAGCCAAAATTAACCCTAGTTTTCTGCACTTAAGGCACTAAAACTGTTAGAAATAATAGAGCTAGAATAAAATAATGTAAGAAGGATATGATCGTAAGACTATGCGCCAATTTTTAAAGGAATCGTACAAGCACCTCACCTTGACAGAAGTTGGAGAAAATTGAGATGGAAAAAAATATTGTTTTTGGGTCAAATCACGCAAATTTGACTTTGAAGCTCTGTAAAAAGCAAACCTCTTATCGGATTTTAGTGTGATTAGTTTTATTTTACGGGTAAATTTGTTGGCTGTAATAATCATTTTATTTCACATTTCTAGCTGGTCTAGCTTTGGAGATATTAGGCTTTAAGTCGCGCAAGAAAATTATTTTTTCAAAAATCTTTAAATGCCTGTGGCAGCTAAAGGGTTAAGCTGAAGGGGTATGTTCAGTACAACTTTTTTGCGGCAGTTTCCGGACACCCTGTATAAAGATTCTTTGTTAATTTTTCGTATATTTCAACAGTTATTCTGGGTGCACACCAATCCACTGGAATCAGTTGACTGAAATCTGGCAATTCGTTCAAGGAATACAGAAAGAAATATATGAAAAACAAAACTTTATAACTTTGCTCATTGTGAATTTTTTGCCGTGTTTCAATATTTTTCTGATATTCAGGGAGAGGACAAATTCGGCACGAAAATCTTCCAAAAATCCGCTAAGACGTTCAAGAAATATAAATAAAAATATGAAAAAAAAACTAATTGTGAATTGTTGCTCATTGTGAATTTGCTGCTTATTTCAATGGTTATTTACTGAAATGCCTGACATGTTAAAGAAATAAACGCAGAAATAGGCGCAAAAGAACCCATTGTGAATTAAAATACAAGTATAAAAATACCTTTTTAAATGATATATAATGCACTGAAAGTTTTTGACAGATTATACCCTAGGCCAAAAATTATTGTCTTTTTTATATTTTTACTTTTTATGATAACTCTGGAAGAAATGCAAGTTGACTTCTGCCGAAAATGATGTCGCTCGCTTTTCAAAATGAAACGTCTATACGTCCTCCCGGGGGGTGGTAAGGAGTGAATTTTGGCTGAACATCAAAGGTGGACGCTATTATTTTCCGTACCAAAAATTAATTCAATCGGATCAAAATTCAGGCATTATAGTAAAACCACAATATTAATGTAAAAAATTAGGAATGTCGGAATGTTAGGGTAGCGGTATTTTTTTCTATATTAATAGGGTCTATTCGAAACAACATGATAGTTGATAAATCAGCCTTTTTTCTGAAACAGGTCTAATAAATATGGTTGACAGATTCCGGTCCATTCCCGTAAAAAAATTTAAAATTTGACTGGAAATATCGTTGCGTTCAATTTTAGACCCCTGCCAAGAGGTCAGTGCCATAAGTTACTAGATCAAGGAAACAATGCAAATGAAACGTTTTCAATCGTAGAATTGCAGAGTTAGGCATTAGACAGATAGTAAAATCATAATGACGAAAATACGTCATGATGTTTTCGTCATTAGAATTCGTCATTTACTTTTGACGTTTGTGTAAATGGTGATTTTTTTCACTCACAATAGCGATATTTTTATGAATATTTTGTTTAATGATTTCAGGACACATTTGATTTGAAGAATTTGAATAGATACATATGTAAGGGTTCATAAGAAATATTTTTGCAAAAATTCTTCTTTTGTCACTATTGTGAAAATGAGGGTCCAAATGCTTAATTTGGAACTCGTGCTAATCGTGGTAAATTTGTGTAATAATGAAGCATTTCCGTCATTCGAGAATCTGTGTGTCAAGCACTTTAGAACTGAAAATCCGTGACCGAAACAAATTAGAAAGATTTCCGAAATTTCATAGTCAACAACTGCGGTTGTTGTCCAATATAATAAAACGCCTTGCCCGGAAGAAGAATTCATAAATTTTGCTCTATGCTGAAAAATATTTACCTGATCACAGAACCCCTTCGTCTCAAAAAAGCTACCAACGCCATCTGATTCCGGGACATGTTTTGCTAGGGACATTCGAAGATTATTTTATTTTTTGGTTATATGATTTTGTTTTCATGTGCCGTGATTTTTGTGTACGCCCTTTCTTTTGCTCTTAGGTACTCGTACTTCGTAGAGAAACGATTTTGCGGTACTCAACATGGCCCATCGCACGTTTATTATTCAGAGAAGATAAGAAATTCTCTTATTGTAGAACAGCGGTTCTTAACCTTTTGCACATAAGGGACCATTTGATAAAATTCGTTAGTTGTCGCGGACCACCAAATTTAAAATGTGTAAGGAGCCATTAAAATCATGAAGTCTTGTTCCAAATACCATGTCTTGCGGTGATCGTTATCGCACACCTCGGTAATATCAATAGGGAACTAATGGAACTAATTCAGTTCAAGAGTATTCTGCTATACTTTTTACTTGACCATGCGAAATATGGCATAACTATGCAAAGTTAACAAAAATTCAATTTAATATACTGTAAATGCTTTCAGAAAATAGCGTCTTATCTATACAATAAGACTAACCACTAGATAAGATGTCGAGAAATCAGCCCCCAGAGATAGCTCATAATTTTTAAGCCCGAATTTTATTTGATCACATGGTGAAGCTCTTTGTTACAGTTCTTACTGGAAGAAAAATGATTTTACAGATAAATTCTTAAAAATATAGAATAAGGATTGAGCAAAAAGACACATGTCGAAAAGCTTTCAGCAGTGCCACTGAAGATCAATAATAGTTCATCTATCTTAATTCAGCAATGTAAATTACCATAATAGGCTCTGGACACAAAAGAATGTAAACTGCGTAAACATTCCTATCAAGCTCTCGGTCGCCGGTCTTCATTTTCTTGGTCCGCTCAATTATTTGATATTATTAACTACGCTATTATAGCGTTATTTCGTTAAAACTATAAAGCTTTTACCACTGTGCTTACGGAGTGCTACAGCCTAGAAAACTCCGATGTTTTGCACAAGCCGGAAGATGTTTTTTTTTTACATCCAGAGATTCGTGGATATTGCATTACTGAGGGGATTAACATGCAAAAAAAAAATGTGTGACGGTATTTCATCAATCGTCCGAAATCCTTATACCATCAATAGAGCACATATCCCTACAAAAATATATTTTTCAAAAACTATATTCGTAAAAAATCTCAAGAAAAACAGTCTAGAACGATTTTTATAATGGTTAAATGGATTTACCAACAACCATGTTTTCTGAGTAGCGGGATGCCATGAGGTCTAAAAAAAAACTTGCTCTGCCAGAAACTAACTCCGCTCTGCTACTAACCTTGGAGTTTTTTTTTGAGAAAAGAAAGGTTGAGTTGCGTAACATCGGAGTTTCTCCTTAACGCATTATGTGAGAGCCACGAAGGCTTCGCGGACCACCTAGGGTCGCCTCAGGGACCACCGGTAAAGAATCGTTGTTGTAGAATAATATGCCTGACAACTGTATCCCACTCCGGGTAAACACGGTAGTCGTCAATGCACCATGCTCCTCTAGGAGTTAAGGCAAACAAGAGAAGAGGTACTTGTATTACACCAGAGAAATTGTTAGTAGATATTATTGTTGTTGTAGAACCGATTTCAGAAATTGATTTCTGTTGAATCAAAAGATTTTGGCAGCTCTTTGTCGTTGTAACAGAGTGTAGAGTGTAATGACCACATAGTATAACAATGACAAACAATTTTTAAGAAGAACTTAACATAACTGAGCGACTTTTATCACTTTTCGAATGTGCTAGGGCTAGCATCTTTATTCTTAATGCAACACCTCGTATCAATTGTGCAGTCTTCAAAGTCTTGCAAGGACTTTGCATATTTGCACATGATATAGTTGATAAAAAAATAATATCATTAATAAATAATATAATAAATAAATATCAAAACATTTTTTAATTGAAACGTCATTTTGCGTGGGTGTTCGCCATACTGATCCCCTAACTGCCATTTTGCGGATCAGAAACAATCTCCGGTTCATTTCCTTTGTCTGCCTTTGTGGAATATGTTAACGAAAAGAACCGGAAAATATTTTTGATCCGCAAAATGGCAGTTGTAGTCTGGCTTGTCTAGCGGTTAGTGCGCGCACCTTCGGTGCACAGGGTCATGAGTTCGAATCTCACCGTGGATCATGGTGTTTTTCGAACTCACGAGCTTGTGACGGACTATATGATCGCAATCAGATGTTAAACGAGTACCCATTTATGGGGATAAATAACACTGCTGAGCGTGACGCTGATCTTATTACCTTAACAAAAAGGATGGAAATAGGATGTCACTAACACATCCTGCGGCCTTAGTCCAATGTTGGATTGTCGCGCCTGTTATTTTTTTATTTAAAATGGCAGTTAGGGGATCAGAATGGCGAACATGTTTGCGGAGCACACGCAACTGTTCCGTTTCATAACATCGCCCATTGTGATGTTATTTTTTCCTCAACTGTGCCTACTTTACAGCCTGTTTTCTGCTCAGTAAATTAAAAACCAAAAAAATATGGAAGAACATATTAGTGCCTACATAGATACTCAAATGTTTTTTTTTCTATAGGAAAAAGATTTAAAACAAAAAACAAAACTACTTTCTATCTATTAAAAAAATAACAACCATTACAATGGCTTTTCTGAAAGATGTTTAGATACCAGATTTATTGTTATGAAATAACACAAAAATAAGAGAGATCATTAAGATTCGATGAAAATGAAAAATTAGTGACAATATAGATAAATTTAAAAACTGTCTTTTCAATTTTTTACACAATATACTCCTCGTACATAAACAAAAATACATTTAACTCCCGACACTGTGGGAAGTTCTTAACATAAATTTTAAAAACACCAAAAATACATCGATCATCAAAAACTTACTCGGTACGCTTTTTTTCTGGCATTTTATAGTTTTGGAAAGACCTATGAATCGTTCCCCCCAAAAAGAATTTTAGTTAAGTGCGGCTTGTAATTTCTCTATTTATTTTTATTTATCCTAAATAGAAATAAGTTTTATAAACTCACCTCGACACAGGGAAGGGTGTAACACTGCGTGCACGTCGGAAGACGGGAGTGTGGATTTCACGAAGAAGTGTGGCAGCTGATGTACGAATTCGTCTTGCCTCATCATCGAAATGCTGCAAATTTCGTTAGGGTCATTTAATTTTTTTTTAAAGTTCATTTAAACTAATTTTGTTTGTAAATTGCAACAAGCTTTCAAATTAAGTGGGTTGATAAAATATAGGTTTATCATAGCTACAACATTTCACATAAAATAATATTAAAGTATACATTTGTGCTCAAAATATTTCTTTAACGCTCAAGCTCTTTAAACAGGACTACAAAAGCGTGAATTTATTTCAAAAACCAAATTTAACGAAAACTCGGCGTAAGCTTAACGAAAACTCAACGAACTGAACGAACTTTCATTTTTTTTGTTCTTACTGCTTCTTAACTTACAATATAACTGTTGGAATTCAAATAATCATCGAGCACTCGTTTGGAGTAGTAACTTGGTCGATATTTATTTTCAATACGTTGATATTCCCTCTGGAGCGTTGAAGGTAGGGTTCTAAAGCTTGGTGTGTAAGTGGTGATTGGTGTTGTGTATGTTGTGATTGGTGATGAGTACGAATACGAGTATGTCGTTCTAAATGGTGACAATTCTCTCACTGGCGATTCGATAACACCAATCGGTGAATAGGTTCGTGTTGTGCGTACAACACGAATTGGTGAACGTACCGAACGTATTGGTGAAGAAAGAATACGGGTTCCAGTCACTAGACGTCTATGTGCCACATAGGGAATATTGTAACGTGTGTAGATTGGGTAGGATGATGTGTACACCTAGGTTTTTGTTGAAATTGTTGTTGGTTTTGCGGAAACGATAAAAATACATTTAGAATCAGTTAGGTATAGTAGTTAATTTTAGAAATGTACTTTTTTTGCGTGAAGTCTTTATGCATGTCGATGATGTGATTTGATGAGTACATGATAGTCACGAAAAGGGATGAAAACGAAAAAGATGAGGTGAATACGATTCGTATGCATTTTTTTTGGTAATACTTACTCGCCTAACTACAGGGGTGTAGCTGTAAATTGGGTACTGTAACAAAAAATGGGACATATTATTGTATAATTAATGAATTGTCTGTAATTTAATTTATATTTTCATCAGTATTAATTAAAAAAAATAATAATAAATCACTTCTGACTAATTCATTTAATATTAGTGAAAAATGTTGTGTTATGAACAATACTCTGTTACTTACCGTATTATGAGAATCTAAATCAAAGTTTCTTCAAATGAATTCCAAATTTTGTAAAATAATTATAAGAAAACACAAATGACAGTCAGAAACAAGAAAGTGCATACTACAAATAACCAACTGCATTTCGGAGTTATTTTGGTCTCAATCGGCGGTTTTAGATAGGTTTCAGTCTCGATTCCCTTGTATTCTCATTGACTTTCTATAACCCACCACAAGCGTATCAGCTAGGTAGTTGAAAACTAAATTAACACTTCCTCGAGACGATTTGAAAATCGTCAACCCATTTCCTGAGTTAAACGTAACCCAAACATTCATAACTGGCCATACCACTTCGTAGAAGAAAAACAGTGACAGGGGAAACATATCCTATGTTGATATACTTCTTTCAAATCACTAGTAAAAATAGCCGGTGAAAAATAAAAATCAACCAACGTTGTTGTTTGGCCGGAATCTATGTTTGCCTCGGTGTTTTCAATCACGAAATAGTAAACCCAAAAAGTTTAATTTTTGTTCGACCAATATGCTTCGTCCATAAGCCCATCATCAGAGTGAAAATTTTCCAAAACAATCATATAAAATCTCGGGCTTAAATGAGTATCTATTTTTTTATGAAAATAATAATTAAATAATTCACCTAACTATATAATCAAAAATTTAAATTTAAGTTGCAGATAATTTTTGCAGAATATTGAGTTGTTCCGATCAAGGACCTCCATTATCTCCCCATTTGAATTTAGAAAAACGACATGTCCTCAACCATGCCCAAAGTTGAAGCAATTTTGATTGATCGTAATTTGCGTGTACTACTATAATCCACCAAAAATCAATCGGATTACGACTAAAAGTATCTCCCATACAAGATTATCGGATGATTTTTCCCCATAATCAGGGGGCTACGCTATACCCAACAATATTGCAAAATCCAAAGATACATAATCAATCCAGTGCCTTATTTTTCTAGGACTAAATATAAAGCCCCCATGGGATGTAAAAAGCACTGAGTATAGTCTAAAGTGCAGAAATTGACCTACAACTTAATAATGAGACCTTTTTTTAGAGATGGCAACACCGATAAACTAATGGTAGTCCATCTTTGACATACATACCATTTGAAGTTTCTATTCATAAGCTGGCAATGTCAGTATAAACATTTCGTGTTGATTGTTGACAACGCATTTACCGGACCATGGAAAGTTTCGAAAATTCACGAAAAAAACAACATTTGCGGGAAGTTTTACTTGGGCATTATTTTGCTAAGAAGACTGCAGCTCAGAGTCATCAATTGCTCGTGGAAGTTTACGGTGACGATGCTTTTTCGTGTGCACAGTGTTTTCGGTGGTTTCATCGGTTCAAAAATGATAATTTCGACATTACCGACGAAGAGCGACCTGGCCAGCCAAAAAAGTTTGAAGACGAAGAATTGACGAAATTACTCGAAGAAGATTCGTGCCAAACGCAAAAAGAGTTCGCAATTTCGTTGGAAGTGACTCAGCAAGCCATATCGAAGCGGTTAAAATCACTGGGAATGATCCAAAAGCAAGGCCACTGGGTTCCGAACGAGTTCAAGCCAAGAGATGTTGAGAGGCGCTTTTGCATGTGCGAACAACTGCTTCAAAGGCAAAGACGGAAAGGTTTTTTGCATCGTATTGTGACCGGCGATACATTATGATAACCCAAAGCGAAAGAAATCATGGGGACCGCCAAATATTCATGGTTCCAATCTTATGCTCTGCATTTGGTGGGACCAGCTCGGTGTTGTGTATTATGAGCTGCTAAAACCAAATGAAACCATTGACGGGCAGCGCTATCGACTGCAATTGATGCGTTTGAGTCGAGCATTGCGTCAAAAACGGCCACAATATGCTGAAAGGCACTACAAAATAATTCTTCAGCTTGACAATGCTCGGCCTCATGTTGCGCGAGTCGTGAAAACGTACCTGGAAACAACCAAATGGGAAGTGCTACCCCACCCGCCGTATAGCCCCGAGATTGCTCCATCTGATTACTATTTGTTCGCTTCGATGACTCATGCGTTGGCTGATCAGCACTTCACTTCATATGAGGATACTAAGAACTGGCTCGATTCATGGATAGCCTCGAAAAAAGTTTTTTTCCGCGACGGAATTCGTAGACTTCCCGAAAGATGGGAGAAAGTTATCGCTGTTGATGGCCAATATTTTAAATAATTTAGTTATATGAATAAATCTATGAAAAAATGCCCAAAATTTCAAAAAAGTCTCATTATTAAGTTGTAGGCCCATGTCGGTAAGTTGATTATGGTCAGGAGTTAAAGGCTAAACTAAACACGTGCAGGTTATCCTCGATTGTCCTTAAATAAATACTATTGACGAACCTAATAGTATTCTGAAACAAGAAAGCAGCAGACTTTCAGATATATATTTTGACAGTAAAACATAGGGTGGAGTGATTTTCGTACTTTTGGCCACCGTTTTGACGTCTATCGCAACAAAATACAGTCTGGTTCAGGAACTTTGACCCCTTGTCCCTGCTCTTCCAGACGCTCTACAACTGAAAACTTTGGAGCACATATCCAAGGGAATGTTCTAAACAATTCTACCAAATCACAAAACTACACCTTTTTTTCCTAAGCATTTCGGACCTATTCCCAACTTTTCTAAAACATTTTCTTATGAACATATAAAAAAGATTTAAGCCAGAAACTCTACCGAAACTGTATGCAGTTTAACATTTTTCGCTGTATCTTTTTTTCTACTGCACGGATCGGAGCTAGTGATAGCCTATGCACACTCTCGCACAGTGTTGCCAACTCATTTATTCCATAAGTAAGTCGTTTTTTTTCGGGAAAGTAAGTAGAAAGGTATAAAAGTAAGTAGATTGAAAAAAAACACGCATTAATGCAATCTACTAAAACAATTATTGCGCTGCAACGTTTCATTTAAAAAAGAAAGTTGCAAAAATCCTAAGAAAGATAGGAAATGGAAAACCAAACCCAACTTAACAATTTTTAAAATTTAAGACTCCTGCATCTTCTGCCGATTAACCTTTTTATCAAAGAACTAGCGGCATGTAGTGCGATCAGGCTTAAAGAGTCGGGTCGCTGCATTGCCAATGCACTCTGATATTCTCAACCAAATGCCACAAGGTTCGATCGAAGCTACAACGGACCATGCCGTGACTATACTTAGTATCGGGAATAACTTCGAGGTCAGATTTCCCACCACGAGCCAATGGATGGGAAGTGAGCTAACAGGGGAATACGATCTCTCCCTTTTCACAGATGGATCCAAAATGGCCTGGGGTGTGGGTGCAGGAGTCTTCTGTGGCACACTCAATATCTCTGAATCTTACCGTCTCCCTGATCATGCCAGCATTTTCCAGGCTGAATTGTTTGCAATCATGAAGGCATGTCTCGGACTCGGAAACATACAAGACAACAAAAACATAGCCATCTGTTCAGATAGTCAGGCTGCTATCATGGCACTGAAATCCGTAGGAATATCCTCCAAGTTTGTAGAAACATGTAGAGAAACACTGAACAACATTGGAGAAAGGCACACAGTCACCCTACTTTGGTGCCGGGCCACAGGAATAGACAGGGAAATGAGCTTGCAGATGAGTTGGCCAAACTGGGGGCAACTCTGGGCAGCTGCGTCAGAAGAAAAATCTCCACTCATTATATCGCAAGTGATAATCGTTATTGGCGGAGCCTTAGAACTTTATAATATCAAGGAAGCTACGGCCTTCCTATGACCGGAAAAGAACTTCTGAGATTCTGACCAGACCGCGTAAAGATATTGCTAGACTTACAGCAGTAATTACTGGACAGACTCCGTATTCCCCATGCGTCCGAGGCGAAAATAGAGGAGCTGCTTCACTTCCTAAATCTCTCTAAATGGTTCTAGGTGCGTCTCCACACTCAAAATTATATCTCCTGTAAACAACATCCTTTAAGTAGACTAACGGAGTTCTGTGGTCTCAAAACGGCGCTTTTCGCGCTAATTGAGCTCTTGGCATGTCTCACCTTTAGCCACTACTTTTAACAACCAACCAGACTTCAGAGAACATTCTCTCCAATAGTAATTGGAGGACACTCCTTGCTATAAAAGCGAAATAATAATCCAATAAGGGCATTTGGCGCCGATTTTGAATCCTATTGAACCTTTATAGCATTAGATAACACTTCCGAACGAAAATGTGTGGATAAATTTGCAAAACCATCTACATACAAAGCCATGAAGTAGAAAATCTGCATTGCTAGCTGGCCGCCATGCCAGGGGTATTGCGCTTCGTACTACTGAGAAGAGTGCCATAAATTTGCTATTTCATTCAAACAAATTAAATTCGTATTATCGCTGGCGGCCGAATAATAATGGAGATTTTCTACTTCAGGACTTTAGATTACAAAAAAGCTTTGCAGTTTTCGTAATGGAATCGTATTTACATTGAAAGAATGCAGTACAAATATCGGTTCAGAGTTTTTATCAGAAGTAAGTAGAATTGAGTGACCAGTTAGTAGGTAAGTAGCAATGCGCAAAAGTAAGTAGATCTACTTACTTTTAGCTAGAGTTGGCAAGCCTGCTCGGGGCAGACTCTATCTTTGGGAAAAGAGAGCGAATCCCGAGATGCTTTCTACGAGGCTGTAGCCCTGTCAATAAACAACAAGAACAACGATAGAACAAGATTTTCGTAAAAATGCGATTTTCAAACTTTTATATCTCCGGTGTTTTTCATCGTATCTTCTTGAAATTTTCTACACTTCGTAAGGCGGCGCGAGCAACAAACTCTACCAAATTTGAACACTCAGGACCAACCAGGATCCGAGCTACAGAGGTGCGAACACCCGTACTTGTTCCGTCATGTAAATATAGTCTTGGTCGCTTTGTTAAATTTTTTCCAATATTATTCGCTTTTTCGTTTTTTGTTCAATTTTGTTCGTTTTTCTTTGGCGGGCGGGACGCTCCCGCGTCCCTAGATGTACATATTACATAATGCTTCGGCGTGATTTTTTATTAAACCCGGGAACACTAATGTGAGTCATTTTGACTCACATATAAAAGTTTTTCATTTGCCCTTGAAAGGGCCGTACGCACACCGCGTTGCACTACTTATGTATTCCTCGAGAAACTAGTTTTGTACCGAATTTCATTGTGAGTGGTCGATTTTGTTTTCGTGGTGAGTAGATATAAGTGTTTTTCTGCAAGCCAGTGAGTCAGATTGGCTTACTGTCGATTCTGCAATTACAAAATAAGAAGGAGGACAAACACATTTTGTGCTAAATACAGTGTTCCTGTATGCGGGGAACATACAAAAAAATTATGTTTCCAGTGCAATCAATTGGAATCGTAAATTTATAGCATTATGATCGTTTATTTGTTGAGGCTGTTAAAATCACAGAGCTCTTTTTTATGGCTGTGAAAGTCAATGATTTCTTATTTTTATTTTTGGATAATAAAAAATTTTCTATGAATTAAATTATTCTTAATTGTTCTCCTTTGCTGTCTATGATTTTTATTCACACTCTCCGATTTTATGTAACGAAAATCTCATAGTGAGTCAAAATGACTCATGGTTAGTAACAAGCGCCTAAAATTAAGGTTAGTGTTCCCGGGTTAAACTCAACACCTAATGCAGTCTATTTTCATAGGTATCAAAAATTTAAACGCTGTGTTTTGTGTCTGTATCCAAAAAATGCTCCACTGGTTTTTTCGCCATAGAAAATTTCGTGGTGATGAAGCTTAGAACATAAACTTACGTAATTATCCGGATTGTGAGATCGACACAGTTTGGGAAATAGAGCCGCATTAGCCTTCACCCATAAAACTTTATGCTTTCTTGACGGCCTACCTAAGTCCAATTGAAAAGATGTATGATTGTTATTACCACATTTCTCCATTATGCTAATTTATTCGATAATGATTTCCATAACGAATAAACAAATTTAAGCATTAAAACATTACATAACATTTATCAACGCATTTTGAAGGAAAAAACAACCGAGTGGAGTGAAATTCTTAATGCATGTGAAAGCATTTTTTAATACTTTAAGCTTAACCAGTGGCGGAGGGCAGAAATTTAGATACAGCCCCGGGGCGCCATTTAGCTGGCTAAATCTGCTTGATAACGAGTCGGTGGGGCACCATGAGATCAAAACCATTTTTTTTTCAGAGAAAAAATGGAAGATAGTCTGTCATAACTACCGTCACTATGTGTATTAGAAAATCGAAAATAACGGCGTCGCTTTTTTCCGAGATCATCAAAGAAGAAGTTTTAGAAGATTTTTAGGGTTTTTTAGATTTTACAAAAAACTCTTATGAAATCGATTTTGTCCGTCCGTCTGTTCACTAAATAACTCGCGAACGGCTTAACCGATCGTAATGAAATTTGGTAGGAATGTGTAGAATGGTAACAGTCTTTGGCACGAAATACTTAAAAGTTGGTAGGACAAAAATAACATTTGAAAATTTGTTCACTAAATAACTCGCAAACGGCTTAGCGGATCGTCATGAAATTTGGTAGGAATGTGTAGAATCGTAACAATCTTTAGCACGAAATACTTAGACCTTGGTAGGACAAAGCAAACAAGGTGTCCCGGAGATTTGAAAAAGTCGACTTTTTTAATTTTTGTCAAATCAAAGAACTCGATGAGTACATATCATATCAGTCGCTTTTTTCCAGTTTGCAGTCATGGTAACGGCGTTACAGCTAATAAATCCAGTTAATATGTGGAGCCATGATACATAGTAAATCTATTTTTGGATTGGTCTAACTATTTATTTAGACCAATCCAAAAATAGATTTACGAGAAGCATTTCATTAGCATTGTGCATAATTCTTATTTATTACCTATAAAATATATGCGCAAAATTATTCACTATGTATGTATCTAAAATCTAAAAACCCTCGTATTGCGGGCGCAGCCCTCTGTACGCAGGTATTTTTACATTTGCATTTAATCTGGCCAGATTACGTAGTTTGCGTTCCCTGCACTTCAGTTCAAGATTGATTGAATTTATGGAGGTCCCATTAAAATATTCGCTCCGGGCCGGGAATGAGCGTTATGAATTTAACTCCTTGTATAGGGTTTTCCAAATTAGAGCGGGTAGATGTTTGCAGCCTCTAGCGGCCTGTTTGTTTTGGTAGTGTCGGTCTAATCTGTTGTTTACTATTCAGTCACTCATGCCAAATCACTATGTCAAGTTACACGGCAGATGCCACGATGCACATTCTGTATAAACGATTTGACGGTGAAGGTTTTTCTCGAAGAGGTGTCGTGAATTGACTACCAAGATCGTGCGATGTTACCCCGCTAGACTTTTTCCTGTAGGGTTTCCTGAAGTTAGCAATAAGTCGAAATCGACCGATGCCCTTAAAGTTAATATCAACCAAGCCCTCGCTCAAATTCAGAAGGATTTATGCGGCAGAGTTATTGAAAATTGGACCACTCGGATACGTGCCATCGTGGTAAGCCGCGGCGGACATTTGAATGATGTTATATTCCATACTTAATGACATTATATGTGTCTTTCAAATAAAATCAAGAAATCGTTTATACCTCACACAGCTTGTCTTATTCCATTTCAACATCTACTCGACGAATTCGACCCGCCTTTATTGCTAAACCCTATATATTTGTCCCGGATAAAGTACAAGTAAATTACGGGCGGAATTCATAGTCCCCACTTATACTTAAGGGAACTCTTAAGGGAATCTTTATGAATTTTCAAATAAATAAAAAACAAAATTGAATTTTAATACTACTATAGATATTCCTGCGGCCTTAGTCCAATTCTGGATTGTCGCGCCTGTTATTTATTTATTTAGATAGTTTTTATATTTTATTTGTCAATAGAGAGTTTTACACTGACGTAAAAACCACCGTATACGTAATTCGAAATTTCCAAGGAAAATCTCCCGCGCGAATTGTACATAAAACTTTAAAAAAAAATAACAGGCGCGACAACCCAACATTGGATTAAGGCCGCAGGATGTGTTAATGACATCCTATTTCCAAGATCTTATCTGCTTTTTCTTGAGGTATAATGAGATCAGCATCACGCTCAGCAGTGTTATTTATCCCCATAAATGGGTACTCGTTTAACATCTGAGTGAGATCATAGTCCGTCACAAGCTCGTGAATTCGAAAAACACCATGGAACACGGTGAGACGGTGAGATCAGTGCCGGATTAACCCCGTGGCAGAAGGTGGCAAATGCCACGGGCCCCGCGCCTTGAGGGGGCCCCGCGCTGGCCTTAAAAAAACTTAATAATAACCAAATTCTAAAACCGAGTGGTAGTATTTTCAATATAATATAGTCATCCAGACACCCAATAAGGTTATGGTAATGGTAATACATATATGGTTAATATGGTAATACGAGGGTGGTCTGATAAATACCTAGCCTACAAAAGAAAAAAAAAATTTAGAAAAGTCCCGATTTATATTTCAATATAGTCTCCTTTTAGCTCGATACACTTAATCCAGCGATGCTCCAACTTCTTTAACCCGTCTGAATAATTCGTTTTTTCGAGGCCTGCAAAGTGGGCCTCCGTGGCGGCGATGATCTCTTAATTCAACCGAAATTTCAGCCCGGCGAGTGACTTTTTCAAGTTTGGAAACAAAAAGAAGTCGGACGGGGCCAAATCTGGAGAACACGGTGGATGGGGCAGCAGTTCGTAGCCCAATTCGACCAGTTTGGCGTTGGCGGGCGGAGGTGTGAGCCGGTGCGTTATCATGGTGGAAGAGCATTTTTTTCTTTGCCAAGTGGGGCCGTTTTTTCTTCAATTCGGCGTCGAATTGGCCCATTAATTCGGCATAGTACAGCCCTGTGACCGTGTTTCCATTCTGCAGGTAGCGGATGTGGATAACACCTTGTGAATCCCAGAAAACGCTGGCCATCACCTTTCTGGCCGATGGGACAGTGTTCGCCTTCTTCGGAGCACGTTCGCCGGGTGAAGACCACTGTTTCGACTGTTTTTGGTCTCTGGTGTGTACCAGTGTATCAAAGTTTCTTCGACTGTCACGAAACGACGCAGAAACTCCTACGGATTGCGCTTAACACTGCTTTGAAGCGTCAAACACTGCTTTGAAGTGATCTCATTGTTGCGCTTGTTGTCCGGAGTGAGCAAACGCGGCACCCATGGCGCCGACAGCTTTCTCATGCCCAAAATTTCATGCAGGATATGACCCACGCGATCTTTTGAAATGCCTACTGTCTCAGCTATCTCTCGCACCACGCCTTCAATCGGCGGTCTGCTAATACGACTTCGTGGAGTTTTGGCACGTTATCCTGAGTGCTAACCGTTTTCGGGGCACCTGGACTTGGCTCATCAAAAAACGACGTGCGACCACTTGAAACTCGTTAAACCAATATTTGATGGTCGCCATCGAAGGAGAAGAGTCAACGTACACAGCATCCAAACGCTTTTTGATTTCGCTGCGCGATTTCCCTTCCAAAAACAAGAATCGAATCACCAACCGATATTGCTCTTTTTGCATTTTTCGAATATCGGCGGACACTCCAGTTTTCACACGCGGCTGAAATTTGGACAGTTGCCGTCTAGAAGAATGTACAACACGATAGTAAATTGCTCTTGCGATACTGACACCATTAGGCGGAGAGGCTGGGTACTTATCAGACTACCCTCGAAGTGCTTTTCGACTTACTAGATGAAACTCGGCGTAATTTATGCGAAATTCATCATCTACATTTACTAGAAATAGCGTACGAATCAAAGCTGTAGAGGTCAGTAGTCAGAAATGTTATTCGATACAAAACCCTATTCAGTAGACTTCCCGATCCAATATAAAAGTAAGTCAACCAGTGGCGGAACAACTTGACTTGGGGCCCTTCAGCCAGCTTCTTGAATGCCCCATTCTGACATATGAAAGTAGGTACTTATTTTTTTTTCCGATTTAAAAAAAAATGTTTGCCGCCCTTTGCTGGCATCATTGTTAATGCTATGCTTTTTAGTATTTGGAAATACATCACTTTAAAATCTTCTAAGAGAAAATGATGTGTCCTCTTTTTTGTTGAAAATCTCACTTTTGTAGAACATTTTTTTCAATCACCACATCCATCAAGCTCGTTGACTCAACAGGCCCAGGTCACTACTTTACACAGCTGGGTAATTTTTCATACCTTGGCACAAGGTGATGTGACAGTAAAACATAAATTTAGCAAAAATTATGTTTAAACAGAATTATACATAACTGGGCCAACAACAGATACAGCCCGGAAAGTCAAATGGGGATAAAAGAGGTCAACTGTCACACACAATCATTCAAACTAAACACAAATTGCTCGTTTAGGGGCTAAAGCGCAAAGTCTTCAGTACATCGATGGACAATATTTTTTCGTCGGGACACTGTAGTGTCGCTATCGTTATCATCTTAAATGAACTAGGGACACACTATCCTAGTACTTATTTTATGGTAAAATTGGCTGATCAATTTGACTTAAATAAATACTTGTCAAAATTAAATTCTCTGTAAAGTCTTAGCTCAGGAGAAGTTGGTCAGAGAGTGACAATACATTAAGTGTCACAGTCCAAGTGTATCATCCACAAAACACTCTAAATAATATTTCACACTGGATAATAGAAAAAGTAGATACAAACGCTTAAAATTTTAGATATTTTACTTTAAGTAAGGAGGTTTTCACACTTAGGGCCAGATCTGTGCAAATTACTTAATTTGAGCTGTCAAATTCCATACATTTTTAAGTTCACCACACCTCAGATTACGTAATCTGGCCAGATTAAGTACAAGTGTGAAAACCTCCTAAGATTAATGAATAAACCAAAATATAGATGCGAGTGTTAAATTTTGTGTTAGTTTTTGAACACGTTATCAATTGGACTAATCGAGGTTCCAGTGTAGGCCAGACATGATCACCTAATGCAAAGCTAGGGGGCCCCGCCATTGACTCTTGCCACGGGCCCCGCGCTTGCTTAACCCGGCACTGGGTGAGATTCGAACTCATGACCCTGTGCACCGAAGGTGCGTGCACTAACCGCTAGACCAGCCAGACAACTTTTACAAGAGTTTTTAACTAATTTTACACTAGCTAAAAATCGCGACCCGACAATTTTGACTGTTTAAAGACGTCAAATATTCGGAAAAATGTCCATGTCTCCTTAGGACATGCTAAATTATGATATAATAACGACGTTTTTTTCGCATCGCGGGTAAATCTGACTCAAAAAAAAAAAAGATCGCGGGTAACATCCCGGTTAAGACCAAACAGCTGACATTTGACATTTTTTGCTTATCTTTGACTCACCTTCGTCGGCTTATTTTGTAGATGTGGTGGATTTTATCACAAAAGATGATTATTTCTTTGCAAAATCTTTTCTCGTGATGAGGAGAACTCTCACATTTGGTTTGAAAAAACAAATTCTCTCAAATTTGCCCTATGCGTCCGCCATCTACATTTGAGCTCTATCCCGTGTAGGGTAATAGCACGCGTGAACTTTACCTGGGTAAGTGTCATTTTTTTTATATGAAGTTCTACCCAAACCTGCACGGGATAAACACAATAAAACGTGGCTACTGTTTCGTATACGGTAAGCAAGCGAATTTTTATATGGAATTATGTCGTACTATTTCCAACGACTTGCTAAAAATCTCTATTTACTATAATTGGGCTCCTGAATTAAATTATTTTATTAAATGCGGCTTTGCCTATGAATTCGGCCCTACATATGTATTAACATAATTAATATAGGACTATCACCATTAAACTTACCGTTTTCAATTTCTTCGACATTAACAATTAAAACACGAAGGACAAGAACATTAAACACATAGAGCAAAACACAATAACAAAGAATTCGAAACTAAAAATTGCATTTTTCTTCTTTTGAATTTTTGTTTTTTTTATGAATAGCTGCATTTCTATCGTATGAATATCGCATTTTTTATTAAGAATAATCGGGGGTGATTTTCATGGGAATTTGCTGTAATAAATAAAACGCAGTTTTTTTAGTTATGTTAATATTATCAAAAATAATTTATTAAAAATCGTATATTTCCACATCCTTCGCGTATTAAAAAGGACTAATTAAATAAAATAAATTACATAAAATAAATAATGCATTGTATGTTGTATTTGTATCCCTTTTGATGGTTCTAGACAAAAAAGAATATTTTTTGATTCATTTTGGTATTCAGATGTTTGAAACTATTCGCGATAAATATTGGCCAAAGTATCACAATTGTATATAATTTTGATATCGAATGTTATATTGAGGGCTATTGGCATCGGTCACTCAAAAATCCTATCCAGTGGTACTCACACAAAATTTAAGGCGTATTGTAAAGCATTGGATTCGCGGTTATATAACAGTAGTTGATACGTTAATATTCTCGATTAAAGGGGTAGGTATACATATAGCTGGGGGGGAGTATAATGATGTTCGCAATACAACAGCATGATTTAGACACGGTAGGAGTAATGTCTGAAGGTCGTTCCGTGTGGCAAACGTCCTGATGTAGTTGACGAATAGCTGTAACCGCCTGGTCCACCGCCAGTTGTCGATGTACGTTCAGTGGAGTAGTTGTAATCACCACCGGGACCATTGCGTGCGGTACGCTCGGAAGTAGATGAATAGCTTTGAGTTTGTGGACGCGAATAGGGATCATCCGAACGGGACGAGCTTTGCGACACGCTCTTGGACGTGTACGAGTATTGTTGACTTGTCGATTGTGGCGGGGCACGTTCAGAGACCAAATTGTATCGTGGAGTCTGCAATTATTTGCAAAAAGTTTGCAAATTTTTTTTCGTTTTTGAATAAAATGTTATGATATAGATTTGTGAAAAATCGTCTAGACTACAACTCATAGGCATATATGATGTCAAAATGCATCCCAAAAGAAACAAAAAAAAATATTGTATGAAACTAGCAAAAACTAAACTACCGACTTGCTGTATTACATCCATATATATATCGTTGAGTTTCGTTGAATCGGAATCGTTAAAATGTATTGTAGAAAATAAAAACGTATGAGAGATTTCGTGTAGGTTTCCAAAAAAAAATAAAATCAGTTGAGTTTATTTATGATCAGAAATTGAAACATGTTTGAACATCAACATTAAGAGTTATATTTTAGATAAGTATTGGTATACAAAGACATAAAGATGATTTAAGTGAGTAAATGTATAATCCTAATTTGTTAGACACTTGACGCTGTTTCTATACGCTAGCATGTGTGTTACATACAGTCGCCATTCTAAGTAACAAGCACTAGACAAAAATATTAAATAAAATTTGCGCTACTACGGTATAAAGTTAATATTTCGAGAAACGAAAACACGAATTTTCCCATAATATACACATTCGATGTCGTCTAGGACTTTTGATATTTCGCCGGTTCGACATAGAACAATCGTCGATGTGGCCTCTTATCCGCTGTTGTGTTGTGAAGACGGGGCAGCACATAGTCAATACTATCCTTGGCCGTGGATGCAGCCAAACTTCCGCCAGCTTCAGTTCGCTCGGTATTTCGACGCACCATGCCCAGAACTTTCATTCGTGTTTCATCGCGCGCCGAAATATAAGGCTTAATCGGACTGGCCAACACTTCGGCACTGGGTTTGATTCCTTCGCGATTGATTTTGTCCAAAATGGAAATTCGTTCCTCGTGCTTCGGGCGTCGTTTGCCAAAGGCGGTTATCGGATCGGCAATCAGACTTGGACGTGGCACGCACGGCACCTTCTCCCAAGGAATTTCGCGTTTCTGCAAGTCATAAGTGGACTCGATGTTGGTTGTTTGGTTTTTCTTAGGGTTTTTTTTTTTTTGTTCTTGGTTACGCTAGTTTTTTCTAAGGCAGCACCCATTTCTACGCTACTTAATGCATCTACTTAAATTGCTCTTTTGAAAACTGTCCGTTATATGAAATCACGATCACATGTTGAAGCTTTTTCGAGATGGAGTGGTACATACTTTTTGAAAGGTTTGGAAAAGCAGTTAACATATGTTGTCTTAGTAGTTTTGCACAATCTACAAAAAGCGTTGCTTCGTGTGAGCACTTATAAACAATCTATGTAATTGCCTCCACTTCGTTATATCAAATCGTACCCTTTTCAATATTTATTTTTTCAGAAAGCCTATGTGAAGCTTAAGCTTAAGCTACCCAAAGCTTTGGTC
Organism: Microchrysa polita; assembly: GCA_949715475.1. NCBI lineage: Eukaryota > Metazoa > Arthropoda > Insecta > Diptera > Stratiomyidae > Microchrysa > Microchrysa polita. Next base: position 104,537,693 of record OX454417.1, read on the forward strand.
CAATTTAGGGAACTCAATCTCGAGATCTTTACATTGAAGATTCCGCGGAAAGCATTCAGTGAAGAACTGAACGCTAAGAGTCGGCATACATTATCCAATCTATTGTACAATAAAAGCACATTACAGTGGAGAAAGCTCATTTTCTCAATAATTTTGGTAGTGGAACCTAAAAAATTGGTTTTCTCCACAGAAATGAGCTTTGATTGGACAATCGATTGGATAATGTATGCCTACTCTAAGACAATTGTACAATTTGTGAATGCTTTCATTCAAAACAAACAAGAGCTTTTTACTTATTTTAAGGCCAACATTTCCTTCTATTTTGTATTTCGGGAAAAGCTCACTATCGAATTGTATCGTCTGAACCAGGCCTTACTTTTTTTACTCGTTACAACAATTAAGGAAGTACAGATTGTTTGCTTCTTGTTTTAACTGTTTTCAGTGAACACACGAATGTTATTTCATATACGGACAGTTTCCTGAAATGTTATGCTCGACACAACACTGCCAGATGACATTCATCGAATGAACTTTAGAGTAGAAAGCTTGCATTCGAAGCAGTGTCATGTCTAGCAATTTGATTCTAAAGAGCAAGGACGTCTACTACTTGGTCAGTTGGCGTAACAGGCAGCGCTAGAGCATTGGCATCATTCATCTGGTTGTAAATGGTTAAAGCGAGCTTATCCATCGGTGAGTTAAGCATCCTATTGGCTTGTAAGGCTGTTTAGTATATAGATTATGGCTGACGTCCAATTAATATTCTACTCCTATGTGCGCATAGTGTGGTTGTTAGGTATTGTTAGTTTCAGGATTTAAGTACGTGCTGTGTTGGTGTATTTTGGTGAATATTTTTCAGCTTACGGTAAATATTAACTCAGATAAATCAATAAATTTTTACATATTTTGTGGGCTAGATAAAACTGTATCTGAGTTTATATTTTCCATAATTGTTATTTGTTTCGTTAAGCTTTGAATGTGAATTTAATGAGTTTCTGTAATGGGATACAATAATTTTAAAAACCTTATTACAACATATGCATCTAGAACTGTTGTTTTTGCTCAATATGGGCTATTGGACATGTTTCAAAGTTTTTTTTTTCAAAGAAATTTTTAGTTCAAATACAATGAACTACTTTCTCTTAGCTATTTGAGGCAAGACATATTGTCTTTCATGATTTAAGGTTGATCCACACTTTTCAGTCATCATGTGATTGTACAGTAATTTGCCATACAATTTTACAGATTGTCAGTTAATTCAATGACTTGTATGGAAATGACTGTGACTGCAACTGATTACTGGATAGTGTGGATTGTCTTGTACTGATTTAATAATTACTTCACAGTCAATATATTCATTGAACAAGAAATTCTACGGAAACTACGGAATGTAAACACCGACTTAAAATTTGAGGCTTTTCGAAGGCCAAGGCAAATTAGGAGTTAGTGGCGGACTTACACATTTGCCCGCTGGTAGGCTATTCATATTCGCCGACACTACCTTATTTTTTCCCCTCGTTATCGTGCATAAATTAATACGCAAACAATCTACGTATGAGCTTCGAGCTTTCAGCGTCGCGGCTTCTGAGCATTCTTCATCTATATGTAGTTATCACAGAACAAAATTGAATGAAATGGAATAGTTCTTTTTTTAAATTGGTCCTAAAAAAGTGAATTCAAAACAGACTGACAAACATCTGGATTTGGCTTATCTATAGTGATGTGCATGCTGTTTCTATACATGGTCTAGCGCGTAGCGCATCAGTCGAGAAATACTATTAGCGTCGATTTATGCACTTCGTTTGAGCAAAAACGCAATGAATAGGATTGGTATAATTTTTAGCATTAACCTGCTGTAGCGTTTTTTTAAATTATCACGAAAAAGTAAAATTTTCGGTATTTATAGATTTAGTCAATACCAAAATATGACTTCATTAAATTTCTCATATTTAATTAAGCGTTGTATAAGCTATATATTTGCATATAACAGTTTTCGGTGCACATTACCGTTATAGAGATATTTCCAAAAAACTGCATTTTTGGATGTTTGGAACCTCAAAACTTCGCTAGGGGGGGCTTCCATCCTTGGGGATCTTTGGCCCCTTACTAACAGTCACAGGAGCTACAAATTTATCTCCGATTGGTTCTCTCAAGAGGTTACCGTTATTCAAAAATTTCCGAGAAGCGGTTTTTTGTTTAATTTTGACCCCTTGGCATTTTAAGTTGAGGTTACAGAACCAACAAATTGTTACAGGCCTCCCTCCCGAATACGTTCCCGTTATGAAGAAATTCACGAAAAAACGAAACATACCATTATAGTACGGTTCGTACCCTCATAGCGCCCTTAGAATTGCACACATCGATCTGAAATTCGGATATTTAGTTAAGCGTTGTATAGTCTACAAATTCGCTTGATAACAGTTTTCAGTGCACGTTACCGTTATAGAGATATTCCCCAAAAACTGCTTGTTCGAGAGTTCAAAAAGTTCCAAAACGACAAATCGTAAAAAAACTCGACGGACCGTACATATTGTTCAAATACCAAACACAACTTTTAAACTTTTAACAAAAACAAATTTATTGCTATCTTGGTCTTGGAGCGCTAGAAAAAATAACGACTGAAGTGCTTGATGCCAGGGTTTCTTCCTTTCGAGTTTTAAAATTTTCTTCCCTGCGTCTGTGTAGTTTAGTAGGCACGAGAGTCCGGATGTTACTATGTACGAAAGATGAAGCGGCAAAACCCACAACCCCTCTGAGTCTGAGTCTAGCAGCCAGCTTGTGCCGCCGCCGTCCTCATTAATGGAGCATATCATCATCTTTGGGCCTTCACCGCCAGCTCGTCTCTCCGTATTCCATTACAAGTGCTCTAAACTAGTAAATTGACAGGCTTAGGCTTCCCAACGACATGCTTTTTTATTACTTTATTTAACGGTTCAAGATTTTTTATTTTTATTTTGAAGAATCGAAATAACAAATCTGCGCACTTTTGTCTGAAGTTTTGCCAGTTTTGTGGTTGAAAACCTTCATCAAACTCGACATTTTCAATTTCAGTATAAGGAAAATAATTTTTTGGATCCTTTTCGCATTGATTGATTTCAAAATTCGCTTCAAAATAATTTGATCGTGATGTCCAGCTCATTAGTGTTACAGATTTAACGTTTTCGGTTTTTTTTTGACAAACTTCTGAGGAACATAAATAGCAGCCACTATTGTCTGTTTAGAGAGTGGATAATAAAGCATAGGCACAAAGAAGACATTTGGGCTTGAATTTAAGATATTACACTGGTCATGTTTGCTTCATTAATATTATTTATTCTAGTACACATTTCAAATAATGACCAAGAAATACTTATTCAAAAAAAAAATTCCCCAGATAAAAATTTATCGATATATGCAGAAATAGCTGTTGTTAAAAAATATGTATTCTGAATTCTAAAAATGTTTGACCCAAATTTGACGCCCCCTAAAGTCTGCCGTCTAGGGTCCAGCCTACTGGTAAATCCGCCACTGTCAGGTGCTCAGTCTACTAACCTAATTTGAGTAATTTATCAGTGAGCAAATTCATTATCTACCGAAACTCTTTAAATAAATGTTAACGGGCATTTTCTAACTGCATTTGTCTAATTCGAGATTCAATCCCGGCAAAACTATCACTATAATATTCCACTTTAGAACCTGTCCTTAATTTTGTGTAATGTGTATTTTTTTAATTAAGAAAACAGTGTATTTTATGTTTATTCACATAGGTGTATTTCATGCCTGTAAATTTAACAAAAAGTATTTACATGTTTAAGTGTTTTTATGGTATTTTTGAATTTCACAATATTTCGAAAAAGGATAAGTAAATAAGTCGATCGATAAAGGTTTTCTAAAGGCAACTCTAAAAATTACGTACATTCCAGGATATTTATATAACCATGCGCCATGCTATATAATATTCATTTAAATCAAATGTGAATAATATCGATAGTTATCCTGATAGGGAATATAACGCAAACGATTTACATGATAGTCTCTCAACGTATCGTGATTATCGGAATAGCTATAAACATCGCCGGGACTCCAACGTGTCCGACGATCCAAATAGGAACCGTATGTTGTCGACAACGGCACAAAATTCGAACTCCACTTTTTTTGATAGTCCTTGTCCCAATTGTCGTCGATATTCTTATAGGCGTACTGATATAAATTTCTCACATCGAATTGTTGATACATATGTGGACGTTCGTAGACCGGATAGTAGCGGGATCGCTGCAATAAATTTTCGGATTTATTGCACGAATAATCGTAAATAAGTATTTTAGTGAAATTGTGAAAAAATATAATTTGTTTTAGAAGCATGTCATAGATAGCTCATTCTCATCAGTAACATCATTTCATTTTGAGTTATATGTATAGGCTTTATGCAAAATTAAGATTAAGAATGGTTTCTGTATGGAAATTTAACGGAAATCTCACACAAATTTTATTCTTTTAATTTTTTTGGGAGGAAGCAATTAGAAATATGTTTATTAGGAAAAAACTAAACGTCCACGATGCATATAGCCATAGAGATGATGTTTTGAAATTAAAAGGATGGAACGTATGGAGTAGAAGCTCGTGAGATAGTTAAAGGGCCAAGTGACTACTTTTATAAGCTGCCATAGTAATGTCAATGAATTTTCTAATTCTGACACTGGGTACAATAAGTAAGCTTAAATTTAGTAGAGAACTATGTACAGCTTATTGACAACTGGCATTTCTTGTGAGTTATTTTAGAGCAGTGGTTCCCAATTTTTTCAGTTCGAGCCCACCTTGCGAGATCTACTGATCCTGGCGCCCCCAAGAAAATGTTGGCCAAAAACCGAAAATATATGCAAAAATTGCCAGCGGCAAAGATGCTTGTAATTTTAGGCATAAGTTCGGGAATCCATTGTCGCAATTTAAATTGTTTGAATATTTGTTTGTTAGTGCAGCCCATATTTTGGAACTATTGGAATTTTTAGGAATTATTATTCAAATTTCATGGTTTCCGCCTCCTAAATTTCGTCGTGAGTTAATCCGTCATCATGGTTTCAGCGATACGTCGAGCAGCAAAATTGATATTGATATTACTGGAGCGATGGTTGTTGCAACGCTTATGAACATCCGATTACCCCTGGTGTATTTCGAAAGAAATTCGCAGCCATAATTTATTAATGGCATCAATATTAGAGTTGTTCCCACGCCCCATTCCCTGATCGTCATGTCTCCCTAGCGGGGCGCGCCCCCCAGTTTGGAAATCACTGTTTTAGAGCTTTATTCTCTTTACCGGAATGACAATGGGTTCGAAGATTGTAATTCCTTTTTAAAAAATGTTTTTTTTACAGACTTTGATCTTATCACTATATCCACTATTTAATTTGAAGAAAAAACAGAAACTTAAAAATCTCATGACTCGCTTTACATTGAAATCGACCCTACAAAGCAACTTATTTAAAATATCAATTTTTTTAACTAAGACTATTCTTTATATTATCTATGTCTTATTTTTAGCAGGAAGTTCACAAAAAAACAGAGATAACGTATTCCGTTATAAATATTTGATTAAAAAAAATGTCATTTGTAGAACCTTGGTGCTAAATTTCTTTCATAATAGCATCAGTTTTAAATTAGGGCAGATCTACAGATTCCCAAATTGCATAAATTGACAAAAGAGTAATTTTGTCTATTTAACATGACATCTTCATTTCTTAATAAATAAAACCCTATATCTATTTTTTAAGTGTGTTTAATGCAGTTCCAAATAATATTCATTTAGCTGTAGACAACATATGCCTGGAAGGGACAGAATTCAATTTTCTTATTTGGAGCAATCCAAGGTGGGGTCAGTCGACATAATGACAACAGTTTAGCTGCATTCTCAAAGAAATCCTGTTTTCTTTGATATTCATCCAACCATAACCAAATCAAAGACTACGTGGACATCAAAGTTTAAAATCATATTTACAGAATTATTGTATTTCTCAATGAAATCAATCGCCAAAAAAATAGCAAATCAGAAAATGAAAAATAATTTCTTCAATTTCGAATTATCCGAAATTTGCTAAATCTATTTCAGATTCAAGTAATCATCAGTCGCACGACTGGATTTTTTTTTTTTAAATTACATATTGAATTTGGCATTGTATCACTCGTGGAGAGATCAACTACAAACAGCTACATTAAACTTATACATATGTATATCTGCCTAAGTATGTTTTCCTCTCATACATATGCAATAATCCCCAAATGGCTGACCAACCGCCGAATCCAAAAAAAAAGATGATTTTCCGAACAGCCAATAATTCACAGCCTGACTCATTCACTTTTAAAAGCGCCTATGAGGTAATTCAATCTGCGCACGCACATAAGTTCTGAAATACACTTTTAATCCAAAAATAAAATTTTCTCCGTATCAAATTGAAGGAGAAGAGCCTTACATTTTAGCAAAGAATATGTATATGTATGTCCATTTGTTTGCTGATGAATTTTGAGTGATTCACTAATACAAGAAGCAGTAGGGAGAGAAGCACGCACTAACATAAAAAGATATAATTTTGATTTTACATTTGCGTACAACGTACATGGACAATTAAAATATACTCAGCTATTAATACGAGTCAAAAATAAGTGTCAGCTAAAATTTTAATGATGAGATTTCTTATTTTTATTACTAAAATTATTTAAATACCATATGAAAACTTCTAGGTGTTTTATTTGCCATTATGTAGAAATAAAAAAAAGGAACACAGTTTTTTTTTTCAGTGTAGATTTATGAATATGTTTTCACCCATAAATGGACTTGAAATAGTTTCAGTCAATGAAAAGGCCAAATCAAAGTCAAACCAAGCAACAACAAAATTTGTCTGAGAATGTACCGTTATCAAAGTCATTTTAATATCCAAAAAAGAAGCCGGAATCACGGAACAAATAAAGCCCTTCAGCTCTCCCGTATGTCTGGAACATGGTGATTCCAGCTATCTTTGAAATTACCGCCATTTCATTCGCTGAATTTAATTATGCATTTCCGTCGAAAATTCTGCAATTCAAATGACATAAACCATGGCCCAAACGGTTTATATCCACCCCACGAAATTTTGCACAAATTTTTATGCGAAACCGCCCATATTGCGGGCCTTCTAACTGCAGTGAAACCTGTCTAAGTCCACTATTGCCTAAAAGAGTCAATTCATTTATTTATTAAATTTAAGCCCCATAATTATTTGGAGGCAAATTCGAGCGCATCAATGATATGCAAAACAACTTTTTTAATAAAAAGGAGAACATTTTGAACCTCTGGAGATATAGTCCAGTGAAAATATACCAATTCAGGCCTCCAAATAGAAAAAAAAATTGAGTAAGGCTAATTTTTGTTGTTTTTGAATCAGTGGGCTCCCAGGAATCTAAAACTCATTTTGCTGAAAAAAAATGTTGATCGAAAAGGTCCCAAAAAGGACAAAAAAGGATACTCTTTAACCCTTCTGTCGGCACCTACTACAATATGCATATTATATACCCAATAGGTCTGGCTGGACCTACTGAGAAAACAATTTTATTTTTTAGAAAAAGTGAAATTTTTATCGGAAGAATCATTCTACCCATTCTTTACAGCCATTTATAATCAATAAAAGCATTAAAATCGTTTTTGTAGATATACTGGAAGCGTTTTTAAGGAGACATATTTTGAGGTGGTATAAGTACAAACATGTTTCTCCCTTATTTTCTTCTTTTTTTTGCTTCTCTTCTTTCATTGCGTATCCGTACTGAAAGTTTAATCGAATTTTCCGATTCCAATATCTTTGGGAAAATATTTGGTGCTTTGTTGGTAGATTTTACCCCGATATTAGTCTGCAGATTTGGGGAAATAGATAGAAAGAAATAGGGAATTTTCAGGCGCAAAAATAATTTCATTCTAAATTTTCCGTAAATATCTCAATTAAATTTATTTAGAAACACGTTCGTAAGTCGCCAATACTTAGTTCTTACTACAAAGGAAATAAAACTCATTTGAATTTCCTAGAATCAAATCTCAGTTGATTAGGTGATGTTATAAGATGTGATAAAATTGGGCATATCCAATTTCCGAACTTCAGGGCTTTTTAAAGCAAAATCTCAGAAAATGTTATGGTTTATCGTACAAATTGAATCTTAATAACATCATTACATCATAAATAAGAGAATTTTAAGAGAATTTAATATTTTCACTTTTTACCTCAAGACAAAAATGGGGGGAAAAACTATAGGTCTGGCCAGACCTATTGGGTATCAAAAAGCACTATAAATTTAAAATCATCAAAAACATACTCAAAACTTCAACCGATTTTTTCAAATTTTTGCCAAATGCTTCTAAACATATTATTCTAGGATATCATGAAATATGAAATCGCTGCGATTTCATCTTCTATACTTTTTTGACCAAAATATAGTGCCAAAGGTCTGGCCAGACCTTTGTGCCGACAGAAGGGTTAATCCTTGACCGGAGCTTGGCATGCGGAGTATCATATCAAAGGGGACGTTGAGTACATTACATATCCGGTATTTGTTTTCTGTTTCAAGGACCTTCAACGGAATAAATCGAGCTTAAATGGAACATTTTCGTGTTTCCCGTGTATCTTTCCAAAGCAATAACTACGAGAATAATTCAAGTTGTGACTACTTTTATCACTTTTCAGAATCCATCTATTTGAAATGCTAATATGACTGGACAAATATTTGTTTCACGAACTTTATTTTGTTCATATATGTACATTGAAAATTTATTTCCCTTCTTTTATAAAAAAATAAATAAAAAATCTTTTGGTCCGGCCAATGTTAATTTTGATGCGTCAACGCGTTTTCGATTTGGAGTTTTAGGAACAAGGAACACAACAATTTTTATTGAATTAATTCGAAAACGAAATCGTTTGCATTCAGAGCGAGTTATGAGAATTAAACGTTTCTTTTAAAAAAAAAGTTCACTAAGAAGATGTTACGGGCTACTCTAGTTATCCTATATTTAAACGAGAAACAGATCAAACGCGGCAGTCATTAACAGAAAAACGACATTTTAGCATACACACGACGTTTGGTGAACTACATACAGGGCCAAATGACGCCTACAAAAATTGAATGATCTAATTGGACGCTTCCGCTGCTGCAATTTACTGCGGGTACATACAGAGTAAAATTTTTATGGACAAATTTATTATTGATGGACCACTACATCTCGTCTGATGAACAAGTGGTCGCTTAACCCGTTGCGTCACAGGTACGTCCAGTGGACGTATACTCGACATATAAAACGATATTTTTTTATTTTATTTTTTATTTTATTAGATTAGATATACGTTATAGTATAACTCAAAAGCCTTATCTACCCCGACTGTCTGGTTTTCTTCTATTCGTTCACCAATTTGTTACTGATAATGGGGTAAAGAATATTTTTCGATCAGCATTACCCCCTGGCCTGAGTAACTGTGTTTCTCAAACTATATACGTCTATCAGACGTAGCCTGTGATCCGCACTACTTTTTTTCTGTTCGTCTAGGATTCTTCTCACCCGGAGTTGGATTTTTGGTTGATTTAGGTTACTTATTGTATGTAACAAATATTATAATGTACTAATGAATGCGATATTCGGAAACTGATTTCTTGGAAATTGTTGTTGTAACTGTATAAAATGACAACAACAACAAACAGGAATTCAAATGGTGACGGACTTTTACTCTTTGTGATTTAATTATTATTATTGTGCAAATAACAATTTTTTAAAAACAGATGCTAAAGTATTTTTGTATTTCAAAGTTATTGAACTAACTGTAGCTGTAGATTTCGAAGTGACATATTCATGAATTTTTTTTTAAAAAATCTTAAAAAGCGCGCTTAAAAATTGTAATATTAAAAAAATAATTTTGTGTTCTAAAACTATTATTTTTTATTTTAGAAACAATTTTTTGAAATATGTATTTATATACGTAGCAATCATTTTTTCTAGTGAAGATTATTTAAGAAATAGCCGAAAATGCATAATATGTAATTAAATAATTAAAAATTAAAAACTGATTTTTTATATTATAACTACGTTGTTCTTTTTCTTTTTACTTCGCTAAAATAATTAAAAGACCATGGTTAATCATTTGCTAAACCAAAACATTGAATAAAGCAGAAAAAAATAAGAAAATAAAAGAATTTCCCTCATATAGGTACGTCTGTCAGAGGTACCTGTGATCACCACTGATTTTTATAGCCTGTGACGCAACGGGTTAACACGGGGAACAATTGGTATGGTGTTGTGAGAGCTAATTCCGTTCCTGAAAAAATTCGTCATTATAAAAGGGACTCGCTTAATACAGGGGGTCTTTTAGACAGGTTTTACTGTATTGAAATGCTTCACAAGATTTCAATATTTTTCTGCTGGGTCGTGACTGTCAGTTTATTTTACTAATAATTGGGCGGCTCAGCAATTTGTTTCAGTGCAAAAAATTGTAGACAAATTGTCGATAAAATCTCTTTAATTATAAACTCATTCATCAGTCATCATCATCACTATAAACAGGACAGAATCATCCAGTAAAACAATGATAACACGAATCACATTATTCGTTCAATGGAAATATTTATCTATAAAACATATCGGTTGAAGCTCCGGTTATTTTCAGCTGCAATTGTCTTAGAGGACACTTTTTTCGCACAAACACGGAGAATCCATGAACTTCGAATACAACGAAACTCCATGTTAAAAAAATGACAGCTGGATAACTTGTATTCTTTTATATGAAGTTTCGTTGTATTCGGAACTAGGGATGTCAAAAACCGGACGGTTAGTCCGAAAACCGGTACTTTGAGAACGGTTAACCGTTTTTTTTTCAGTTTTTTTCCTACTCCCGGTTTTAATCGGGACGGTTGTTTGTCCATCCAGTTAAAACCGGGAAAAAATTCTTTCAAAATGCATACAATTTTTTATATTTTCTTGATTTTTCAGTCAGCAATTCTTTTACTTGTCCCTTATGAAAAATTTTGTATTAAATTTCAGCCCTTCTTAAGCATAAAGACCACTCTCCTTATTGCTGCAGGGTGCGCCAGAGAAACCTACTTACTTGAAGGGTCAATAAAAATATAAGAAAGTACTTCATAGTTATTGTTTTAATTCTTTCTATTTGAGAATACAATATCCCAATTTTCTTTTCATACAGCCTTAAAAATGACATCGGTTAAATGGCGACCCCCATTCTGCATACACTAAGTAGATTTTTTAGGTTCATCTCCACTCTTTGCAGCATATTAATGGGTATGCAGGCAATGGCGCCGCGAATATTGTTCTTGGGGTGAGCTATGGTTGGGGGGTCGATCGACATAAACCAGGGACTTCAAATAACCCCAAATCCGCCAATTCTGGAGATCGCCTCTGAGAGTGATAAGGTGTTCGGGAAAATTTTGTCGCAACAAATTCATTGAGCCTCGTGCTGTGTGTGTTGTGACTCCATCTTGCTGAAACCACACTTCTCTTTCCGAAAAATCCTCGATCAAGTTCCTAGTAAACGACCTCTAGAAAAGGAGCTCTCGACAGCAAAGGCCCGCTGCTCTCTACACCAGAGCATGATGGTAACTAGCTACCTAAACTCACCGCTCGGCAGTTTGTTTTTTTAAATAAATAAGTTTCTCTGGCGCACCCTGTACGCGCATTTTATTTGATTTGGTATTCGATACGAATACCAGCAATACGAGTGTGTATGCATTTTTTTACTAAAATTCTAAGCAAATCGATGAAAAGACTCGATTAGCCGAAAAACCGGTACTTTCTTCTTCTTCTTCCTTGCCTCGTTCTTTATACCGCTCCACGGTTCCGCGTTGCTCGACCTGCGGTGTAGGCACATCGCCCGTTTTGGCGATAATTTCTCAGCATATTTCTACAGGCAGCTCTATCTTGGATCGTGTCATCGCCGAGACCAATGCGTTGTTGTTGCTTTTTCATTTGACATATCCAGGTGTTCTTCGGTCTGCCTCTGGCCTTGGGTCCATCAAGTGGAACTTCCATTGATATCCGGTACTTTGATGTCGGTTAAAACCGGACGGTCTAACCGGCTTTGCAAGAAACCTAAAACAAACCGAAAACCGGGTTATGGGCCGGTTTTTGACATCCCTATTCGGAACCGCCATGGATTCGACGTGTGTTTGGGACCTTAAGAAGCCATTGAAAAATGCAACTGCGTGACTAAGTTCATCGTCAATCTAACCATGTCATTATGGCCGAAGTTTAACGTTCAAAAAGACTCACAGAACAGAGTTCGGTTTCAGTCTTCTTCTACCGATCAACACTCTTCTGGCTAGGTTCAACAAAATTAGAGAATGATATTGCTTGGCTGCGATTTATGTGCTCGTTGCAAATTCTTTATTACAAAAAGAAAAAACATCGCTACCGAATTGCGGATCAAATTTATTTAATACGTTAGGAATGAGAGGATTAAAACTGGGAAATCTGCGTGTGAACAAGCGCGAGACCTTCCGCGGCTTCGCAGGTCGACTTCATTAAACGAACAGAAAGCTCAACCCTCTTTGGACAGATGAGGCGGTCACGCAATCCGTCTTCCTACCATATGCGTTTTACCCTTGCCTTATGATTGATCAGTGTTTTAAATTTCGATGGCATACGACCTCTATCGTTCTGAGGCATGCAAACAATGTTCGTCACACCTCACCAGCTGATTTTCTATCCGATGCCCAAGTTCCAGTCAGCTACACACCCACTTCGCTCAATAAATACCATCCCCACAGCTGCTTAATTCGAAACGGCGGACTGGGAAACCGCGGTCAAGTTCAGGGATTCGAGTGATGTGTGTCAGGTGGAGGACGATAAAGGAAAAAGAGAGCAGTTTTATTTGAAAGCATGGAGATCGAGCGAAACACGCCTTGGCCGAAAAAAGACTTCTTCGAAAACTCCTTCATTCCAGGGGCGAGTTTCGATTAGAAAGGGAGGCGCCCAACATTTTATGTCGGCAGGGGCGCCGCAGGCCCGATTATTTTAAAAAGTGTTCAGTGGATTTAGATCCCACCCCAGCCGGATCCGCGGAGCAAAAATAAGATGGAGCCTTTTCTAGTCGGCTTCTCTTTTCACGATTTTTCTCCCCATTTTGACCCGCGTGGTTGTATTGTGTTACCTTATGGCATGCGATATTCCTTCTTTATTGTAAAAGGATAGGGGCAAAGAGTGACACAAACCCCATCCGTCATTCACGCACTGAGCACGCGCTCTACGTAACCTGCACGGTTGAAGACGCAATGGGTTCGTTCCCTGGGCATCTTACAAAAAATCACAAATTTGAAATTAATCAAATCAAAAATATTTGTTCGCGTTACAAACGGGCATGAAAGAATGTCTTTCCCTTTATAAAAATGTTTGGCCAGCTATCGCTTTTCCAACCAACAATGTTCCCGCGTAAAAGTGAATGGCGTAGAAATGAATATGCAGCATCAGCTAAGAAAAATAACTTTTGCAAAGGGGACTTATGACAGTTCATAAGGATTTCTGTCTTGATACCGGAAATGCCTTTATGCCCTATTTAATCAAGAAAGAATGAACGAAAACCCAATTTAAACTTAAGCAGTAGATACTAACGTTCATTATTTTAAATTTTCTTTTAATAAACAAAATATGTACACAAAAGCCACACCTTGATTTTACACAGAATTTCGTAAAAATTTCTTTTGATTGCTTCATTAACCAGGTGTGATTTTGTCGTCAGTTCAAATTGAAAAAGGTTAAATTTATTTATAAAAAAAAAATTGGCACTTTGAAAATAGAAACACACAAAGTTCGCTCGACCGTGAAATTGAATCCTTGACAAACCATTTGTAACAACCTTGTACCCCGCAAGTGTCATTTTTGTGCGACTATAAATCAAATATGTTTGGTTTTTATTTTTCAAACACATCTTTAAATGATGATACATCTTAATTTCTGTAAACGCTACATTTTCCCATCACATTAGACAATTTTGGAAACCCAAAAAAAAACATAACTGTGAAATGAAAATATAAAATGTTTGCCAAGATATTACGTCAACTGCTATATAGATTTCAAATAAAACATCAACCACTGTGCATTAGTATCCATATCATTCGTATAGAAGAGAAACATCTTTCTCAAATGCGCAAAAAATGATTTCTATCTCTCTCTATAAGTTTTTATGATGAGCTGCGAACATTTCAACGAAAATATCGGATTTTCCACTCCAAACATCTACACATATACGAAAGCGCGAAATTCCTTTTGACCACTCGCTCGCTCGATGACTGACTATTACATACAGATGCTTTATTTATCTTTGAATTTTTATTAGATTTTCTTCAGCTCGGAGCTTATATAATAAATTATTTTTAGAATTTTCCACCTTTTCGAAAAATATTTAATGAACATTTTTGTAGAATTTCGGTGAGATTTATTGAAAATTATATTTTTGAATTTAATTTTTTTTTATATTAAAATAAAGAAAATAGTGAATTCCAGAGATAACATTTACAAATATGGGAGAGAATAAAATGCGATATCCATGACGATAGAAAATATATTACGTTTCTTATATAGTTCGTTGAAAACACTCATAATCGATAGAAATTTATAATAAAAGATTTGAAGATTCAAACGTGTTTCAATTCCTTGTTTTCGTCGAAAACTATGCATTGTGTTGTTTTGTTTTGTTGATGGAGTATTTAATATTGTATGTCTTTTTTTTTCAAATGATCAGAACTATTAAAATATTTCATTCTTAACAAAAAACTGTAAATTGTTTGTTTATATTCAAAAATACTCCATGGGAAACTACAAAACAACAAATACCTTATTTGGACAACGTGTCATTCGAAGAAGTTGAAGAAAAAAAAACGGATAAATCAAAATAGAGTAAAACAGCAAGTAGGATAGGTAACAAAGCACATAATAAGCATGAACTGAAAAAAATATTTGCACTATAATCCATCAAAATTTTGGAAACTTCGATCAAAAACTCCACTCACTGCATATTTCATCAAATTTTTGATATTTCAAATAATTGAAAGTCTTTTCTTTTCCTTTAACTACGCACTATACAAATCCTTTATTACTTGTTTCGTAGGCATTTTCAAGGACTGTTTATTTTTTCGAATTGCAAATATTTTTTTTATAATTCACATTTTTACACACTATAAAAAAATTCTTCATTTTTGTACAGGATTTATGCTTTTTTTTAATAAACCACACTACACGATTTACGGACTTATTTTTTTTTTGTTGGGTTCAAAAAAATTCGCCAAAAAAAATTTTTTTTTTTAAGTTTTGATTTCAAAAAAACTTTTGAGACAAATTAGAAATTATTTTAGATTTAGATGCAGTTCTCTTACCGAAACTGTGTACGACGAAACCGTTGGTCGTGTGTATGAACGGCGGGAAGTATAGTAGTCACTTTCGTAAACCATTTTGAATTTCGATTATTTTCACCGGTTTATTTTATTTTAACTTTATGAATTTAGCACAGTATGTACCAAATATACCACTACCCAAATAACAACAACCAAAAAATTGTTTCGATTGAGAGAAGATGTTAACTAAACGCCCGTTCGAGATGTTCTGATTTCGGTTCGGCGCGATGAAGCGATGATTTTTCTTGGCGAATGTATCGAATGGGTATTTACACACACATATGGACACACGCAGTACAGTACAACGGTATGATGCCAAATTATTTTTGGAAACACCACTCATCATAGTGGATGTAAGAGAGTGTTGTTGGTTTTGAATCGTTTTTTTTTTTTCGTTGTTTTATTTTTTTGCGTTGATATGTTTGGAGTATCGAATCGAAAGTTTAACACACTGTGTCCTGTTTTCAAGTGGTTTGCCTGGTTTCTCCTTAACATTAGGACATGTAAGGTAAAATTAACGAAAGTAAGTTTTCTTTTCCTTATAGAGATGGGGACTTTTCAAAAGATACTGCATGCTGCAAAGACCCACCGGCATGTAATTATGTCGGAATTCTACAGACAAAACCTAGAAAACTCTTTCGTCACCGCTTCACCCTGCAGGACCACCTTTCGGTATAGCCTAACAGGGACAATTCCAGCTAAGTAGCCATGGACTCGGGTTGCAGGATTCCGTCTACGCTCCTCCCTCTGTAGCTACATGTGAACCAGCATAATTAGGTTTTCGTATCTCAGGCCTTTTCTCATTTTTCGCATCTTCCGCAACTCCCTTGCATTTCGGACAGTCTAGCGAGTCGTCCAGCTTAAACCAATACAATTATTGTCGGTACACTCCGTGGCCCGTTAAGAACTTTGAGTTCCGAAGGTCGATGGAATGATCGCATCCCACTAGTAACTGACAATGGACACTGACCAAGGATAATGTCAGTGGCAAACGCTTAGAGTACGGCCAACGATAGTATGAAATTTTAACCTCCCCTTGGAAACTGATTACACTAGTCCCAGTCCCAGGTATGCTGGATTCCGTCAAGGGATCACTGGGATAACAATGCACCCCTGGCTACAGGGTTTTTGGTATTCTACACAGATGGCTCTAAGATGGATGAAGGAGTTAGTATTGGAGTCCGCTCGGATGGACTAGACATTAACATGGCACACTGTCTACCTGTCTACTATAGTGTTCTTCATGCGGAAATTTCTTCAATTAAGGAAACCCTAACCTGATTGGGAAATCATGTCGTCACGATGAGGGATGTCATCATATACACTGACAGTCAGGGGGCAATTCGATCTCTCGAATCTGTCCTGGTTGGTTGGTTGGTAAAATTGGTGGCTTAGGCAGAGGCTAGCCAAAGCCCAATTAGCGCATAAAGCACCGTTTTGAAACCATAAACTCCGTGAAGTTTAGCTAGTGTATATGATGAAGGTTAGGTAATGAATTTAGGAGTGGGGAGGTGCCTTGAACTAGCCAGTGTTATTTAGGAAGTACAGCAGCTACCGTATTTTCACAATTGCCGCATACTCCAAGCCTCCCAGAAAAGCCCTACTGAGCGTCCTATACCGAATTCTGGCAAGACCCGGGCATTCACACAGAAAGTGAATCAGGGTTTCTCTCTCATTTACATTACCGCAGCTACGGCAATGCCCAGCCTGGCAGCGTGGAACCCCATTGGCCAGTGCCCCGTGATAACAGCAGTAAGCTTGGCGATATCTTACCTCGACGCGGTTTAGTCAGAATCTCAGACGTTCTTTTCCAGTCGTAGGAGGGCCACATCTTCCTTGATGTAACGATAAGCTTGGCGATATCTTACCTCGACGCGGTTTAGTCAGAATCTCAGACGTTCTTTTCCAGTCGTAGGAGGGCCACATCTTCCTTGATGTAACGCAAGTCCTCAGATTTCGCCAGTTGGAATTAGCAGCCCTTATATAGTGGGTGGAGATCTTACTCATAACAGCTGCCATCGGGACGCAAACACGCTCTGCATGAGAGCTGTCAAGAGTGGCTCCCTTTTTGGCTAGTTCGTCAGCTATCTCGTTACCCTCTATGTTCCTGTGTCCGGGTACCCAGAGTAGGGTGATTCTTTGTCGTGTGCCAAGGCTGGTTAATGCTTCGTCACATACTTCAACAACCTTGGAGGGCGTCTTCACCGATTGTAAAGCCATGATAGTAGCCTGACTATCTGAGCAGATGGCATGGTCAGGAAGACGGTAATATTCAGAGATACTTTGTGATCTGCAGAAGATTCCAGCACCCACGCCACATCCTTCGGGCATGTTTGCATGCCCCCTGTGATGCTAAGGCAAGCCGATCTCTGCACTCTACCAAGTTTTGTTACATTATAGCGTTTACTGAGCGCTGGCCACCAGACAAGTAACCCATATGTTAGGATGGGTCGTAGCCTCTTATATTTCGGGGTTAGAGAATCATCGAAAATCGCTTTATTGTTTTTCAAAATATTCCCAGATCTGCTACAGTATGTAGTTGTCCCATTCCGAAATATAGAAGGCACCATGTACCACCGCCGTGTACACCCAGAGTACCATGTTTGGCTTGCGACCCCTGACTACATCAAAAACTGCCGCTCAGCTCTAAAGGACCACATAAACTCAACGATTCATCGGCCGAACAAAGCTCATTTCTGTGGAGAAAGCACATTTTCTGTGGAAAAAGCTCATTTTCTCTTGTGAATTCGGTAGTGGAACCTAAAAAATGTGCTTTCTCCACAGAAATGAGCTTTGATCGGCCGATAAATCGTCAGGTTTGTGGCGCCCTTAAGAGTGCTGGGTCAATACAATAGTTCAACATGGTTCTTTGGTGGATACCAGGTCATAGTGGATTTAAAGGGAACTACAATGCAAACCATCTCGCTCGTAATGCGCCGCTATGACTTTAGAGGCCGACCGCAATAATATAAAAATGCCAATCGCTTCTTGTAAACAGGCAATAGAAACAACTGTAATGCTTAAGGCAAGTGCAAGATGGTCTAACGGTACCACATGTGCTACAACAAGATTAATTTGGCCACGACTTGACGCGGCCAGGTCGACTATTTTACTGTCAATAGACAGGAAACATATCGGCAAGGTGGTCGGGATCATAACGAGGCACTGTCCTATCGGGGAGCACGCCAGGAGGCTCAGAATTCCCCATAACGACTTTTGTCGTAGTTGCGACGACGAAGAAGAGGAAGAGAGTGTACATCATTTTCTCTGCAATTGTCCAGCCCTGGCCGAGAAACGGAGACGTTTTCTTGGCTCATTGTATTTTCACGATACAGATGATCGATCCTCGTGGTGTGAGCCCACTATCGCTCAACAAATATATTGCCAGCACGGGCTGATTTTCAGCTTAGGTGTTAACTTAAAGGTACGTTTCACTCGGTGTTGGTCTAAGTGCGCTAAGTGATTGTCACTTGGCGGCCCCTATACCTAACCCAACCTAAGGATAATGGCAATCCCATTTGCCAGAGCAACCCGAATGCTCAGTTGCGGATGAAAAAGTCACTTAGGTAAAATTAATCTTCTTCTCCCTTGCCTCGTTCTTTACACCGCTCCATGATTTCGCGTTGCTCGACCTGCGGTGTAGACACATTGCCCGTTTTGGCGGTAATATCTCAGCATATTTCTACAGGCAGCTCTATCTTGGATCGTGTCATCGCCGAGACTTAGGTTAAATTAATAACCGTTTCAAATCCAATTTTTACCGTATAGTAGTATTTTTAAAAAAAAGCTAAGTTCAATAATTGCCTAGTAAATTTAAAGTTTTGGCAAAAAAATTAATTTTGTTGGTATCGGTCAAAACAGCTTAAATTTCTGGAGCATACATGGATCCTTCAGTGGGTTGTCATTCTGGGGCGGACATCCACAAGATTCGGAATTAGCAACCCAAACTTACCTACCTTAATGATTCTGACCCGCTGATTGGACTAGCATTCCGACGGAAATCGCGGTATCAGTCTGAAGCGAGCAAGCCCAAATTCTACGCTTTCTAAGCTGAAAGGGTATATTAACTTTAAAATGAAGTTTGTAACGCATTGAAGGAAGCATCTCAAACTTTTCAATTTTGGTTCTGCTAAGGACAATTTTCTTATTTGTAATTTCGCCAGTGGCCAAAATTAGCCTCGGTCTGTTTTTTTTTTTAATTTAAATTTCTGTATAAGCCACGCTAGTGTTTTTGAAATTTGACAAGCTTGTAGAACATTCTGGCGTCCATAATTTCATTAAATTTCAACGTCCTACCCTACCCGTCAGCCTTCATAAGTTACAGCCGTCCAAACCGCACTTTTGTGCTTTTCAGTAGAAGATTTACAAAAACTCGCGACTTAATGGCTGAACAAAAATCCTGAAATTCAGCCGAGTCGTAGAGCACTCCAGTAGCCACTTCTGGTGAAAATTGTCTAGGTTGTAACTATCACTGTTTGGAAGTTACAGCCGTCCAAATATGCCACCGGAAAAAAACGTAATACTGGAATACACTCTGAAGTGAATAGCAAAAAATTGCCACTGATCCGTAACGCAAAATTGGCTACCGTGGCGGTGCAATGACCCAGGACCAAAAATATTTCATTCAAATTTACTGTGTCTGTGACCAACCGTGAATAGCGTAGTATTCGAGTAACAGTAGTACCGAAAGTACCGAATACAAAGTAACGATTACTTGGAAGAAACGTAACGAATCTCTCACCGATTACTGAAATGTAACTAAAGTTGACATCATCAAATGAAAAAATAAGAATTCCTTCACTTTTTTATCATTTTCTGAACTTTTAAATAAGTTCATAACAACTCACGCATTTAAACGTATCTGCGTTGGTGGATGCTTATTAAAAACACAAAACAGCTGTAATCTATACTGTCTATAGAAACGTCATCACTTCAACGGAAATTGACGTCATTGTTAAAATTTTTCAAGTTAATCGAAAATCATCATATGAATTGTATTTCGCTTGCCAATCTGAAGCATATGACTAAAATTAGCCATTGACCACTACTACCTACGCAGTTCTTTATTATACACACTCTCGTAGATACAAATACACTTTGAGTAGACTTTTCCTTCTAGTGTATTGAATTTTCTCTCATACTCTACATGCATTTTGGCTGCAATTTCAATTTTTATTATAAACACCACAAATTATAACGAGCTCTTGTCTTACGCTAAATTAACGTCATTTCGAGGCGAAAAGAATTTCAGTGAAAATTGCCAATTCATATATGCGCGAAATTCGAGGCCGGTATACTCATAATAATAATAATAATAATTGCAAAAAGCCATTTTCACATCAAGGTGCGGTGCAAAAATTAATAATTTGCAAAAATTATGCGTTAGATAATCTTGTTAAGTGTCAAAAATTTGGTTTATGAAAAATTGCGGTAGACATGATGCTGCGATTGAATGATTTTGAAAATATTTATAGGTCGGATGGGGATGGAATTTGCCATCGACTTGATGTGTTTACATTAGAAAACTTTATAGGAGAACTCTTAGTTGGTGTTTTTTTGTTTGTTTGTGTTTTCTTTCATTCTACGTTTGTGCGGCTTAATTTAGCACAATTGGAAACTTACTCGCAAACTACGCATTTTAAAATCTAAGACAGAAGTGTGTTTGAATGGCTGAGTGTCCAAGTTAGAAGAATTTAGTGATATATCGAATGATTCATTGCGAACTTGAATGTTTTTTTGAAAGTTATTCATTTCAATATCAATTTTCGGACTGCACAAAGCCTTTTAAAGTACATTTTCATTGCATATAATTGTTTATGTATATGTAATCAATTTTTATTTTTAATTATTTTTTGGGAATTTAAGAAAAAAAAATTGATTCAAATGGGCGTAGTAGCACATCAACTAAAGGGAGTCCCCAAATTATCAAAAGATTTAAATTGACCAACAAATTACAGTTATATTCCATTCTAATTTTTTCTATTTATTGGATTGTACACTCAAAAAACAAATATATCTATCACAGATATAATAGACGGAGACATAAAATATATCTGTATAGCAGATATATTCATTTATATGAGCCTAATTCTGCTAAGGAAATATCTTTTCTAAGGCAGCAAAAATGTATCACATACGGCTACACTCAGAAAAATTTCAAAGGGGAAATCCTATTAAACCAATCATTTTGTCCCATTATTTTTAGTCAATAGGAAAAATCAAATTACTTTAAAAATATACGAACCATTACTTTCACTCGATAAATATCCGTTTGTTTTAATAGTTGACTCATTTAAAATTAAACACATGGTCTAGTTATTTTCCAATAGGAAATTGAACAGCCGATTTGCTAGTACTCTTTATAACTTACCATGTCACGGGGAGGCAACCGAATGATCTCGACTACGGAGCATGATGTTGGTTATCTTGCAAAATACATCTATAGTAAAACTTAGTTATAACGATCGCGGATATAACGATTTCCCGGCTATACCGCTCTTTTTTCTCGGTCCCGGTCTCATAAGCATTTATTACAGGGAATTTCGATTCGTTATAGCGTTACAATTTCCTAGTTATAACGCTTTTTTCCCAGTCTCATTTTCTTAAAACAATTTATATTGACAAGTTCATTGAGCACGTATTCTATCTTTACATTGTATCAAATAATCACAAACAAGACCATGATGCACAAGTTGTTCCGTTAATTCACATTAAGGTCAAATTTCCTGGAAAAGGAAAGACTTAACAACAATTGAAAGTATAATTGAAGATCTCTTAATTGCATCAGCATCCGCCGACACTGAAGAGAACAAGAAAGAGGCGTCAAGCATGCAGAAAACATTTCCAGTCCTAGTTGCAGTAAAGAAGATTCGAGCAATTTTTGCCTATAACATGGACATAGAGGAAGGATCTTTCAATAAATTGAAAACCTCAGTATTACTGAAGTCTGTTGCCAGTCTAAAACAAAAAAAAATATCTGTTTTTTTTTTAAGCCAGCAATCAATTATCATGTCCTTATTATTTCATTCCATGCAGTGCCGGATTAACCTCGTGGCAGAAGGTGGCAAATGCCACGGGCCCCGCACCTTGAGGGGGCCCCACGCTCAGCTTTAAAAAAAATCAATAATAACCAAATTCTAAAAACGAGTGTTAGTATTTTCAATGCATATAGTCATACGAGTACAATAAGGTTTCTTTATGGTAATAACTCTTCGGACAAATGGCCTCTTTTATGTCATAATTTCCCATGAATACTTTGCATGGATTCGGCTGAATTTGGTTGCCGATATCGCGACTTCCCAATGTTCGTCTTTCTCCCCTTAATTAGACGATAATTATGAGGGGAATATGTACAAATGATTTCAAAAACAGAGCCATGTAGCCCGTGAAACAATTAAATTCTTCCAAACATTTCTTTTCGGTTATGAGAATTTGCCCTAGATCGTGTGGTTTGACTCGAGTCGATTTCTTTTTATGGGTTTATTTTATATAGAAGAGTTTTATCAATAAATCATATTAAAAGTGAAACTCAACGCTGCACGGACGAAACTCGGCGTAATTGGTTTTTTCTTTTTTTTCGTTGGAAATCTCAGTTTTGTACAACTTGTTTTTTCGATCACCACATCTATCAAGCTCGGTGACTCAGGCTTATTTTGAAAAAGGGTTATGTAACTATATAAAGCTTCAATTTGGCAAAATTATGTTATAAAATATGTTTAAACAGAATTATACATAACTGGGCCAACAACAGATACAACCAGGAAAATCAAAAAAATCAACTACCACACGATCATTCAAACTAACCACAAATTTCTCATTTAGGGCTAAAGTTCAAAGTCTTCAGTACATCGATGGGCAATATTTTTCCCTCGGGCCACTGTAATGTCGCTGTCATTATTATCTTAAATTAACAGGGACACACGACCCGAGTACTTATGATTTGATGGTAAAATTGGCTGATCAATTCGACTTAAGTAAACAGAAACACTCTTGTCAAAATGAAATTCTCTAAACGTACAGTTTTAGCCAAGGAGAAGCTGGTCAGAGAGTTACGATACATTAAAGCATTTGATTTGACGCCAAAATTGTCATAGTTGAAGTGCACCATCCACACAAAACATCATTTCACGCTGGATAATCGCAAAAGTAGATACGCTAAAATTTTTAGATATTTTACTTTAGGCAAGATTCTTGAAACCGAAATATAAAGGGTGTCCCGCATTGGGTGGTCAATACTGTAAGGGTTGATAGCGCAACTTGTTTCAGCAAGAAAATTTCCAATACAATCGGAATTTTTTTTACCGTTACCTTGTTATCGCTCTTTTTGTGAAAGTCATCGAAAAGCATGAATTGTCACGCAAAATCGTAATTTGCAGCACTCCTGATGACTTAATCCAATAAAAACAATAATACTCAAACTTAACAGAAATTTTAAAATAGATTTTTCATCGAAAATTCAAACAGTAATTGCATAACGGTGCTTTATACGTACAACTCTGCAAAGTTGATGAAAGTTGCTTTAACATGTTGGCTTTCCAACGGTATATCACTTTTCTTATTTACATTGAAGAATTTTAGGTAAACACGCACTGAATGGTAAAAATCATGGCTTCAGTGGAATCGTTAAAAATTTTCCCTTGACTCGAAAAAAGACAGACAAAGGCTATTATAATTCGGGATAGAATCTCGCTACATTATTTTGACCAGAACTGTAAGATATTTGAAATTTGGTACATTGTTTGGCAAATGCAACGGTACTTATAACGGTTAAAATTTAATATTTGCTATTTATGGCAGATAGACGGGTGCCCGCTTATAATGCGAGACCTTTCAAAGAACATTTCGAAAACGAATTTCCCGGAAAGTGGATTGGCAGATTTGGGACAGTTGCGTGGCCTGCGACAAGTCCCGACCTTACTCCCCTAGATTTTTATTTATGGGGTAACTTAAAAAGCAATGTATATTCCGAGCCGATTACCTCCCGGGAACAGCTGCTGCAACGAATTAATGATGCTTGTGACAACATTAAGGAAACCCCTCCTGAAATCCTTCGGGACGTTTCTTCCATGCGCCGAAGGTGTCGAGTCTGCATACAAAATGGAGGAGGCCAATTCCAGCAGCATTATTCCAATTCATCAAACAGACCCATTTAATCATTAGTTAATATTTTTAGTTTTTTGGTTCTTTCTCATATTCAAAACTTTATTTTCATTTTTATTTAACAAATTTTCAAAATTGCGATAGTAAAATATAAAAATAAATGAATAAAATTTCAGTTTAAATAATCCGATAAGAATTAGCTTTTTTTTATATCCAATATGTGTAATTCTAAAATCCCGCAATGTAAATATGAAAACTGATATACCGTTGGAAAGCCAACATGTTGAAGCAACTTTGCAGAGTTGTACGTATAAAGCACCAATATGAAATTACTGTTTAAATTTTCGATGAAAAATCAATTTTAAAATTTCTATTAAGTTTGAGTAACTGTATCTTGAAAGTGGCGAAAATTTTGGCAACAGGAAAAACTTCAGTTTTTGTGAAATTTTATGTAGTTTCTGAAACTAAAATCAAATCATCAGGAGTACTGCAAATTATGATTTTGCATGGCAAGTCACGATTTTCGATGACTTTCACAAAAAGAGCGATAACAAGGTAACGGTAAAAAAAATTCCGATTGTATTGGTAATTTTCTTGCTGAAACAAGTTGCGCTATCAACCCTTACAGTATTGACCACCCAATGCGGGACACCCTGTATAAGCGATGTCACACGATAAATTGATTTTGTGTTACTATATGAATTTTACAGGATAAAGTGCTTCTTTAAAGCATACGAATTGTTACTTGGGGGGTATGTTCAGGGTCATATAAGCGAAAGTGGTTACAAACTATTGGCCATTATTGGGCCTTTTGATAGGAATTGATTTTAAAATAAATTGAGTGTAGCTAATTGGGGTGTCCCGAAAGAACTCAACCTACATCTTTAGCACTTCCGCTACGGAAGGTATATTTTGAGTACGCAATGGGCACAATTTGTTTGTTTTGTCATAAACTGGGAAATTTTTTTTAGCTAGTTTATTTTTACTAGTATTTAGTCATTTTTTTTTCTAATTTAGCATATCAGTTAATACCACCAGTTTTCATTTGTGCTTCGTAAATTATAAAATTTGAATGGAACACTGATAAGTGCAAAACACGCATAAGTGCACGAAAAAGTCATGCATTATCGATGTTCACTTATCCGTGTTTTACTGTACTTTAAAGTATCATTAAAATAAGTATCGCTAATATAAATTTTCTTTCAATATATTTCTGTATACGGAAATAAATATTTTAAATATTCTTAAACAATCTGTTAATGCAAAATAATTTCACGCTTTGTTTTAAATAAAAATGCTACAATGAATCTAAGGGATAGTCCATTGAAAATAGCTCGTAACTCGTAACCCATTGTTTTGACAATATTCGAAAGTGTAATACCTCTAAAGCCACTTTTTTTTTATAAAAACACATAAATATAAAGGAAAATGGTTTGCATACTCACTAGTCTAATATTAGTTAAATAAAAATCAACAAGCCGAATTAGTAAAACGGTTATCGAATTAGTTGTGATGTTTTTTCGCTCTCCTGAAAAATTGTGTTTTCTGGGTTACGAGGTATTAGAACTACAGCATCGATAGGATTATGTATAGATAAAATTTCTCATTTCCTGCCCTGTTTTCGGCCAGTAAAACGTGCTTTTTATCATTGTCGAAATCGAATAAGAGGAGACCCTCCGATAGATCGGCCAGATTTTTTTGATTGCGAGATAGATCGGAAGGTGTATGGGACCATCGGATTCAATTTTTTGATTTAACATGTGGAACGTATTGCCAATGCAATTTTCCGTACAAGCTGTCATGACAATCATGTGTTCTCAGTTGCTGATTTTACATAAACCCGCGATCGTTCTTCATGCTGTGGTTGTGGCGGCCATTCTCCATCAAAGTAGCAATGGATGTCCATCGCCAAAAATGGATTAATTTCTCTATTTTGTGTTGTGTCTTGTGGACCGTGAGACTGTCTATTTCAGATAATGTATGTGCTGAAAAATCGTCAGGTTTGATTCGTTGCAAACACAACATTCACTTTTTGTATACTTTATTATATTTTTCAATTTTCATTTTTTTCTTTTCATTGTTGAATTATGAACACAACATCCGAATAGTACGAGAATAAGCCAAAATCGTTACAAATCATTAAGTTTTTGAAAATAAAAGCTGCACATCTATCATACTTATCGCGAATGTGAATTCTTTTCCATCTTTTTTTTCACAACGATGTTAAAGTGGCAACGATATTGCAAAATAGCAATATCACCGGAACAAGAGCTGATAGATCGAAAAATGTAGATTTGCATGCGTTGCTCAGTTATGCTTCTTTGATTCTTCTTTTTTGATTCGCAAACAATACAAAGTGCGAAATGGTATGTTCATATCTAATTAAGAATAACATCAAACAACGCGCGGCCATATACATATGTTGAGCGTCAAAAGGCGTTAAAATCAACAAAATCAGTTAAATTGCCGCCGTTGAAGAAGAAGAATTTAAAACAAATTATCCATAAAGTAAACACGACCAAACTCCATTCGTCATTGTGACAATTTCTTCATATTGCCACAGCTAAGACAATACCATAGAGCTGTTATGGTTCACAGAGCCGGAGGACGTAGGTAGTACTTACTTATACATTTTTATTCATGGTACTTTTGATTTCAAGTCATCACACTATATACACGGAGAAAATAACTGATGCATTAAAATTAGTAGAACATCGCAAAGTGATGTATGGTTGGCATAACAATGCACGAAAGGGCTTACGGGTGAAACAAGTAAGGACCGAATTCAATTATGAATACATTTTTCAGAATGTCATTGAGTAAGGCGGTACGGTAAACAAAAAACTTGTTCTTGAAAAAAAGTGGTTACATCATAAAACAGATACATACATACCATACCAAACCAATGCAGACAACATGCTCAACAATTTGCTTCTACATTTTGTGCAAAATGTGAAAACATCCTTTTATTCTTCATTGATATCCGCCTAATGTATAATGTAAAAATCCTTGATTTTAACACACAAGTACTATTACCAAACTACATTTTACCACACAAGCAGCATTTTTCTTAATTTAAATTAATAAATGTTTACACCTTGATATTAGGTACTGTATTCTTCATACAAAATAATTTTAGAATTTCCCCTTGAATTTTAAACACCACTACAGCATCCACTCCACATAATGTACAATTTATGAAATTATTTTCTATACCCACTAAAATAAATCAATGAATTCAAAATAAATTAGATGCCAGTCCACACACATAAGTATCAACCAAAAAATATATTATCTGTGCTTATCTCTAAAAAAAAACACAGAATAGAAAAAAGTATACACATATAGATAGAATGCTATATTACATAGAAGATATTTTTTAAGTGTGTCGTGTATCTGCAAAGTGAAACGCAAGTCCCGTATTGTCTAGTGGTTAGGATACCCGGCTCTCACCCGGGAGGCCCGGGTTCGATTCCCGGTACGGGAAATTTTTTTTTCTCCAAACAATTTCAATAATTGTGTTTTATTTTTTCTCAATTCAATTTATTCGATCAATAATATGAGAAAAGTATAATGACTCAGTTTTGATTTACGCTAGTGATGATTGAGCCTTTGCTCTTACAACTGTAGTGTGGTGCGTAGAGTAGTGACACAAACAAAATATTTTACAGCAGAAACAAACAACAATATTTGTAGAGGAGAATTGGGCTAAAAACCTCTTTTTCATATTTAAATTAGAATAAAACTTAATCCATTTAACTATTCCTAACTTATCTTATCGATCTTAGAAACTTAACTTAATTTGAAATATATGCCCCAAAAAATGGCTGTACTTTGTTGTTCTTAGGTGCGGTTATATAAGTCGAGTAAATGGAAGAGTAGAGTAAAATCATTCTATTGAATTTAACCAGGAATGCCCCGATTTAAGTAGCTTCGCTAATATGGAATACCCCGATTTAAGTTGCTTTGCACTTACGTTATTTTATTATTCCCATGCATTTTAATTAACGATAATCTCGTTTTCCATAATTTTTTTTTGCGAAGTAAAAACAAATCGAAAATTCTGACATCGGAGAAAAAGTTTTAGTGAAAAAGAGATGTCACATCCGCTGGGCGAAATTCCGATAACATTACCAATAAAACAAAATTGGTAATGCAAATACAAATTTGCAAAAATTGATGACGAAAAAATTGTAAAATTGTTGCTGATAGTGGATCAAAAAAGGTATGTATGTATATGCTTGTTTTGGCTGCCCTGCAAGTCGTAGACTTGTTATTTGGAAAGTCTGAATGAAGATGGTACCCCAAAAATGCAACTTGGGATCGTCCTGAGCAGATTTACCTAGAAACGCAACTATTTCACCTGCTGTTTTGGTGATATGTAGTGTGAAGTGCTCTAGATCCAGCCTCCATTTACGAGCACCAATCAGGAAGAAAAATGGTCTCATGCTCGAAGTGGTAACACGACCTCATTTCATTGGCGAACATCGCGCCGACGACAGCTTCAGTGTTACCAGTTTAGGGGGAAATCCCCTAAATATAGGGTATTTTCAACCCCTTAGGGGGAATTTTAGGGTGATAAAAATGTTAGGGGAAATTTTAGGGGAAACCTGAAGAACCTTGGGAAGAATTTGGGGGTTTGTTTCCTAACATAAATCAGCAAATTCATCAAAATTGGTGACAGCAACAGTCGCTTTAACATTTAAAATTTGCCGGTTAGACCAACAAATAAAATTGTTTACTTGTCCTGTACCTCGATCCTCGTATCCTCGATCCGATATCGGTGGGAGATATAGTAGACAGTTACATCATATACAAATAATACATATATGTCCAAAGCTCACTCAAAATCGGGTACACATTTTTTTGGCCATGTAGTCCGATCGGCACCCAATGTCACAAATACGACAATACAGATACACGTATACAGTCTATTAAAGCTATTTGCTCTTTTGCTACACAGTTCAAGTTGAAGAGAGTTTAGATACTCTGCCAGAGCAGGTTTTCGTGCATTTGTCGACTTCATGAGTGTATCTTCTTCCACTGTCCCATGCCATGGGTCGGGGTGGCTTACGCAAAAGTATCTGCGCCTGCGAAAACTGCGTATTGAAAAAAGATGAAAGATGATTTGATCACAATGCATTTCTTGAGGTTGCGGAACAGGTAGCCATGCGTTCATTGACCTCATTAGTGCATTTCGTAAGTTGCATGCCGCGCTGTTAATGCAATGTGGTGGTAGCATGCGGTAGAGTGACTGGATTTAGTGCAGGAGAAGGTAACACAACTTCCATACACATTTGAAAAGAGTTATATTTCTATACAGAACATCAACTGAAAATTTGTATGCAGGTTGTTCTGTCTGGTTCTGTACTCGATTCAATTAGAGGGATATGAGAACGAGAATGAGTTGAGTATTGATCAAATAAAAATACGATATTTGATCGGCAAAAATCGTATATCGCTGGATTTTTGCAGGATGGTTGGTGATGCTGATGGCGTCCTGATTATGGAAAAAAAACTCCCCAACGATTGGAGGGCTCCAACCTTGGAAAAAGGGGATAGGGGAGTATTTTTTTACTTTTTAGCAAACATTTCAAAACCGACAAAATACATATACAGAAAAATGGTCTGAGAACGAAAAAAAACACATAAAATTACCCTTGCAATTGTATATAATACATTAGGATTTTAGTGAAAAATTTGTCGCTAGACTAAAAAATAAATTAGAATATTTTCATTTTAGACTCTTTTAAAAACCTGCATAGCTCTGAAAACGCAAGTACGCCTCCCTCCTTTTCAAGGCTGCAAACCTATAATCTGTTGGGACTCCCCATAATCAGGAGGCCATCCCCAAAAATCCATCAATGTAAGATTTTTGTCGTTCGACGTCCATATTTTTTTTTCTTCGGCTATAATAAGATCATATTGATTAAATTGTTTGAAACAAATCAGAATGCCCACTTTAGTATGAAAGTTTGTTAACGAAATTTGTATCAGAAGTCTGAAAACGCAAAAGTCTCTATTGGAGAGTAAGGAATATATGAGTTTCAATTTTGGATTGATTTTGATATAATTTGAATAAATTTTACCAAATTGCAGATCTTTAGGGGCAGTTTCAATTGAATTGAAATAGAGCTAAAATTAACCCTAGTTTTCTGCACTTAAAGGTCCATCTAGATTAGTCGCCAAATGGCGACACGTACAGCCAAATGGCTGTTGTAATTCCATCCAAGCTAGTCGCCATTTGGCTATGCGTCCAGTTTTGATATTCAATATGGCAACTCAACCAACCGCTTGTCAATTTCAAAGTGACAATTTTACAACTTTTGTTCGATCTTTTGTGTGAAATTGAATAATTATTGAATGGCCATGTAATAATTCAAACGCGCAGAGTCCGATTTTGATAATTAAATTTTAAAAAATCACCAAAATGAAATTTTGGTTATGTCATTTCCTGTCTCCATTTGGCTGCTACAGTGTGGCTGCTAAGGAGCAGCCAAATGGCTGCACGCGATACCAGTTTTTGGACGCGCAGCCATTTGGCTGCTAGTGTAGATGGACCGCAAGGCATTAAAACTGTTAGAAATAACAAAGTTAAAATAAAACGATGTAAGAAAGAAATGATCTTTAGACTATGCGCCAATTTTTAAAAGAATCGTACAAGCACCTCACCTTGGCAGAAGTTGGAGAAAATTGAGATGTAAATATATTTTGTTATTGGGTCAAATCACAAAAATTTGACTTTGAAGTTCCGTAAAAACCAAACCTCTTATCCGCTTTTAGTGCGGTTAGTTTCATTTTTTGGGTAATAATCATCTGTACCTAATAATCATCTTATTTTGCTATGCTACCTAGTCTAGCTTTTGAGATAATGACGTTTTAGTCGTAAAAGAAAATGATTTTTTCAAAAATCTTCAAATGCCTGTGGCAGCTAATGGGTTAAGCTAAGAGGGTATGTTCCGTACAACTTTTTTGCTGGAAATCACAAGAGGAAGCACAATCCGGTTCGTTTATGCGGCAGTTTCCGGGCACCCTGTATATTTTCTTAACTTACAACTAATAAAAAAAAAAAGCTATCGGAAAATTGGTTTTGATACCGAAATTTATACTTTTAGGCCCGTATTTATAGACATATGTATGTCCCTTAACTCAAGGCGACCTTTAGTCAAGTATGCCAAAATTCAAAAATTAGATGTCATTTCCAGTAGTTTTTCATTGAAATAATTTATATTTAGAAGTCAATGCATCCTTGATTTAAGGCGAAACTCAAGGAGACCTTAAGCTTTTAATACAAGTGTAATATAATAATAACTCAAGGTAGGTAACTAGCTACATTGACTTCAAGTGAGGTTGACTATTGCAAAATTTCAAAGTGTCCTTGAAATCGCCTTAAGTCAAGGATGCATTGTCTCGAGAAAATAAATTATTTCAATGAAAACTAATGGAAATGGCATTTATTTTAAGGTAAGGTATGTTTATAAATACGGGCTTTCGTTTTGGCTAATTCTTGCTATGCTTGTTGCGGCCGGCATATCAAGAAACAATACTATGTATACTATAAATTGAAAAATCTAGAGCTGTCTAGACGGGATCGCATAAATGCAAATTTAGAAAAGGTATTGAATAAAGTGGTCGAAACATGTAGGAACAGCTTCTTCCAAAAATAATATGTGCAAAATTGGAACTTCCTTTATTCTGTCACAAGTTATGGAGTGAGTAAAATGCCCGAAGGGACTAACTAAGAAGGTATTTTTTCAGAAACTCCATGTCTTTGACCCTAAAACTCACCTACATTTATATTAATTATCGTCTCCAATAGAGACTTTTCATTTTGACATCGGCTCAGATAATCTGAACCTCAAAATATAGATGCACGTGCCACAGACGAATTTTAAATGGTCCACTTATCTTGCGCGCGCCGCGCCGCGGTGCCATACATCGCACACCACACAAGACGCGGGCGGGACGTGGCAGTGAATGAATTTCATAATCATTTCTGTGTTCATAACATAACATATTGTCCGCAACGGCAACTTGCTCTCTTCCTCGGACCCACTTGTCATGCGTCACGGAGTACGGAGATATCCATCACACACCACGGAAGTCGCAGGCAATGGCAAGCGATGAGTGATTCTTAAAAGATACTATAAAAAGAGTCTCTTGACTCTCTTGAACTGGAAAACGTTATCTCAAATTCACACGCACACAGGCTCATGCGATTCACTTGAAAGCTCTAGGAAATTTCAGATACATTTTCATAGGAACAACATTTTGTACCAATTTGGACATATATGTATTATTTGTATATGGTTACATCATGGGACTGGTACGCGTTTTTTTAGATTGCTAATAAATAATGTAAATAGAAAATTAGTAATAATGTGTTCGTTTAGAAATTTGAGTGACTCCTTTTTTTCTCAAACTATTTTAGGAGCAATAAGAGGATGATCTATCCTACATACATTTTCTTGATTTTGACAGAAAGAAAATCCTAAAAAATTGATTCGGATTGACCGTGTGTCCTTTTTTCAATTTAGGGGGAAAATCATCATTTTAGGGGGAAATCAAGTTGAATTTAGGGGAAAATCACGTAGCCAACCTGGCAACACTGGACAGCTTGGTCTTCTTGTCCTATTATAGTCTGCTCGATGTTTCGCGCTTGTTCATATGATATGCTCCGGACCTCTAGTTTCCTCTATTTCATTCATTAATCGGCTACCAAAAGGTCGTTGAGTGTGTCGATCATTTCCTCATTTGGAGCCGTTCTGGGAACTCGCTCATCCACAATCTGATTATGAAAACGATTTAATTTAGTGTCCTAAAAGTTACTTAGGTTTGTTGGTGAAATTTGAAAGCAGCGTAGAGTGGCGATGGCTTAAGACCAAAAGAGATGTGCTCACAGCCAAACACTTTAATATTTTTCGCCAAAATAAATAAACGTGTTCTTTGATCGGGAGTATCCCATTTTTTAAGGTATTATCCAGGAGTAAATATACTGTAAAAGATTTTCCGTTGGTTAACCATGAAGAACAACAATCCGAATTGATCCATGGAAGAACATGATTCCCCATAACATAACGAGTGCTATCCGGGGGCGGGGATGATACCATGCAAGGTAAATAGGTTCCTCTAAGGTTATATGAATTAGAAACCCGTTCGGATTGCCTAATGGAAAAAAATTTTCGACTGTGATTCTAATCTGTCTCCTTTCCGAAATTCAGTTTGTGAACTTCAACGTAAGCTCCAGTCGCATTAAGGAATGTGGCCACTTATATCAAGTTGGCTAAGCACTAAAACCATTACGGAATAGTATTGATCGGCTGCAAATCGTTAGCTCGTATTTGCTCGGCACTAAAAGCACTTGAGCTATCCTTTTTATTTAATTATAGTAAGTTAAGCATTCGGAGTATCAAGTTGGCAAAGCATGATGAAAACAGATCGTATGGCCGTATGGGTATAAATGTGGTATCAATAGAAAGGAAATGGTAGCTATATTCATTTTTTGGAATTGAACGAACGAAAACGCGACAATTCATTAGTAATTAACAGTTAAAAATTCGGCTCGAGTCCTGACCATGACTACCAGATGTCATCTGGTAGCGGATAGACTCGAACCAGATCAAGCTTTAACTGAATTATAGTATTTCCCAATTGAATCAAGCTTTAACTGAATTATAGTATTTCCCAATTGAAATAATCCATATCCCAAATGAAAAATTCCTCATCCCAAATGAAAAAATCCCTATCCCAAATGAAAACATCCTTATCCCTAATGGAAAAATCCTTGTGTGTGAATTAAAATAAAATGAATTTGTTTTAAGTTGTTTCTTGCATTGAATTACGAGGTGTGGTTGATGTTATTGAGGATATGAATAGGATCGGCTTCGTGGGGCTGGCTAATGCAATTGCCGTGGTTGAACATTTATGAAATTTTATCCATGTACGTAAAGTTAATTCTTTGTGTGTGGCTCGGATTTGATCTTCATCACATACGCATACCGATCGTCATGAAATTTGTTAGGAATGTGGAGAATGGTAACCGGCTTTGGAACGAAATACTTAGAAGTTGGTAGCGCAAAGAAAACAGGGTGCTCCGATGAAGTCGAAGTCGAGTTTTTTAGTTTTTATCGGACATGAACGCATGGGTAGTCAAATCAAAGAACTCGAGTACATTTCATTTCAGTTGCTTCTCTTTAGTTTAAAGTAACGGTAACGGAGCTATGGGCGCTTGAAGCTAAGCTTTCTTTTTCACTTCTTTCTAAACCGTTATAGGTTCTGATATGAAACTTTGCACAAAAATAGGTTAGCCAGTGCCGTGGCGTCTTTGGAAGAAAACGTGGTTCCTTTCTTCTGGGATAAATAAATGGTAAGAATAAATAAGCCCGTTATAAAATTTTCTGAAACATTTATTCCGCACGTCGAATCCTTTACCAGATAATCAAAATCAGATTCGTTTACTTTTCCATCACAATGTACACAGAAAAGCTCTATTAGTATGCGCACAAACCACAGCCCACCGATTTCAAGACACGCAACAGAATTAATAACGATCGACGCGACCCTATCGTACTGCGAAAGCAACTGGAATTACTGCTTATATGGACGAAGAATGGCATCCACAGTTTTCAGGGATGATTCGTCGGGAAAATGAACTACGGGGAGATGCGGGGTGCTAGAATTCATTCTCTGTTGGAGGTGGATTTATTTCCACCTTTCGTTGCAATTGTCGAATCGAAGATCAACAATAATAATTTCCGAATCAACGAATCACGTTTCCGAAACATAAGTAATATAATTTAATAATAAATTAATTTCCGAACCAATTCCCAAATCAAATAAATTAATTTACAAATCAAATAAATGATTTTTTTCATAAAAAAACATATTTTATAAATCAAATTCGTATCAAGCATTATGAAGTATGTTTATTAAATAATGCGCTTTTCTTTTAATCAAATTTAGTTCACTTATTATAAAACAAATTATTAGTTCATTCTGAAAGTAGTTTTCAAAATTGAATTGAATTGATTATGAAAAATGACTAATAGAAATGATTTTTATTACACACATCGGTCACTGACTGATCAAAATCGGATCCCATGCATTGTTTGCTAACACGGCGTCACTTGCAATTTACTAAAGTACTCTACAATTGCAATGTTTCGAAATATTTCGTTTTGTACAAAATGTTTAGCTTCTAGTCAGTTAAATTAATTTATAATAATAATTTATATTATACTATGGTGTCTGAAATTGCTTGCAGGTCATACATATACGAGCAACTCCGTCGGATTACAATGCATCGAAACTACATTTAGATTAAGTTATTTAAACGGTACGAGAGTCTTCAGTTCACAACTCCCTTCTTTCTCGAATTTTTTTTTACCCTTTGTACTGGGCAGATAATTATGTTGAAAAGCGATCACACAATCGAAGGTCGATACTTTGTTAATTCTGACAATTACACCATCACCTCGCGGACGGTATTGGTAGTATCACAAAATAAATTACATACATTTGAGAAACAATTCAAAAGTTATTGATCGATGAAAATAATAGGTACGTTTTATTGTGTTTATCCCGTGCAGGTTTGGGCAGAACTTCATATAAAAAAAATGACACTTACCCAGGTAAAGTTAACCCGTGCAACTACCCTACACGGGATAGAGCTCAAATGTAGATGGCGGACGCATAGGGGAAATATGAGGAAATTTGTTTTTTCAAACCAAATGTGAGAGTTTTTCTAATCACGAGAAAAGATTTTGCAAAGAAATAATCATCTTTTATGATAAAATCCACCACATCTAAAAAATAAGCCGACGAAAGCGAGTCAAAGATGCACAAAAACTGTCAAATGTCAGCTGTTTGGTCTTAACCGGGATGTTACCCGCGATCGTTTTTTTCGAGTCAGACTTACACGCGATACGAAAAAAACGTCGCTAATATTTTTCTTGGACACCCTCCTCAGATATAGAGTCCGTACCTTCCTTTTGCAGTTAGATATTTTTTTCGGAAGTCATTTGTTCTAGTTTAAAATAATCGTTATTGCTATTTGTATTTCACGGAAACTATTTAACGCAAGTCTTACTAACGGTGCCTCCGACTTCGGTAGGATTCTGCTGAATTATACGAATTGTAGTTTTCAACTACTGGTGGCGTAACCCTTCATTAGTAACTTCCACTTTCCTCATCCGTTAATATTCAGGAATGACAACTTTTTACTTACTGAAAGAATATTATTTATTTGATTTGCAAATTTATTTGTTTGATTTGGAAATGTATTTATTTGATTGACTGTTTTTGGCATGTAGATATATTTACTCGATTTGGAGATTTATTTATTTAATTAGAAAGTACATTTTTTATAATTCGGACATTTATTTATTTCATTTGGAAACTTATTTTTCTGATTTGGGTATTTTTTTTTCATTTGGGGAACTCATTTTTTTTTCGTTTGAAAACTTGTTTTTTCTCTGACTCGGCAACGTATTTTGTTGGTTCGGAAATTGTTTGTTTGTTGGTCCGGAAACTTATTATGTTGATTAAGAAATTTAGTTTTTTTTTTTTTGCCGAGTTTTTTTTTATAGACGGAAAAGTATTTAGTTGATTTGGGAATTTCTTTTTTTGACTCGGAGAGTTATTCATTTCACCGGAAAATGCTATAAATAACAACCGTAAATCGAAATAGTTTATAGGAAAATGATTTGCTATTGTGGCAAATTACCTCGAACCTAATCATATTTGTCGCGAGGTATACACATATGGACAAAAGAATAAGTACACCCCTCATGTACCTTTTTATGCAAAATTTTCATTCCCTTTTTAAAATTGATTTACTCCAAATAGATAGCCATTACAACAATGAGGATACAACAATGCCAAAGGAGCCGAAAAACTAAATGGCATCCCCCTAGTATCTTAGTCCCTCCCCGATATTAGCTTTGAAGTGGGTTTTCAGCTTGGTCAAAATAATAAGTACACCATCGGGTTTTTTAATTTTTTGACAACAACTTGCTAACAAGCGTTAATTTAAAAACAAACAAAAATACTTAAGGGGCGAAAGACGCATGCTAGGTACGAAAAAAGACGTTTAAGTTCGAAACTTTGAAATGGCGGAAAATTATTCTCTCAATAACGAAATAAACCAGCTAAACGTTGTATTTAGTGTGTAATTCATTAAAAACTAAAGAAAAGCAGTCTCAATTGCGGCTAAGTTCATGTAAGGGCCTTAAGGATAACTGGTGATCTCATTATTACTATGGCGAGAAAAGTTCCCTTGGCATGACTGATGATTTTCTCGGCAAATATTGAAAATATGGAATCCCTTTGAAAAGTTAATCGAAGAATACAAGAAGTAAAGCAGTTTTGGCAAAAAGTTTAGAACTTTCCATGGCGATGTCAAAAAGTGTTGACGGTACAAGAAAATTTTTGAGAGATAGTTCTTCTTGTTCCAGACCAAACAATGAAAACTCACTGAATATTCTGTTTTATTTATGAGATCGTAATAAATTTGATTGGAAACTACTCTTATCGTAATATTCTTCATTCAGGAAATACCTTAACTGGCTATTTCCCATGGAGGCGAAAAAACATGGTCTATGGTTTGATTTTCATAGTCTGGTTTCGTTCAAATATACCGGTTAACGGTTATATATATACCGGTTAACGGTTATTACGTTACAATGAGGCAATTTCCATATAAGAAATGTTATTTGAGAGTCCTAGAATATTTTGCTGATGAACCTATACACTTTAAATGGGGATTTCAGCAGGATATTAACCCTAACTAAACCTCACAAACTGGTCAAGGATCCGCTTCAACCAAATCGAGTGGCCTTTCACGTTGTTAATAGAAGTAAATGGAATCCGGAATGTTTAGGGAGAGTTGAATCAATGAACTAGAAACAAAGTTTTCACAAAACGGAAAAATTACGGAATTTCCTGGAAGTAACTGGATGTATGGGAACGTGCCATAGGAATTATCTCCAGAGGGCCAACAAAAACCTTTTTGTTTTTCAAAATAAAGAACCATTTATTTTTAAATAATAAAATAAATCAAATTCTTGTAGAATCAGAACATAATATTTTATGTTCTTATTGTTTTGTTCAGCCTATTTTAGGCAGTTTGTACTTTTTCAAGGTAAATTAAAACTGTTATTTATTATAATATGCTAATTTACATATTATTTGTTTCCTCACCAATTAGGTATTTAAATCTTTCCATATGATTTTATTTGCTCAAATAACTACTTGGCTACAAGGTGATAAGAAAAATTCGTATGGGTGTACTTATTTTTTTGGCCATATGTGTATTTCTGATGAGCATCGGAAGAAAAACATCGATGGTTACCATCGAAAAAACATCGACACGAAACCTGATTATGGTTTTCATTCAATGCCTCCCCCACCCACCAGAATATAACTCTTCTCCTTGAGTTTTTTTGCATTCGTATCGTACCCAGAACCCACCGCATAGAGCAGACATATCAAACACGCGGCCCGCAGCCAGGTCGAAGAACTTAATTAAAAAAATGTGTGGCAGCACAAATTCGAGCTATTGAACTCATTTCAACAATTTACTAAAACTCGCCAAGAAGTCAGTGGCTTATGCACGCTGAAAAAAATTGCCGACGATTATTTGAGTTACATTTGCTTAAGGCATCCTTTTTTGTGGAAGAAAACGTTAAGCCTTTTCGTGAAATTGTTTTGTTCCGAAATTCGGTCCAATTTTTTTTGTATTAGCCGAACTTGCTAGCTATCTGATGGCACGTTGCACTATAACTCGCGTTCGCATCCTTCAGGTTATTGGACAAAAACATCTTGGGCTGATATTTATTTGAGGGACGGAATTCTAAAGCCCCGAAATCGTATATTTGATGAAGAAAACACATGAACGTGAAATGTTGTAAATATGGCCATTTCAGCCCAAGTACAGAATTTTTCCCCTTTAGCTTATTAAGCTTTACTGGTACATGCGTTTGTTTCACACCTCATCACAGAACCAATTTTTGTCTATTTTGAGCCTTTCTTTCTGACCGGACTTGATGTAACTCAGACTAAGAATTTTCGCTCCCAAGGTTGTTTTGGGCTTCCTCTGGATGTTTATGACCGGTTCCACAATGTTCGGATCAGCTGTCCAAAATTTGACGGAAATTAATTCACAAATAATGTTGGCGTTTTAACTTCTTATCTAAGGTTCTCAATTTATTTGAAGAGCATTTTCAAAAGATGTAATTTCTATAGGACGTAATCCCTAGGAAGCGATTGACTTAGATTAATAGTCACATCTTAAATGAAACATTCTGAGATTAAATTACAAAAACACATAGGTTTCAATACGCGTATTCATTTTTTTTATTCTGCGGCCCGCTTAAACCTTAGGACACGGATATTTGGCCCAGACCAAATTTTGAAACTATATTCCAGGGTGAAACCACATTTGGAAATTGTGCCCTACCGGGCGTATAAAGAAAGACACTCCTTTTTGTGTGTACAGTGTTCACGATAGATGGATTGCATGTTGTATGTTACGATGGATTCACATTTTTTTCTGATTGGGCTGTTTGAAGGTATTTGCATACACTTATAAAGACAAAGTTGAGTTGTAAAAAAAAATATGTTGAGGAAAAAAAACATCGATAGTTGAAAACCATCGATGGTGAAAACCATCGACCATCGAAACGTAAACCATCGATAGTGAAAAACATCGACGCAAAACCATCGATGGTAAAAACATCGACCATCGGACCAAAAACATCGATGTTTTCGAAACATCGATGTTCGATGCTCATCCCTAATTTCTCCGATTAAGCATCCGCACAATTTGTCTCTTTTTCATGAGAATGCTTCTTGCAAATTTTCATAATTTAACCAGGATTTTTCGCAGGGGAAGGGGTTAGTAATTCAACTATAAAAAAATATAGTTTTGAAAAAGGTTTCAAAATGTAACACCAAATTAAAAAAAAAAAGAAAATTGAGAATTATATTGTTTATCTTACACTTTTTAAACCGTCTACGCCCATTAAATTAGTTATACATATATACTTCTACACACTTCTGGAATCCACCCTGCTTTTCGGAGGTGGTGGAAGAATTATTTCCTTTAGCCAATTTTTTTCGCACCAAAAAAAGGTTTGGTGTTAATCACTCCAACATAATACTGGTGAAGTTTAAGACTCTGGGGTATTATATAAAAATAGACTTCGACTAGTTACATTATATTTCATGTGTTCCTTCTTTATTTGCGCAAATTTTCATCCAAAGATTTGAGAACTTATCCATCTAAAATGATTCGCACCCGAAATAAAAAGGTGTAAAAGGTGATTAGTAAATAATATGAATGCTTATCGTATGCTAGAATGCATACCAATATGGTTTCTGCAAACATTTCCAGAATTAATTCAATTAACTGAAATACGAACACCAAAATTCATTAATGAAAATCAAAACAATGAAAATGTTGCTTCGTCAACCAAACTGCAAATTATTGCCTTTTTATTTTGATACACTTTGCCAGTAGATACTTCGTATACTTTATATACCAAATTTATCAAGAAATCACAGAAGAAGAAGAGACAAAATTGAAAAACTTATAATAATTTCCTGGTGATCATTTTGGCAGATATGCACACTATGAAAATAATAATTACACTGTGTGACAAATTTCAAAAAAAAATAACCGTCATCTCCATTTTTTTTTTCTTTTTAATTTTTATCTAATCCTTACTAAAACCTCATATTTACTTTTTCCCTTGACCCCCCAGTTTCAGAGATATGGACAGATATTGATATTCCCAGAAAATAATACAAAATAAAGTTCCAGTAACAAATCGGTTATTATTTATTAATTTTTTTTGGTAAAACGGAAATAAAACAATATAATAAACATATTTAAATACTTAAAATTATAAACTTAATTGTTAAACACATATATTTTAAGGGAAAAATAAAAAAAATCAATTTTTTCTCTTATGTTTAGAATTGTCTTCTCGCTGTAAGCGCCAAAAATAATCTCGTAACATAGCTGCATCCCCATGACCTTGAAAACGTTCCTCAAACCTTTTTATGTCCTGATGAAACCGCTCACCTTGTTCATCACTTACGGCTCCAAGGTTCTCAGGAAAGAAAGAGAAATAGGAGTAAGGAAAATGAATTTTCAAAGACATTCTGCACCCCATCTCTTTATATGCGTCTAAACATATTTGTTACTAAAAGTTCTGCGTTTTCGGCTTTGTGATTTCCTAAGAATCCTTTTATACCAGCTTTTAATAAAGTCCATGTACCAAATCATTCAATTCCTCTTGGCGAATTAGGTGTGGTTTTCGTTGATCGCTTGATGAAGGAGAGGGGAAAAACTGTGTATCCTGAGGGTCGTTACTTTCATCACTATGAGGAGGGCGAACAGTGCTGTTTACACTGTGAGGCACAGGTTTCGTAACAGAACTCACTATAGGGTACTCCACTTTATACTTATGCTTTTTCGTAGCAGCCCGCAAATCGAACACACAAAAATAGCAATCGTCGTGATGATTGCTAGGCTCGCTCCAAAGTGATGGAACCACGAAAGGAATTTCTCGTTTTCCAGTTTTTTTAGAGTGCAGTGACATACAACACGATATGCAAAAAAAATCGGATATCCAAGGCTTATCCTGACACACAACGCGGCCAAAACATTCGAAATAAGCATCCCTTAATTGTTGTGTTACTTTTCTCTCTAGCGATTTAAAAATATATTTGCCGCACACGTAGCAAAATTTATTTGGGAAATTTTTGCATAGGTTGCGAATACTTCTTTCAGAATCCATATTGTAAACCAATTAAAGTAAAACTATTACAACACGTGCTATTTATACCATAACAATATCTTTTTTAAGTTTTTATTTTTATTTTTGTACCTGACGGTTTTCGCGCTTTACTCCTTAAAGGGGTATTATAAGGATAATAAAAAAAGAATATGACAGGTAAAAACAAAAGGGATAATATAAGGATAATAAAAAACGAGTATATCAGGTAAAAATATAATAAATATAAAAGTTACGTAAGGATATGTAGCCGCGAAAAGATAAAAAAATATGGTTTTTCACGGTTTTAAGTCACAATAAAAGGTGAAAAAATAAAATAACCGAGCAAATTATATTTATTTTCGGTGATTTTTATTGCCAAGAGTCCTCTTAAGGATACTGATAAGAAATTTACTTATTTTATTGCAATTTGCAGTAATTGCGTAGCAGATACTATATGAGGACCATTAAAAAAGATTTCGGCGTGTAACTCGAAAACCTGAGGGTCAGGAAAAAAATTAATTGCACTTTTGTCATATGGGAACCAATAGCTAACCAAAATAGCATTCAGTTTTTTTGACGGTTTTTTGGTGTCACGCAGTGTTATACGCCAAGAGTATAGTTCGTTGGATAGATAAAGGGTGATTTTTTAGGAACTTTCTTTTTGGCAACACTATTTTTGGCAGCTCACGCGGATTTTGTGCTTTGTGTTACTGCCAAACATGTTCAGTGTGGTCTATAATTTAATCATGAATCGACTTACAAACGAACAAAGCTTGCAGATTATTGAATTTTATAATCAAAATTGATGCTCGGTTATGAAAGGGCATCGGTGTTCAGCGACGAAGCTCATTTCTGGTTGAAAGGATACGTCAACAAGCAAAATTGCCATTTTTGGAGTGAAAATCAGCGAGAAACATTGCAAGAACTGCCAATGCTTTTCAAAAAAGTCAGTTTGGTGTGGATTATGTGCCGGCGGCATCATTGGACCGTGCTTTTTCATAGACGACGAAGGCCGGAACGTTACAACCGTGCGATGATTACGAACTTTTTTTTTTTTGTTGCCCAAAACGGAAGAGCTAGACTTGACTGACATGTGGTTTCAACAAGACGGTGCCACATGCCACACATCACCCGAAACCAGGGCCCAATTGAGAGGCGAGTTCGGTGAACAGTTTATTTCACGTTTCGGGCCGGTCAATTGGCCGTATAGATCGTGCGATTTAACGCCTGTAGACTATTTTTTGTGGGGCTATGTTAAGGCTTATGTTTATAGCGATAAGCCCGCAACGGTTGACGCACTGGAAGCCAATATTGAAGAATTTATTCGTGAGATACCGGCCAATATGTTGGAGAGAGTATGAAAAAATGGCGGTTAACATTTACATGAAACCGTTTTTAAACATTAAATTATATTGATCGTTCTATCGATTAAAATAAAGATGTCATACATTTTTCTGAATTTAATGTTTTTTTTTTCTTAAATCAAATCCGAAAGCTCTTAAAAAATCACCCTTTTACATTTCAGTTCGCGAAAGAAACAAACCAACAATAGAAGGCAAAACAGTCATGGATGGGAAAACCCCCGGACTGACAACACATCACTCCCATTCTGTAACCAGTGCATAATATGAAATTACAACGGCTATATGGGAATCAGTTAAAATCACACCATCGTTTCGAGTGTATCTTCGGTGCAATTGGCGTATATTGTTTAAAAAAAAAATGATATCAGTTCTTTTAATTCCTCTCGTGGCAATAATTAGCTTTGCCACTAGTGCCGAAATATACGCAAATAGTAGTCGAAATTTGCGAAGTGACTACGATCATCTGAAACGACAGTCACGATTCATTACTTTCCAAACGATGGATGATGATCTTAAGGTGATTAATTTTTTATAAATTTTTTTGAAAATGTTTTATAATACAGCGATTATATGTAATAATTTTAATGTAATTCAACACTCTATTCAGTTGGCACTTGAGTTCGCTGTTCCCTTTATTACGGTTCCGGTTAAGCGATCAGCTGACGAAGCGGCTAATTATGCTAAAGTAAGCTAGCAGATTTTGATTTTATGAATGTTACAGTTTATAATTGATTTATTTCTCTTTGTGTTTTTAGGGTTTAGGAATGTTGAATGTAAATTTAGCGGCCTTAGTTTTAACGGGAATCACCGTAATTGCGGGCGTCTCAACAGCCTCGGCCCTTGCCAATCTTGGACATATGGTAACCGGAAAGAAAAAAAGTGAACAGAGCTCAGGAATTATGAATGACATAAGCTCATTCCCACTGGCATATCGGACGTCTAAAGGCGAAAAGGGAGGTAAGTTCGAGTCTTTATTTTAACATTCCCGAGTCAATGTTTTCATGAAAACAAAACATAAGCTTGTATACTCTTGATGGAAATGAGTCATCAGTTCTATTTGTGTAATATACATTCAGAAAAATCTCATCACTTAAATCTAAAGTGAAACTTTTAAAAATTAAAATTGGAATTCATCATTTAATCATTTTAAAAACAAATAGTTTTATTTTAAATTTAATAGGATTCACTTTAATGGT
Source organism: Microchrysa polita (assembly GCA_949715475.1). Lineage (NCBI taxonomy): Eukaryota > Metazoa > Arthropoda > Insecta > Diptera > Stratiomyidae > Microchrysa > Microchrysa polita. The sequence goes on from OX454417.1 coordinate 104,582,501, forward strand.
CTGTTCAAAATTGACTGAAACATCGATTTAAATATGTTTAATATTATGTTCAGAGTGGACGAAAACGGATTGATTTCGCCGTACGTTTTCAGAAATCACTAAAAAGTGTTCACAGTGCACTATTTGTAATTTCATATGACAACCGAAAATATTATTTTGCCTATAAATTGTTTTAAGTACAAAAATGTGATGGTGCAGTTATCGATAGTCATTTGCAGCATATTTCGTCACTTCAAACCGACCGTCCATTCTCTTATCATGGAGAAATTAAGAACATTGGCAAACACACGAAACTGAACAATTTTTTCGGGTGTCATTTAAAATATCGAAGTGAGCCAAAATATGCTGAACAGGGGAATTGAGGTTTGAGACCTGGGTGCTTACACGTTTTCATTTGAAAAAAATCAAGGTTTCATAGAAAACACGCAAAATAGGGTATTTTGAATGTGTCAATTTGTATGGGAATTGAAATGTTTTGGGGCTTGTTTCATACGAAATCATGAAAATAGACCCAAATTATATGTTTTCGGTCACTATGAACATATTATAACTTTGTTTTAAAGTTGTTTCATTTTGAAGGCTGTGTCCGTCACATGTACATAAGTCCGCCGCTATTTTCTTCAGTGCTAGTAATCTCAGATAGCTTAGGTATAGGAAGTAGGACTACGAAACGATAGGTACCCGGTTCGATTCCCAGTAGGAGCAAAGTGAAAAAATAAAGTTTTTAAAATATGGTAAAAAAGTTAAGTACAAAAACAAATAAAAAAAAGGAAAAAAATATTTTTTCACTTTTTTTAATCTTACAATCAAATCATTTTAAATTTAAAGTGAAATCACTTTTAATAAAGTGAAATCACTTTTAAAATAAAGTGAAATCACTTTTAAAACGAGACCGACGCTAATTTCGGGCGCGTCCGAAATTTGAATACCCGTCACATTTGAATGAAACTTAAGCTCCTTTTGTGCTAACAATTTCTATCGCAGCCCTATGACGTGTTTCGATTCCATCTATTCCTGGATGCTAGTCCCAGGAAGACACTTGAAGGGACTTGAAGGGGCTGGTTTGTATTACAGCCCTATAACGTTATGTTCCGATTCCATCCGTTCCGAGATATGTTTTAAGGATTTACTAGGATAAGGTGACCAGACTTCCGAAGGCCCAATGCTGTACACATTATGTTCTTGCAGAATTCGGTTTTCAGGAAAACACTCAGTCATATTCTCGCCCCCCTATTCGCGCCTATTTGGTGAAATAATAACATCTCACGAGGTCATGATGCATGCCTAAGGCTCGTATATTATTTTCGATAAAATCAGGACAAGCGCGGCAAAAGTCGTCGTTTGGCAGGACAACCAGAAAAACAAATGCGTCTGTAGTATTTGCGTAACTTTCGAATTTTTCAACATTAAGTGTAAATTTTTTGGAAACTAAAAGGCTTGTTTGGTGTAGTTTGATTAGAGGAGAATTCTATTTAAAACTCATGCATGTTTGGGCATTAATCTTAGGCAACTGCATATCCTCGCCATGTCTTCAATACCCTGTTTCATAAATAGTATTTGTCAAGAATGCTCCTGGATTGGTAAAGAGAAATAATCGCATGGCAATACGAAGGGGGGTTTCGCAGCGCTTGGCCCTTTTAACAGTGGTTAGCTCCGCGACGATTTACATCAAACAACCGACTGTCGAAAAAGCCAATTTTTTTATTTGTGAATTTCTTTAACATTTAAATGTAGTCTTCATTAAACTAAGTCATATTCGTCATTTGGTGAGATGCCATTTCGACGTCCAAAAACAGGACAAAGCCGGACAAAATCAGGACTTTAAGCGTTTTGGTAGGACGACAGTTTAAAGTTGAAAAGGCAGGACTGTCCTGCCAAAAACAGGACGGATACGACAAGTATGCATGCCATATAATAACCTCATATTCTTCTTCCATTCATGAGTGATATCTTCTTCTTGGGAAGGCAAAGTTCTGTTAATACTAAACAGGGAGCCCTATAGCTCTCAATGTTCCCCTTAAAAAAATCATCAACATATGAAGAACAAACGTATGTTTTAACACGAAAAACACAAAAAAGAATACTTCAAATAAGATTATACTTAACACACATATAAAATAGAAGAAGAAGAAGGTTTCAGAAATAACTGTAAGGACTGTCGTGTGATGTGGCACCTGGCTTTTCATATGATGGCCGCAAAGTACCTACTTATTTAAAAACTTCGTTTCGTTTATTGCAATAGATAAACGAAACCCAATGAGATGGGCCGAGAATTCTTAAGCTGGTGGTGACTTTCCAGGCACAGTTTCAATGTAGCTATGGAGTTTGAGGAGAACCTCCAAAGCGGTGAAGAGGTGGCTAACCCTTGTAGCGATATTTTTGGAGGAGAGTATGCATTCTATACTCATGTATGGTTATATAGGCTGGTCCCCTGGTGTAAAAAATTTTACCGGATTCGAAGGACATGTTGACGGGAAAACCCAGAATTAAAACTCTCACAGACTCCCTTATTTTGTGGGAATTTTCCAGTAGAGGGGATAAGGGAATCGCATGCAGTACAGCGGCGGATTTTCCACCGTTTTGTGATAAGAAAAATAAATTCAAATCGCATATTTTGACGGCTGTGACTTCAGAGTCTTGGTATCAAGCCGTGAAATATTCACCAAATTTGGACAGTGCGATGCTCTACAAGTCTGCGAGATTTCGAAATTCCGCTCAAGTTATGGATAAAATTTCAATTAAAAACTGCAAATGCAATTTGGGCAGCTATAACTTCCGAACTCAGATAGGTAGGACCTTAAAACTTAGGGAGGAAATGTGCGCCAAGTAGCTCTAAAAATGTGCCAATTTCATAAATTTCCGTTGGTTCCCGAGTTATCGAAAGTGAACGATTGAATTATATCGCTAAATATCGATCGTGTATGAGTCAAACTTTAAACTTTCGACGGCTGTAAGTGTTGAACCTTGACAGCTAGAGCCTTGAAATTTTCACCAAATAATGTACGGTGTTTTACAAGTTTTCTGAATTTCAAAGTTTTCCAAATTTTCGAGTGATGGACAATTTTCAAATAGAAAACTCAAAACGGAGATTGGCCATAACATTCGATAGCGGTTAGGTTGAACCATGTAATATGGAGAGTGAGCTAAATTTCAAAAAGATCGGGAACGGTTCCCGAGCTGTCGAAAATGAGCGATTGCCAAACATTAAAATGCGATTAACTCGCTAAATATCGACCATACAGGGGCCCAATTTTGCATCGTAAAAGCAGGCAAGGCTGACCACAGGCGTCACCGAGGAGTGATTTAGGTTTCATATTGTGGCATGGAAGATGCTGTACGTTTTGCTGTACATTTCCCAATGCTGTACGACAGGTCAAAATGCTGTACGTCTGGTCAGTTTATACTTGGAACCCATTTCTATTAAAAAGGAAAATTTTTTCTTCAGGGGTTGGTTTGTATGACAGCCCTATGACGTAAAGTTCCGATTCCACCCGTTCCTAGATGTTTTGATGCTTTACTAGGAACACATTTGCGTGAAGTTTAGTTAAGATTGGTTCATAAAGAAAAAAGTTTTTCTTAGAAGAACCTAATTTTTAGAGGTTGATTTCTTTGGCAGCCCCATGACCCCATGGTCCGATTCCATTCGTTCCGACATATATACAGCGTACACTAAAAAGAAGCTTGTATACAAAATTTCAGCCTGATAGCTTCAAAAATGAGGGACTAGTTTGTATTGAAACAGACGGACAGACAGACAGACAGACGGACATCGCCCAATCGATTTCTCTCGTCACACTGATCAATAATATATATACTTTATATAGTCGGAAGTGCTTCCTTCTGTGCGTTGCAAACTTCATGACAAAGTTAATATACCCTTTCACATAGAGACGGGTATAATAAATTGATATTAACTTTTGATTTGACATGCATCAATTTTAAAAGTACAAGAATCACTTTAATATTTCCACTATTGATTTTAAATGAAACATTTTTGAATTAAACATAAACGTATATGGAGCCAAATTATTAGTTGAAATTCGCACCCACGAAATTTGGGAACCAGAATTAATACAGTAATTGTAATTTCGAGAGGGAAAAATATCTAACTACCATCACAACTCCCAAAGCAAATGTGAGCATTCAACACCGGTACAGACCTGCACGGTCGAGCGTCATGGTGGTAGACTTCACGGCATATCAAAATCTCCATAGAATTCTCCCGCTAAAAATTGAAGTGGTCGTCTTGTGCACATAGATAGACAACAGACACAAGACCTGATGAGTGTGCCTATCTGTACGAACGAAACCACAAAATTTTGGAAAACAATACCAAAAAATTGAGGAAAAAATGTTCGTCCCAATCGGGATTCGAACCTCCGACCTTCAGTCACAAGGTCAGCAACTCTACCTACTGAGCTATTGACGCTCAGAGGTCTCAATGCAAAAATTCCAATGTGACATTTCCGAAATTGAATAACTCGATATTTCTCCCGCTGGGGCTCTTCTCCACCAAACAGACAAAGTTCCGCGTAGTTCCCATAGAGCTGATAAGTTGCCATGCCATAAATAGTACAGACATGCACCGGAGTTGGTGTATAGAATGGAACGATAAGTCAAGATTTCCACAATTAGCCAAATAATATTTGAACATTTTTGAATCATAGCCAGTGGCGGAGGGGCTAAGGGGGCTAAAGCCCCTCCCAGACCCAAACAATTGGGAAATGAAAAAATCAAAATGAAATATGAAGCAATGCACTTTGTTGCAGTTTTTATAAAATGTGAATTATTGTTCTTTTGGAGAATAACTTATGCACCAGTCTCGATGGTCTGAACAAGGTGCAACATCCTTCCCAGAATTTTAGAAAAATCTTTTTGCAAAAATAATAAAATAAAAATGGGCTGTTCTGAGGAGATTTTCGTTGTATTTTTGGATGTTATATCGTAACATACTGAGCGGCCATCGTATTAATTCACATCCAAAATCTTTCGGTTCTTATCGAGAGGGTCCTGTTTGTGGAGCTGTTGAACGACATTAGGCCAACTTCGGTCCGATCTTTGTTCTTGCCTAAATTCCTATTTTCCACGTGCAGTAACACGGGCTATCATAAATTATGCTCTAATTTCGGTGGGCCATTTTTGTGTCCATCACCTTATTCGCAAAATGTCTTTCGATGACCCTACTTTTATATTTGGACTCCTGAACGGGGGATAACGACCAAAATCCGCAAATCCAAATAATAAATCCATGCGGTGGATTCTATCCTTTCTGTTATAGAATCGCTTGTAGCGTATAGTGACTGGCGTACTTCCTATCCGCATCCGCGCCTTTTTGTGTTAATATTTACTAGGGCCTCAAATTCCGTTAGTATCAGGGACATCACATTATCGTCTATAGGAAAGTCCTATTTGATCAAATGTAATTGGCCGTATGTTTCGGTTCACGATCTATTGGGTTTTCGTTATACTTGCGTTGTCACGACGCTAAGCTACGAATAAAATTACATCGAAAAACTCAGGCTGCAATGGAGGCTTTAAACATCAGCATATTACAGGAAAATAACAAAATCTCCCAACTTTCGGAGGCAAACTCAAATGCCCAGTAATATGCATGGCCTCAGCCCCCTCCAGGACCAGATCCTGGTTGCGCCACTGATCATAGCTATTATTTTTGATTTTATAACGATTTTTTTTTTCTGAGTGTACCAATTTCACCTATTAAGCGAGCATCAGTCCAGAACAAAACCTGTTGACAAAGCTTAGTTGTGCTTTTTATTAAAAATGTAAATAACTGGCGCGACAGTCCAATATAACGTTGTGAATGTTGGGCTAAGTGAGCAAATGAGATTGTTACTTGTGAAAAGTGGGCTAACTTGTTCGAAAATTTAACACAGAAGTATCATGAACTTTTGATTGTTAAAAGTGAACTTAATATTTAGTAAAATAAGTAATTAGTATTGGGAAGGATTAGGCTGAGATTCAGATGATATGCTTGTATAATTATTTATTATACCCTTCACATTTTGCAAAAAAAAAAAAAAGTATTAAATTTGTAATTTTTTTTTATTTATCAGAGGAAATATTTAATTATATTTTTATTATTGAGAACTGCTAAAAGGGGAGTTGATTAGATGTCTGGCAGATTATCTGTACCAGCATCCCATCACTTCACAATTCACAAAGTCAATTCTAAAGTTACCGGAATGAAATTTTGCAAACGCGCTTGTCGGTATAGCTCGTCGAAATAAGTTGGCAGAACTATCATAGAAACCACCACTTCGAAAGTAGGAAAGGAAAGTAGCTGAAAGGAAACCTTGATTTTTACATTATTTATTTATTCTTTACGAAACAGATAAAATCAAAACATTACATCAAAAAGTCATCAGGTAAACGTTTGTTATGAGAAATTGGATACAGCATTTTCGACATGGATTTTTTATACAATTTTGAGAACTAATGCAGAAGCGAGTAAAAACTTCATAATTGCTTTTGTTTAGCTTTGTTTTTATTATATCGTATAAACAATAATAATTTTTTCGGGATGGTAAATTCACACACAATTTTAAGAAAGAGGAAGGAATGCCATCAAGTCCAGAACAAAAATTATTTTTGGAACGCGATATAAGGAAGGATCAGCGCCCGCTCTAAAGGACTGCAACCCGGGCGGTCGTCCGGCGCGCCAAATTCTAGGGGCGGCTTTTTGGCTAGTACTCCAATAAAAAAAATTGTTAAAAGCCGAAAAGAAAAACGCAATATCAAAATGGATTTAGTGGAAAGGAAATCATAGAAACTATACAATCAAATAAAAAGGGGCGAAAAAAATGTCGAAAGACAGGAAACCAATTTACACTCGCAAAAATCATTTTACATTTTTAGAGACGGTGAAATATGCGTTGAAAATATTGTTTATTTACCAACTGTTTCATTAATTTTCTTTTTAAAGTTTTGGTTTGTCCCTGAGATGCTTTGATTTGATGAGCCTACAATTTACACTAGGTTCTGCATTTAAAAACCGAACATGCTTAGTGACAGTCGCCCCCAATTTTACATCCAAGAGGCAGGAACAGTTCGTAACATGCTAATTAAATTCTTCTTAAAAAAAAAGAAAGTCATTGACTAATTATGTGCTAATTTTTCAATTGAAAATTTAATTCACCAGAATTAAGGATTCTAATTGGGTCCACTTTCATGATCCCTAACTCATTCTAAAGTGAAGGGATGCTATGGAATATGTCCTTATTTGATTTCCGTGAGATAAAGAATCGCATAAACGCTCAGCATATAAAAGCACTCATACCCAAAGAGCAAAATGTTCATTACTAGTTTTTAGAGTCGTTTCGTTTTCGATAACTTCCACCCACTTTTCGCCCGATGTCTTCGCGAATTTCTCCGCCTAATTTATTTCTGCCAAGATGCTAATACCGGAATTTGGCTAAGTTTTCCCCTTAGAGAAAGCATAGTAACCCATGCCATGCGTTAGTCCAGAGTGGCCATCAGAAAATAAAAATGGCACCGTTTTCACACTATTGCAGTTCATAGTATGCGTGAAAATTTTATTCAAACGTCAATTTTTTATTTACAATTGAGAATATAAAATCCGCGTAATATGTATTACTCTCTTAAAATTCCAACGTGGTATTTAACCCTTCTGTTGACGTATAGATCCAGACAGACCATTGGTACTTTATCTTGATGAAAAATATCGTTCAACAATATTTTCCACCCCTTGCCATATATATTTCAAAGGAACCGACGGTCACAAATGCGATCAAACGTCGGCGAAATGTAAACTATGTCCAAAGAAACGAAAAAACGGTGCATCATCGTAAGACATAGTATGTAAACTGTTTCAAGATCCAAAATTAAACCTCTTCAAAAATTAAGAATGATTTGACAGAAAATTCAGCTACACCTTAGGCATAATAGCTCGTAGGCGACGACAGAAGGGTTAATAATTGCATCGAAAATATTTTGACGTTTAAGTTATTTCGTGGAGTGTAGTGGAATAAATTTGGAGTCAAACACATATGGGTTGTGTGATCACATAGCCATTCTGGACAAACGCATGGCATGGGTTACTATGCTTTTTCTAAGGTTTTCCCAATTTAACTAGTTCTGAATTTATTCTCTAAGGATTCTCCGCATTAATGAAAATAAGCCGCGGACGTTGAACCATTCGGGAATTCGTCTGCGAAGAAATCCGACTTATTGAAGTTTATCTGCTGCGAATTGTGTAATGCCGGTCCCACACTGTCCGCGGTTTGCTAAACCGTGCGAAACAAAAAATCAAAGTTGTGGACAAACGTTTGGAAGAGACAGAGACGATGGGAATTTAACAAACTTTATTTGTTTTTATTTAATTCTACAGTGTTGATCATTAGTACCGCGCGGTTTGGCAAACCCCGCACAGTGTGGTTGCGGCATAAGAAAGTTATCAATAACCACCCCAAAATGCAAGTAGTAAAAACGAGAACAATCCTTTGGCACAACATTTTCCAGAGCAGCATTCTCGAAAATGTGTTTTCGGGGAACAAATGTTTTCGCATTAATTTTCGATGTCCTACGTTGGTTTTAAAGCTGCCAGTTTCCTGTGTGGCATCTGTATATGTATTTTTTTTTATGATAGCGAAAATAATTAATGAATTTAATAGTGAGCTTAATTTTTTAATTTTAAACAAACTCTCTACAAATCCTTGCTGAAATTGGCTGAATCGCTCTGAAGAATCTAAATGACAGGCTTCTACTACATATTGTGCCAATTTCTAGTAAATCTTATCTAATATATAAGACTAACCTTATCGTATAGAGACTTTAAACAAGAAGTTTAAAACGCCAGAATTTGGTTGACCAATCAACAACTATTTGTGAATTAATTTCCGCCTAATTTTGTACAGCTAATAAAATTCAATCCGCGAGAAAACTATTAGACAAAGTCAACGACTTCTTTCTAAAGTGAATTTCGGGATAAAACAATTTGCCGTAGGGGTTTAACATTTTTCTACACAAAGGCCGCCTTAAACCTCAAATAACCGTCAGCAAATTGTTTGTAGAACTGAGAGAACGATTTCTAAAATACATAATTTTACCTCGATAAGCCACCGACTTCTTGACGAATTTTAGTAAATATCTTAGACTTTAGGTCAACAACTACAAATTTTGACGCTTTTGTGCTGATACATATTGTGTTTTTTCGACCTAGCCGCGGGACGTACAAAACTGCTAGGTGGGCCGGCCGAGCCCCATTTGATATGCCTGGCTCAGTTTGATATGCCTGGCTCAGTGGATAAAGAGGCTATTCTCTGAATTACAGGGGCGTTAGTTCGAGTCCCACAGTAACCAGGATCTTTTGTGTCGGAGCTACTCTTAACTCGCTTTTACAAAAATAACGACATAGATACTATTTTCCTGGTATAATACAGAAGGGCGGCAAAATTGTCCACTTGCCCGGGGCGGCGTAAGCGCTAGAGCGGGCGCTGGGAAGGATACATAGGAAGGTAATATAAGCGAATAATGGGAGTCGTGCAAGGAGGAAGCGCTATTAGGTAGACTACAGAATGAAGAGTTAGGAATAGCATAATTGCTAGAAAAGTATGTAGCAAAGAGTTCAGATATTTCCGTAGGTGCAGTGGCAGTTATCTTGTTGAATGAAAGTGTCGAGGTATTGTTTGTTGAAAATCGCATATTCTTAACATAAGACCAAAAGCTTTTACTTTCATTGCCTCTTAAACTATTTTCAACATTGATAATATAGGCAGATCGTGCCGCTTCTATAAGATTTTTAACCCTACTCCTGAGGCAATTAAATTGAGCTCTATCAGATTGCCGTTTGAAACGCTTAAGTCTAGCATGAACGAAAAATATTTAGCCACAAACGGTTACGCTTATTTGAAGTAATGTATTAATATATGACGACCCAAATATACGTTATAAGCACGTGCTCGTCTTTCGCACCACGTAAATCGTGAAGTAAGCGCACAGACTGCGACACTTTGTCTTTTGTTGAATTTGTCAAAATAACCGTGAAATTATAGAGCAACTCCGTGAAGTAAATCTGTTATCAAATCCAAAAACCGGGGGAAAATGTTCATATACGAATGGGTGGTCTATGTACATTATCTTGCGAAAACGCATCGTTCCAATGTTACCTCAGTCGCATACCTACATGAAGATAAATATTATGCAATTCTTACTTAAAGAATTGAAATTCAGGTGAATTTGCATAATATATAAAAGTTATATTACGCACGGTTGCGTAGCTAGTGTGTTTAGTCGTATTTGCATTTTTGTAACGGTCGGTATAGTTACACTCGTCCCAAAAACTATGGTGTCCTTAAAGTTGTTAATAGTCCTTCTGACGCTTTGCGGTGCATTGTGTGTTGAATACTACGCGAATAATAGTCGAAGTTTTAGAGCCGAAATCGAATCGATGAGCCGTCAATCGCGATTTATTACATTCCAAACGATTGATGAAGATTTGAAAGTAATTTTTATCGTATATCCTGATTGAGAGTTCGGTTAATTCAATTTAAATTTTTCGGTTTAAATTTAGGTCGCGTTAGAATTTATTGTGCCCTTTATCAAGGTGCCTGTGAAAAAGACTGTTGATGAAGCATCCAAATTTGGGAAAGTAATTAGAGAATCTTATTGACAGTGCTAAGCTATAATTATGAAAGAGATGAAAGTGATTTGTGTTTCTTTTTTTTTTAAGGGCATAGCCAATATCAATATAGCTGCCCTCGTTCTAGCCGGTGTTACTGTTATTGCGGGAGTTTCGACAGCATCGGTTATTTCACATTTGGCACGAATGGCTACGAATCGTATGAAGACACAGCGTAGTTTTGATTTTTTTGACGATATGGGATCGTTTAATTTTGAATATCGACGATCGAATGGTGATAGAGGTGGTAAGATAATAATAAGAAATATTTGCGGGCAATAATGGATTTGACGCAGTAATCCATTGTGCATTTTTATGAGTTATGCAAAGCGTCTTTATGTGCCGAAGACAGTCTGGAGCCTTATAATCCCTGAAAACACAATTATATGTTATACGTGTTATTTATGTTAATCTGCACTTACATATTATTTCATGAAGAGTGTTATTGAGTGAGTTTTTCTAAAAGCAACATTTTTATAACGTTTTCCCAAAGTGTCAACACTTGCACAGAAAAACTACTCCTATTCCAGTACTCATGTTTAGTATCACTTGAGTGCCAAACTCACTAGTTAGTATAGTTTCATTCAGTTGTTAGTATTTAAAAAAATTTCGGGTGTTAGTGATAGAACATACATTCAATCCCAGTGTTGTAGATAGCCTACCGGAGAGGAAGGGGATCATTTTGCTAGATCTCGAATACTTTTTCGGTTATAAAATTTAGAATTTCAGAATGAAATTTTCTGTACTTATTACGCTTAGGTCGTGCTCTGTGGCCGTGATCCTTCGGTCGCCACTCTGTGAAATAGACACTCATAGAGAAACGAGTTTCCAAACTCGGCACGACTCGTCGCAAGTTTATTATTCAGAAGAAGATGATAAAAAATATTCTTATCGTAGAATAATAAACTAAGAATGCGACTAGGAAGTGGTATGGCTGACAACCGTATCACACTCCGAATTCAGAACCGACATTCTGTAAGGCGACAGTTGACTGGCGATAGTGATTTTCGTCATTTTGGAATCATCTAAGGCGACTGTCGCCCAATGTATCTTATGTGGCTGTCATTTTCAAGGCGACAGTCACTTTCATGAAAAATTCACCATAAGTTCAATACGAACTCTTGTTGAAACATCAATTGTGTACCAATAACACAATGTGAAACGGCATAACGATTAATTAACGCTGAAACCTTTCTTCAAAAAGTAAATTCCATCTAAATTAACAAAGCGACAGTGCAATGAAAATGATAGGTGTCGTCCTTTGGAATCATGTAAGGTCATCACTTTGTATACGGCGACAGATGGTTTTTATGCTCGCTGTGCTTCGTGTGACAGAGACAGATATATGTATGTGCTTTTGCATTATAGATACTTTAGGGTCATTCGACACCATGCATTGCAAACGTACATATGGTACGTATGGACGAGTTCCCAAAATGGACTTATATTGTCGTCCAACGTACTATCGATTCCATGGCATATGAAAAGCGTAAGGAATTTCTTTATGTTTTTGAATGTGTGTATGCAATGTATCTAGACGTGTGTGTGTGACTGGCGCTCATGTTTGGTTCGTTGGTGTGTGCTTTATTTGATGATAGATTGTTGAAGTAAAGCTATCTTTAGGAACGAAAATAATGAGTGCATTCAGCGAACGAAATTTACTGGAAAAACACTGGAAATGCTGCAAGAATTACCCGCCACCGACCTCTTCCTCCGCTGAAAAGCCTTCACGCGGAATGAGAATCTAATTGGAAGAGCACTTTTCTGCTGCATTTTTCGTTCGCTGAATGCACTCAATATATTTTTTGGAGATGAACATTCATCGCAAATTTTGATGAAGAATGACCTTTACAGCCACAAAATGAAGAATAGCCACCGATTTATATGAAAAACACACACAACACCAAAAAGATTGTTCAAACGATCGGAAGTATGTATGGCATGGCGAACCTATAGGTCCATCTAGATTAGTCGCCAAATGGCGTCACGTGCAGCCAAATGGCTGTTGTCATTCCATCCAAACTAGTCGCCATTTGGCTATGCGTCCAGTTTTGATATTCAATATGGGAACTCAACCAACCACTTTGACAACCGCTTGTCAAATTCAAAGTGACAATTTTGCAACTTTTGCTCGTTCTTTTGTGTGAAATTAATTATTTCTTGAATGGCCGTGTAATAATTCACACGCGCAGAGTCCGATTTTGATAATTAAATTTAAAAAAATCACCAAAATGAAATTTTGGTTATGTCTTTTCTGTCTTAATTTGGCTGCTGTAGTGTGGATGCTAAGTAGCAGCCAAATAACTGTACGCGATGCCAGTTTTTGGACGCGCAGCCATTTGGCGACTAATCTAGATGGACCTTAACAGATCATATGGCACCTGAAGACGTCAGGGTGGATAGTGGATTGGTAGTGTGTCTTTGATGAAGAGCTTTGAACTTTGAGCGAAACATTGTAAGTTCATTATTGGTTATTGGATATGTCGACAAGTTAGCGAAACAACTTTTGAAAATTGAATGGCGCGCGTCTTTGCAGTAATTTCGGGGATCGGGGGATCTGTCGAAATGAAAATGTATGTCTCTAGGAAGAGCGTGTATGAAGATATTTGTTCGATGCGTTAGCGGTATTTCCACAATATCTTTCATATATTATGTGGAACTACACATAAAAACAGTTGCATGTAACCATTTTCTTTATTGGTATTGATTGGCTAAGAAAGTGGATTTAAATCAAATCAGTCCAGAGAAATCGACAAAAAAAATATAAATAAACTATTACCCCGCAGTTATCCTTTTCCTGCCATGCAGCTTATTTTTTTCCATATGATTTTTAGTTAATTTAAATATTTTTTTTTCAAACGGCGATTGTCTGGAGTTTATAAATTAGTAATTCTAAAATGAAAAAAAAAATAAAAAAAAAATAAATGAGACGGGGAAAAAACTAAAAGTCGACATCGAACAAGCAAGTGACAATTGCCCACACGAAAATATTATCTTCCTTCGACAGGGTTGTCGAACCATAGTGTCAAATCTATACAATGCCCACGCCCTGTCAAGAAAAATCGTAATTTACTAAGATTTACCTACTCTAATGTAAATACAATTAACCCTCACTAAATATTTCAGTAGTAGTAGTCTGGCTAGTCTAGCGGTTAGTGCACAGGCTCATGAGTTCTAATCTCACCGTGTTCCATGGTGTTTTTCGAACTCACGAGCTTGTGACGGACTATGATCTCACTCAGATGTTAAACGAGTACCCATCTATGGGGATAAATAACACTGCTGAGCGTGATGCTGATCTCATTACCTCAACAAAAAGCAGATAAGATTTTGGAAATAGGATGTCACTAACACATCCTGCGGCCTTAGTCCAATGCTGGACTGTCGCGCCTGTTATTTTTAAATATTTCAGTATTCTAGACCCACTATCGCATCTATGTCCTTTAAAAAAATGTACATCCTCACGCCAACGCCAATTTCACGCACCAAAAGATACATATAGCAATCAATTTTGTAGTAAAATATTAAGTTCTTACATCATAAATAATTCCACAAATACTCCAAAAGCACCCTTTTGTTTATTCGTTCACACAAACAACTTAAAAAATGTCGAAATTATATGAACTCTAAAGCCATTTCCGTTATTTTTCGAATTTCGTATGAAAGCGACAGTAACAATGCTGTCGCTAGAAAGTGATCGCTATTGGCGACAGTTATGGGCGATTATCGCCTTAGATGATCCCAAAAAAAAGCTCTGTCGCTTTTCGACCTCTGCGTAGTAGTAGCTATCTCTTTCATACACACGTAAAAACCCATTAAGAAATTGTCGCCCGACGAGGCCATCACTTTCGATTATCGCCATTGGCGATGGCGATTATCCCCTTACAGAATGTACCCTCTTATCTTTGTTACGCGGATGACTACGCACGGTGACGGTAGTCATCAACGCACCAGGATTCACTAGGAGTTACGGTAATGAAGAGAGATTACACTTTAAAATAGCAACACTAGTGTGCAAATTTTCGTGCAAAAAAAAAAAACAAGTTTTGAAAAAAAAATCCTGGAAATATTGATCGCTCCACAAAAATTGTGAAACTGTATCGATAATTTTGGACTCTTCATTACGGTGAGAAATCCACAGCATTCCAGTTTTTGTACAAATTTTTGCTAATCTGATGGGCAATTGGAGCTTTTTATATGCGGTTAGATCAAACGCATAAAAATTTGATTTGCCTTCAAGCTACTGGCGACATATCTTATAACTTTGGAAATTTCTAAATTTAATCTAGTTTAATAAATTTAATAATATTCATTTTTCTAATTTTAACTTTTAGGAAAAGAATGATAACAAACTCAAACAGTTAGGGATGCTCAAAAATTGGATGTTTAGCAGCATTTTCTGTTCATTCGCATAAACGCTGCTTGGGAAAAGCTTTCCTAAAGCGACCTTTTAAAACTGAAGTATATACGTATGTAGTCAGAAAACAATTCTTCAACTAATGTTCACCGCCTAATTTCAGAAAGGCTTGCATGTGCTGCCATACATATCCAATGTGAACAAGATAATGAACCAGAATCGCAACGAAGGCCCTGTGCTGTAGTGTTTTTATCGAATGCTTTTAAAATTGAAATTTGAGTACAATAGTGAAGATGGATTCACGTAGTTCTAGAAAATTATTATACACGATAAATAATTTCAGCAAAAATTTCACATTTGCGTTGTTTTTCACGCTCTGTGCTTCACTTGGTTGAGTCGCACTCTAGGATGCTAGTAATCTAGATGTCCGGAGATTGAATCTCGGAGTGGTCCAAAAATTTTTCCGTATGTGCGGATAGGAAATATGCAGTGCTTGCAACATTATATACACTCCTGAGATGATATGCAATGTAACGGTACTCGAAATTGCCTATAAACGGCTGAGTTAACGCACCATGGCCCCACATGGGGCTATACGGTACTGTGAAGAAGAAGTTGTTTTATGTAAAGTAAAACGTGTGATCGAAAGAGAGGGGGGGTTAAATTTTTAATTTGTCTACTTTATCACGGTCTGTGGAATTTCAGAAAAATATAATTTGACTAGTTTAAGCATTAAGATTAGTTTTACTAGTCCCCAGAGAAAAATTTCCGCTGGTTAACTTGGTGGAATATTTCAAAAACAACTGCAATAGTTTTGTTATGGCCCAATCCTGACTTAGAATTTTCTAAATGATGTTTGTTTTTTTAGGTTACTTTTGTAAATTGAAAATTATGTAAATGATTAACTTTTATTTGCAGAAGCTCCAGTTTCTGAAATTTTGTCCAACGTAGAAGCAATTTTCCGGGAATATGACATAGATATTACATCTTGTGTTCAGAAGACAGTGTGCCTACTCGTACAAGAGTCTATTAACAATGTATCGCAGGGTAAAGGTAGCAGTTCAAATAAAATCATTGACGGACTGACAAGGTAGTAAAATCGCCAATATTTAAAGATATCCTCTGTTCATTAATTTAAAAAATTAAATGAATTAATTCAATTAATTATATAAAAATATTTTCTTCAGTTTATTATTATTCGTTCATATTTTAATGAGGTGTCCTTTTTGCAGCACAAATTGGCTACTAAATTTCATATCTGGAACGGCTGTCAAAGAAGCCATCGATGTCGGACGCAGTAGTTACGAATGTAAATACAGATATAGTTCGTGTACATGGTCGGATCGTGATCTTAGAGATTTTATAGATTCAATGTGATTTTATTGTTTGTTAAACATTTATTATTTTTGTTTTCGAACTTATACATACTCGAACTGTTGAATATTTCTAAACATGATCCTACTAGTATACTCCTATATTTTATTTAGATATATAGGCTTGTTGTGATTTTATTTTGTAAAAATGAAGAAATTGTAGAAAATAAAAAATATAATTTGAATATATTTTAAATTTCCTGTAATTTATTCAATGATATTTTTTTAGAATGGTGATAATGCGTCTTAGATGACGCATAGCTACTATCATGCTGTCTTTTTATTTTTATTGAGTTTCGTTTGGCTAATCATGGACAGACGAATTCCAAAACAAGGTCTCTAAATTGATTCTATACTTACATCATTAAATGATCGGCGTCAGAAGAAACCAACAAATACTGTTTTAGTTTGATTTAAGTTTAAGGATTGGCAGAATCATTCTTCTTCTACTCTGTTCCTCTCTACGCAACGTGGGAAACATTTACTCAGCAGAGGCGGAAACCCGAGTTCGGCAATTAAATGAACTACAAGAGTACCTGAAGGTTCTATGCAGTGGTGTAACATACGGTCTTTCATGTGTTCAGCGGAACACGGGCTCCCAAGCCGAAAACGTAAAGTAAATCTTGATTTTTTTTTATAAATCCTTGACTATTTGTTGTTTTAAAGACATTTTTATTTGTCTGCAAGAAGAACACGCAAGCCAACTGCAGAATTTAAAACGAGACCGAGTTCTAATCGTGCGAATAGCATGAGTGTTTACCCTATACTAAGGTGACCAACCGTCCCGGGTCCTGCGGGACAGTCCTGTATTTGGCATGTCTGTCCCGCAATGAAAATCGTCCAGGATTTGTCCCGCAATACATCCAAAGTGTCCCGCAATTCCCGCATTTACTAGTCTTCTGTGTACTTGTATTTTCTAACTACATGCTTGCTCCCATATTGATATTATAATTCGAATATAGTTCCTACTTCCTAGAATTAATTTACCTACTATGTACATTGCATTTCAGGAATGCAAAGACTCTTTATTTAATTTGTGGTTGAACCAAAAGTGAGGCTATTACCAAAAACGTAATTTCTTCATTTTCAGCCAATCAGATTACGAATATGCCTTTCATAAGCATTTTTACTGATGCCTCAAATAATATATATTTGAAATTATTTCCAATTCTAGTTAGTTATTTTGAGCCTACGTCAGGGATTAATATCAAGGAGTTTGAAATAACAACTTTGCCAAGAAAAACGGCCCACATTATTCATATTTGATGGAGATCCTCGACAAAGCCGCTTTAAAGGAGTAAGTCATGGCATTTTGCGGTGATAACGCAAATACCAATTTTGGAGGTGTTGACCGTAAGGCTCAGAGCAACGTTTTTGCGAAACTGTAAGCGGGACCTAAATGAAATCATTGTTGTGAGATGCGCAGCGCATATTGCGCATTATGCAATTCAAACGGCAGCAGATTTATCGCCAGTTGATAATGAACATATTTATTTATTTATTTATTGATGATTTAACGGACATTTGTCCTTTTACATTATTGAACAATTATGCTGTCTTATTAAATTCGGTGAATATAATTCAATATAAAGTAATTTACTGCTAATAAAAAATAATAAAAATAACAATCATATAAAAAAATAAAATAAAAAATATAAATTTGCAAATACGAGTAATTCAAAAGTTCCTATAAAATATGGTGAACAAAAAAAAAAAAAATAATTAAAATCTACTCTAACACATTAAAAACTATTTGTTTGAATTCAAATTTATTTGTATTGAAAAAGTCGCAATAATTCGCAATTAAATTTCCGATTGATTTCATTCGTTCAATTGGGGAGTTACATAGGTAATTAGATCCAGTGTAAGTTTATAGAATAGCTCGTGTTTCCTTGTATTTTTAGTTGGAATTTTAAATGAAATATCGCACAGGATGTTAGGAGCATCAATAGCTCCATTGATTAAGTTATGTAAAAAGATTGCATCGAAATAACTTCTACGGGTTTCGAGGGAACTTATATTTAATAGCTTCTGGATATATGAATAATTTATGTCAACAAAGGATATATGAAGCTTATATGCGATATATCTGCGAAATTTATGCTGTATTGTTTCAATAGTTTTACTGTGGCAATAGTAAAAAGGATTCCAAACTATAGATAAGTATTCTAATTTACTTCGTACTAACGAAAAATATAATGACTTAAGCGCGTGTATGCTACTAAATTCAGATGAGCTTCTTATTATGAATCCTAAATTACGTCGTGCTTGTTCTGCAATCTCCTTGATATGTTCGTTAAAATTTAGGGATGAATCAAATAAAATACCAAGATCTTTTATCAAACTCACTTGATTGAGCGGAATATTATTTAAATAATACACGTTATCAAGATTAGCTCGGCCTCTATTAAATATAATATATTGGCATTTAGACAAATTAAGTTCTAAAAGATTATTGGCGCAATATGAATAAAATTTGTTTAGATTATTTTGAAGAATTGAAATATCATTTAAATTTATTAATTTCTTTGAAAATTTTGCAGTCGTCTGCGAACAATAAAAATTCAACATCATCGAAAACATTAGCTAAATCATTAATAAAAAGTAAAAATAAAAGAGGACCAATATATGAGACCCTTGAGGAACACCCGAAGTTGGAAAAAACTTATCTGAGTAAGACTGATTGATGTTTATAATCAGAGAACGGTTTCTTATGTAGTCATCTATCCAATTAACGATTGGTCCACCAAATCCAAAGTTTTTCAGTTTAATTATTAAAATTTCAAAATTGACTTTATCGAACGCTTTGCTAAAGTCTGTGTATATCGAGTGCACCTGCGATCGATTTTTGAATGATTTAAAAATATAGTTTTCATAAGATATAAGATTTGTGGCCGTGGATTTGCCTCTGCAAAAACCGTGCTGATTAGAAATTATTAATGGTCGAACGAGGGAGGTTAAACGCTCGGTTACGAGGCTATCAAATAACTTAGGGATTGATGAAATAATGCTAATTGGTCGATAATTTTGAATATCAGCTCTATCGCCACTTTTATGTATAGGGACTATATAGCTTAAGTTCCATTATTACACACGAATTCGGATTAAACTTATCGACTTTTATTAATTTTTTCTCGAAATTTCACTTTTTGACCACCTTGACTCCTTGTAAGCCTTAAATTTTGATCCCTCTTCGGCAGATAATGATTTTCCCTTATTCATATTGAAGTTAATATCTTACTCAAACAACCAACAAAATTAGGGGTCCTACGTCTTTAATTGTGAAAGATAGACAAAAAAGAAATTCCATGTGCTATCCTGATGACAAATTTTAAATGGCTTTTTGTGTGTTCTTTTTCGAAAAACAATTATAAATCAATAATAAAAAATGTAAACACAATTCTTTTTGTGTTAATTAACTCAGAATTGAATAGACTATTAACAGTTATAATTTTTAAATTTTAGCTCTTTTAGTTTGGTTGGAAATCAGCCGAAACTATTCATGCGAAGGGGTGTGCTAATCTGATGACGAGCAGTGTAATAAAAAGTGACTTAAACAAACTGGTCTAAGCTGGCCAAATTGAAAGGCAATATTTTATAGGACATGCTTGCAATTTCTACAAAAAAAATGCATTCAATATCTCAAAAATTGCAGTTTTTAACACGATACGTTTCACACATTTAAATGGCTGTTATTAAAACAAGCTCATCTAAAATAGTCCGAGGTAGAAAAATCGTATCGATTAATATTGGGGAATTAAATATCGAATGAAGTGCACAAAAAATGGGAGGAGGAGGTCAAGTCCAGGGCAGCGCTGAATGGAAATTATTCAAATAATGAAGTAAAACGATGTATCATTCAAGATTGTTTTGGCCATGGTCTAGGTAATAATCCGCCAAAGAACATCTATTTTCATTTATAAATTCGTACTAGACATTTTCAGAAACATCTTTAACCCCTTGGCGGCCGTTGTGACACCGGTGAACACACACAAAAGATTCACTACAGGCCATGTGTCACCGCTGAACACAGAGAAAGACATTTTTGTACAGGCCAATGTGTCACCGGTGACACATTTGTAGTCTTCGTTTTAATTTACATTTTACTCAAAAATAATATTAAACTAAATTGGCCCTTCTGTATTGTGTGTCACCGGTGACACAAAGTTCCTTTGTTATAAAACAGGCAATTCCCCACAGGCCAATGTGTCACCGGTGAACACACGTTGAATTTGAGTTGAAACTACGCCATTGTATCATCAGTAAACACCCTATAAAAAATATTCTATTAAAATCCGCCGAAAACCTGAAAAAAAAAAATGCTTGGCCTGGGAGGAATAAATGTGTGGTGTTCACCGGTGACACATTGGCCTGTGAGGAATCGAGTTTAGTGTGTTCACCCGTGACACATGGCACCAGGCCTGTAGAGAGGGTGGGGGGAACAGGGTGATTCCCCCCGGGCCCGGAAATTCAAAGGGGCCCGGATTTTGGCACAAAACTTGTGCTTCAACAAACAACATGATCATTTCGTTACTAAATTTCTAAATTCAATCCGCCTTGTTTTCCTAAAACCTTTGTAAGGGTTGTTTCCTTTGAAAAATCTTCTTACATAGAAAAAAACCATAGCGTAGCGAATTGGCGGTATGTATTTGGTGCACAGAAATAAATTTGCCTAGTTTATTGCTTTATACACTTTCTTTTTTGCGTGTAGTACAGCATTTAATATTCACCTGTTAAATGAACACTTGAAACAATCTCACCCGTATAGGCTTCAAATCGTATCGTTTTATGCGTATATTGTGTAAAGAGCACGACCATTCAATAATAAAGATTTTTTTCATCACGGGCAGAAACTTGTCCCTTTAAGCAGTCGCTTTTTTATGAAACTTCGTTACCCAAAAATGCACGTAAAACGAACGAACCTTTTTCTAATACATACATAGTTCCTTAAAATTTGCCAATCAACTCTCAAACCGTCTTTAAAATATACTGGAATAAAAAAAAACGTTTTTTGTGAGTTTAGTGTGTAAAAATGCATCACGAATGAATTCAGTTTCCGTCAGTTTTTGGCAAGTGGCTTATCCGGTATCAGTTTTTTAATTATTTTTCTACAAATCGCATTTTTTTGAAAACCCATAATTTTAGCTCAGAACTTAAACCTCCAAATGCACCTGAATGCGCAGAAGACCGCTTTAAAACACTCTTCAAATATTTATCGTACTGATGCCGGACTATAGAGGCTCCCGATTAGAAAGCTGCCGGATTATTTAGACTGATCCGATTCAGTGAGGACACCGGATTATGAGGTGAGGTGAGGGTTAGATGGAGGCCGGATTATAGAGATTCCACTGTACAATTTGTTAAAGGACCGATATGTCAAAAAAAAGGTTTGTTCGATTCATAATTTTTATCGTATGGAAGAGGTGGGCCCGGAATCATTGTCCCCCCCCCCCCCCCCGGGCCCGGATTTTCTCTCCACGGCCCTGCATGGCACGCAAGGTGTTAAATCTCGAAACACTTCGAGCTATAACCGAAATAAAGTTCAATATGCGAAGACTTCTACCGAGTTCTTTATGACAATCCGGAACTTGTAAAAAAATGTCATTCCAACGATAAGTGTGAATTTTAAAATAAATATTTACGTTAAACGTTTCAGACCTTCAGACCCCATTCACCCAAACAACATTACCATATAAAAATATTTCATACGAGTATCTATCCTTATAGCACTTGTGAATTTTCTTTGAATGAATCCCTTTCTAAATCTTCAGCTTAACGATAAAACTGGGAAATTTTATTTTCTCAAATTAGTTCATTAAAATTTAGACCCCGATTTAAACCCAAAGTCATATTTATAATAAATACCCTGAAGTACATACTTAAAATATCCCGGATTGGCATTGCAAAAAGTTGGTCGCCTAACCCTATACCCATGTAATGTACAGACCTAGAAGGCACGCAAAACCCAAAATATTCAATTTCATATTTTTTGTGGGGGAGGGGAGGGGTAGATGGGTGGGACCTGACACATCTTTATTACCTTGTCAAGGCATCCAACGGCTACCATTTGATACTAATTTGAAGTTTTTCGTGACATTCTATCAAAAGATATGGCTGAATATAACTTTGTAGGGGAAGTAGGGGTAGGGGTAGACGGACCTGCTCCACTTTCCATCAACTCAAAGTATATGTCAGAATGAGGCATTGATCAAAATTTCAAGTCGATAGCGATATTCTACCGAAAGTTATCGCCGAATTAAAATATCAAGGAGGGGTAGTTTGTATGGGAGGTAGGGGTACGATTTGGCCCATTTTCAATACCGTCCAAGATTTTAGCAAAACAAATATTTGACAAAAATTTCAAACCGCTAGCTTCATTATTTCGGGAGTTATCGTGCTAACAGACAGACACACGGACAGACAGACAGACATTGCTTTTTCGATTCAGGGACCGACCCTGACCATTTATATGTATACTTTGCCAAACCTCCGGTGGCTCCTTCGAGGTGTTACATAATATCGGCGTAACAAAAACAATATACCCTATACCATATTATGGGTATAGGGTATAAAAATACCAAGTCCAGCAAATAAGCTGGTAGATATAGCTTTCTTCTGATCCACTCCAATATTGAGAAATACCACGAGGCTTTGCATTGTCTGCTCTATCAGATAGTTATGGCAAAAATACAATACTATAGCTTCCACCCTCAACAACAAAATTTTAATTTCTAATTATACCGAAATTTCTAAAACCGAGCGATGGATCCCACCCAAAATAAAATCCTTGTCAAGAGTTTATAATAAAAGGATCCTTTTCGAAGTTTGTGTCTCGTTGCCTCCACACTATTGGAAATAAGGACAAAATTCACTTTTGAAAATATTTAAGTGGTTAAGTATTTTAAGCTGAGTTTGATATATAACATTTCCTCATTGAAAAAAAAACCATGGAGTTGGCGATGGATTTCTTCGGCATTCTTTTGAATTTTCTTAAAGTCAGTCGTAGTTACTTAGTCAGCGACAATTTTTCGGAATCCAGGTAAAGGTCGAAAATGATGTATATTTTGCTGTGCACTTCTCAGTGCTGTACTTAAGTTTAGAGGAGGCAGAGTTGTACTATGTACACACAAAACACGAAACAAACTCCCAAGTATAATGCTAGAATAAAAAAAAATTAAAAAAAGCTCACAAACAAAAAAGTTATTAGATTTTTAAATAAGTTATATACTTTTTATCCACCCTATATAAAATTTGATAGTTACGAATAAGAAGACTTGGCACTTTTCAAGATAGGTACGTCAACATCGCGAGTAAATGATAACCATTTTTACTCGGTTCAGATTGAAAGCCACTTTTAAGCCGATGAATGTTTTTTTCTTTCTTCGGCATTCGTTTTTAGTAAAGCAGTGTTGGACTTACTCAAAATCTGCTTGCCATTGTCTGCTTTCATCTAAGTAGAGGCTTATTTCAAAAATGTAATGTAATTAATGTAATTTACTCAGTAGTAGCCCGAGAGCCGAGAGACTACCAATAAAATGGACGAACTAAAGTTGTCAATTGATGCCATTACGACCTGACCTGCCGCGAAACCAGCTCAGCAAAATCTTTCAAGCCCGGAGAATCAGATTCAACATTTTCTAGCTCGACAAACCATATCAAAGGAGTTGCCATACTTACTATGACATGTGTGTGTGTGTGTCCCGCTTAGTCAGGCATCAGGCATCTCTTAAACTTTAAAGTCCTTAGATTATCTTGCAGATTATATTCCAGTAATACTGTATTTCGCCGGCAGAATATTTTTCCACTAGCGCTAACGACTCAACCCAGACTGGAAATCAATCTACCCGGCAAATTTTATTAACGATTTTTCTCTAAGTAAAGTAATTGTCAGCAGCAGTACAAAATACAAGATTTTTCATGGCTTAACCTCCTCGCAAGTTTCTTGCAGCTTTGAAGTCTAGAGTTTACAACATCCATCGAAATCAATGACACTTTCACATATTAAGTCTTATTTCTTAGTCTTTAAATGCTATTTCTTAATAAATACACTCAGAAAAAATTCAATGGGAAATTCCATTAAACTAATCATTTTGTCCCATTATTTTTGGTCATTTGGAAAAATCAGATTACTTTGAAAATGTAGGAACCATAACTTTCAGTCGATAAATATCCATCTGTTTTAATAGTTGACTTAAAAATAAACACATGGACTAGTTATTTTCCAATGGGATTTATCTTATTGAATTAATAGGATTTACTGGACAAACTGATTAAAATGTAGATTAAAAGAGAGATTCCATTGTCAACGGCTATTTCCCATTGATAATGGACTCTTAAATTAAACGCAGTTGGGATTTACTTATACTGGAAGTTTTTATTCGTTTTAGTATACAATTGTTTCGGCAGCCACGTCCTGCTTTCTTCGGGGCTTGCCCTAACCTAAAGGCGAGCAGTATATTGAGTGACGAAACCCATACATATATGGTGAAAAATTTTGAGAGAGTCCATTGTCAAACGCGCATAGACGTCAAAAATAGTATTTTTTACTTTTGATTGAAATGTAATCTGATGACCCATTGAATTTACGAGACACATTTCATTCCATACAAAATATCTCAATTAGGTTTAGGATTCGTCCAGAATTATTGCATCTGTTTCCTTTTGTGAAGCAATCTGGTAAACTGACGTCCAATTGAAATAATTGGACAAAAACCTTTAATTTTATTGGGCCCATTTTTCTGAGGGAGGGTCGACTTAGCACACGCTGAGCATTTAAGGGATATGGTGCCTCAGGTTTGGACTTCCACTAGCTGGAAAGGAACCTGGCTGTCTCTCTTCAGTTTTCGTATACAATTTTTAGGAACGAAATACGTATTTTTTGGTAGGATTTAAATTCCAAGTGTTGCAAATAAACATCCTTTCCGATGAAATTAAGTCGACGCATTCACAAACCCTTTTCAAAACAAAAAAAAATCCTTAGGGGCGACAATTTTTTCGTCGTGGCCGGGGCGGCATAAGTGTTTGAGCGGGCGCTGTGTATAGGTATTCCAAATTCAAAAATATGATGAATGAAGCAATGATTGGATTTTATTAAACAAAACAGTTATTTTTTTCTTAAAAAAAACTGCTTTTAATTAGGACTACAGGTAAAAAGGGGATCGCAAAATACATATACATATGCAATACACTTACAGTTCCTTGCATTTTTCTGAACTTTATCATTATATATACCTAATCGCCCGACCTAAAGTTGAATTTTGAGCCACCCTGTATAGTAATACATCTATTTATTGTAGAAAAAATTTAAAAAAAAATACAATAAACAATTAATTCTTTATTTACTTTTTATTAATTTTACAAAATTCATTCCTCCCGATAAATTTTACGAAACTAATGAATACTCCTTCATTTCGGTTCACACTCAATGTATTTTTTATGTTGACTGTTTCGGTAGTAATTTCGCAATCACTTTCATTGCCGAATTCGAATCGAGCGGACATTGCGAATAAATCACCTCACACTCTTTACCATTGACATTCTTACCGTTTTCAAGGGCCTCCTTAATTGCAGTACCGTCTAGTATGTATTCGACCATAGTGTTGCTAAATTTAAATGTTGTCACGCAAAAAAAAAAGAGGAAAAACACAAAAAACAAAAATTAATTAATTGCTTGAAATGAAAACGAACGAAATAAACAAAAATCTATTCGCATAGATTCGATGAATGTTGCCTTGCTACAGTAAGAAGAACTAAGCTCAATATTGAGTAAGGAGGCTGACGATATGGGATTGAGCGGGATTGAACTACTCGTATAATTACAAGAGACACTTGGGGGGAAATAGAGTGCATACATACTTTGTCTTTTCCCTCTTGTTTCTTTGTTTTTCGTTTTGATTTTATTTTTAAAATCGAAATAAACTGAAATTATTTTTAGTTGTGACTATTTTTAGAATGACACATCCCGTAAAGCAATCCAACAGATGATGACGTAAACGAGGAATTTGTCAGACAGTAAATATAAATTGATTTATTGCAGGGTCAAGTAGTGGGCGAAGGCAATGAATCAGTATAGTAGATTCAGTGTCAACCGTAATGACGACATTAATAGATTTTATTATATGTACTTTAAAAAAAAAATACAACAAAACCTAAAATTATCGGAAAACTTTTAATCAATTGTACGGAATTTTTAAGCTTCAATTTTCAGATCTAGCCTCCAAACAAAGGCCAGGAGACAGAGGCACGCAATGCCAAACTGAGTTTATTTTTTTAATTAAAAAAAATATGAAAAATTATTTCATTGAAATGCTTATTTAATATTAGTTTAGAACATGAGAAAATTCAATAATTAAATCGAACAACACACACTTTTCACTCCCAACTAATATCCGATTTGTCAAACATCATCGGTTCTGAAATTAGCTTGATGAAATACTTTTCAAATATGTGTGTAATCACCCCATTCATCCTATTGCCTGTTTCATTTGCAATGTACAAATGATTGATTTTTCCTCTCTATTTTAAACAAACATACACCTGAATCATCTACCTTGTTCATTCCCCATTTTGAATAGTTCGACAACATTTTGACAGAGTGCCAAAAATTCGAAAAACAAACAAAAATCAAAGTACAAATCTTACCCCGACAGTGTGTGTACAAACTGATCGATTTGATCGGCTCCTCCTTGTTTAACACTTGACTCAGTTGATCTTATATAAGCGCACACGGCTCGTTGCATACAATTGGTCGAGTCAATATTATTCTGCCCGAGAACCTCGTCGATACGACTCAGCATTTCGGTGAGTCCACTCATTTCGTCGTCGGTACCTGTGTGTAGCAAAGAAAATAATTATGTTACACTACAGGATAAGCGTCTTAATACGGAAAGCATACTACGAGCATAGTGTCCATATCCTCCGGAGAAAACGGTCACCAATTTTGGAATAATGAGGATGGCTCCGACGCCCAATAATGTTCCAAGAACAACACCGCCAAGATCCAATTTTACTGGTGCATAGGATCCGACGCCTGTTGATGAATGTGGATAACTCTGCAAGGAGGATATTTATATAGTTTCAAAAAATATAGAAATTTTAGTCAGAGGCTAACATTGATTCCGCCATAGCCAGTTGAAAAACCAAATCGCTGAATACGTTCGTTGCCTGATAAGTCTGTCGCGTTGAGCTTGTCATCGTAGTGAGACCTCTTCCACTGTTTTGAATCATAATTTCTGAAAATAGATTTTAGGAAAAATTAAATAAAATGTTCTATCGAAATAAGTGACACCGCACACCATCCTAATTTTAACGCTAGCTTATGCGCTCGAAAGAGATCAAGAGATTTGCACAGATAAAAGGTTATAAGACTGGTAGTAAGGAATCATAGGCACCAGACGCGGATTATTGTTTCAACCAAGCATTTCAAACTAGTGGATGTAGCGGATAAAAACAAATTTAAAAGACTTGTCCAACTGTCATTATACCCTATACCCATAAGATGGTATAGGGTATATTGTTTTTGTTACGCTGATATTATGTAACACCTCAAAGGAGCCACCGGAGGTATGGCAAAGTATATACAGGGTGTCCCGCATTGGGTGGTCAATACTGTAAGGGTTGATAGCGCAACTTGTTTCAGCAAGAAAATTCCCAATACAATCGGAATTTTTTTTACCGTTACTTTGTTATCGCTCTTTTTGTGAAAGTCATCGAAAATCGTGACTTGTCACGCAAAATCGACTTGACTTAATCCAAGATTTGATTTCAGTTTCAGAAACTACATAAAATTTCACAAAAACTGAAGTTTTTCCTCTTGCCAAAATTATCGGCATTTTCAAGATACAGTTACTCAAACTTAATAGAAATTTTAAAATAGATTTTCCATCGAAAATTCAAACAGCAATTTCATAACGGTGCTTTATACGTACAACTCTGCAAAGTTGATAAAAGTTGCTTCAACATGTTGGCTTCCAACGGTATATCACTTTTCATATTTACATTGCGCGATTTCAAATCTTGGATTAAGTCATCAGGAGTTCTGCAAATTACGATTTTGCGTGACAAGTCACGATTTTCGATGACTTTCACAAAAAGAGCGATAACAAGGTAACGGTAAAAAAATTCCGATTGTATTGGTAATTTTCTTGCTGAAACAAGTTGCGCTATCAACCCTTACAGTATTGACCACCCAATGCGGGACACCCTGTATATAAATGATCAGGGTCAGTCCCTGAATCGAATAAGCCATGTCTGTCTGTCTGTCTGTCCGTGTGTCTGTCTGTTAGCACGATAACTCCCGAAATAATGAAGCTAGCGGTTTGAAATTTTTGTCAAATGTTTGTTTTGTTAAAATCTTGGACGGTATTGAAAATGAGCCAAATCAGAATACGGGTTTCCCTACCTCCCATACAAACTACCCCTCCTTGATATTTTAATTCGGCCATAACTTTCGGTAGAATATCGCTATCGACTTGAAATTTTGATCAATGTCTCATTCTGACATATACTTTGAGTTGGTGGAATGTGGAGTAGGTCCAACTACCCCTACTTCCCCTACAAAGTTATATTCAGCCATATCTTTTGATAGAATGTAACGAAAAACTTCAAATTAGTATCAAATGGTAGCCGTTGGATGCCTTGACAAGGTAATAAAGATGTGTCAAGTCCGACTCATCTACCCCTCCCTCCCCCCCAAAAATATGAAATTGAATATTTTGGGTTTTGCGTGCCTTCTAGGTCTGTACATGGGTATCGTGCTATTCGCACGATTAGAACTCGGTCTCGTTTTTTTTTTAAATTGAGTTTTGTTGGATTCGGAATCCGTGTGTATACAACCAAAGTAAAGATTTTTCTTTCGAAAGAATATTTTTAAAGGGACTTTAGCGTTACTGTATTGCATTAGTCTAAGAGCCCACTTGCAAATTATTTTCAACTATTTCCTCGCAATTCTGATGCCTCAAAACGGTAGTCTGCCTCCTGGATTGGATAGTGGGACTAAAGGAGTGGCAGAAGACGTAAAGATCGTTAATAGTTGCAACATGTTCTGTCTAGCCCAGAGCCAGTTACAGAGCCATGTTATCCGACTTTTTTTTTTACTGAAATTGAAGACATGGATTTGGACAACCTCATGCAGAATGGCGCTGCCACACAGCTCATGCCACAATCGATCTTTTACGCACCAAATTCCCAAATCGTGTTATCAGCCGTCTTGGCGATGTCAATTGGCCGCCTCGGAGCTGCGATTTGACCCCTTTGGACTTTTTTTGTGGGAAACCGTGAAGGACCGATGCTATGCCAACAATCCGATTCAAGCACTTAAGGCCAATATCATCCAAGCAATCCGTGATCTACAGCCCGAAACCATCAACAGGGTCTTGGAAAATTGGTGTGACAGAATGCGCTACTGCGCTACTGCTACTGAATGAAGTTGTGTTATTGGCCCACCCTGCATAGCAAGCAAATATACATGGTTGCATTTTTCCCTAATATCACACGGATGTCCCTCAGCAGCGATTCCTTCTGAATGGGAAGACACCATGCTCAGTAAATATTTCCAAAGGCAGACAAAAACCTTTAAAACGGCGAGCGTACGAGCCTAAAGTGGGATTTTGCGCGAAACAACAATGATCTCTCGTGGCAGCATTTTCTTCTCATTTCCAGGCCCGGATTTAGCCTCTATGGCGCCCCAGGGCAGTAGCCAAATAGCCGCCCTACGCCACTGGTTAAATTTGTAGTAATAGTCTTATAAACTTGTAGGCAAAACGTTAGCTGTGGCGTGGTATGTGAAAAAAACATTTCTTATTTTTAAGCGAGTGCCCGATGTAATTTTGCTTGCCTGACAATATGGTGCTTCCGAGGAATGGGGCCAGGTGAAGGTCCATGTGGATCGGACCCTTCCCGAAATTGTTCAAAAAGACATTGAAATTCCAATGATGACAACTTTAAAACTGAAATGATGCACATCCATTACATTGACTCAGTGGCGCAACCACGGGAGGGGCTCCCAGACCCAAAGATTGGGAAAGTGATAATTGAAAAATGGAACATGCATTACTGCATTTCGTTACAGAATCGGACCTTACGAATTATATGTTCTAATTGCGTTGGGTCATTTGTTTCGCAAAAACGTTGTGAGGCCGTGTAGCCCTTTCTTTACTACTCAACAGAGTGAAAACGACAACAATCCTTAGACAAAACCACAGATCCTGGGTGCACTAACTCTTTACCATAGCAGCATAGGAAGAAGCCACAGAAATCTATAAGCCGAAATTATAAAAGCCAATTCATCCTAACGGTTTTCTAACGAGCAACGATTTTGGAATCGCTAGTCCTCGCATTCTTTTCCTTAGCATTTACTAGGTCCTGAAAGTACGCCAGATTCAGGGATAAGTCAAAGTCGTCTATTGAAAAGTTCTTGTCAATCAAAGGTATGTTTGGGTTCGTTTGGGTCCACGATATGTTTTCGATGTATAAGCTAGTTAGTGCTTTAAACAATGATTCAAAATTGGGTTTTATGAGAACGACGACGTGATGATAACGAGTATAACATTTCATTCACGTTTCTACGCCACTAAGTTACGAGCACATTTAAGAAGAGAACTTAAAACACTACCCGTATAGCGTCAGAACTGGAAAATCCTCATAGCACCCTCCATCACCCATCCGTTTGATGCAAATTCATAGTCCAGTAATATGGATGGCCTTAGCCCCCTCCAGGATAAGATCCTGGTTGCGCCACTGCATTGACTATACATTCTCTTCAGAATGTGTTCAGAATGTTTTCTAATTGCCTTTCCATTTTCGGATTTTTTTTTTTCTTTATTGTTCGTTTTAGAAGACATGATCGAATAACCTAACCTCAAAAAATAAATTTTTTTTTATTAGCGTCATGTGATATGATTTTTTAGCAGTATGGTTTTCCGTTTTTTGTTTCTGAAGGAAAATTACATTTCGAAAATTTAGCCGTACAAATTGTGAAATTTTTTTAAACCTTTTCATATGACAGAAACATGTTACTGAAAATTTTATAGCTAATGCATCATTTCTAATATCCCGAATTAGACACCTCCTGAAACCTCTGGCTACATCACAATTGCTTCGCGGCTAATTTTAAGTAGGAAACTCGAACTCGAAAATGTTTGACTGCTTTTACTAACTAAGGACACTGGGCCACCCACACAGAATCCATGGGAGAATCCATGTGTGGGCGGCCTGAAGTTGCCAATTTTAAGATCAGTCTATCCCAGAGACTCGTTTACGAAAGCGAGTTTTTGGCAATGAACTATTCCAAAAAATTAAATTTTTTATACAAGTTTACATTAGCAATGGTAAAGCCGACAACGGCAAATATACCCTTCCATTTGACGAGTCGTTTTCAGGAATTCCTTGATTGATACAGGGATCCGGAGCGAAAGAGCGGACCAAGGAGCGTTTATTGCACGTCGAAGCAGAGTGGATCAAACTTTTGCGATAAATTTCGTTAGCCCTATTCTTTATTCATATCGTACGGAGGAGAGACATAGGTAATGGCAAATTTTAAATTTGTTCAAAATTGGGCCGCTCCGTATCCCTGATTTATTGCACCCATAAGTTCCTCAACGCTTCCTATTAAAATGTACACTGAAGTATGAAGTATGTACATATACATTATATCCCTTGTTTAATTTGAAGCCAATGGTTGCGAAAATACTTTCTACTTCTAGACTCAGTGAACTACGCTCCACCAGTAGTATGCTACTCGGAATGAATGCTAAAAGAATTTTGCATGCAGGATAAATCCCAATTTTTAAGTTGGACATTCACATTTCATTTTCAGTTGAGTGTGCGATTGGGCGCCCTGGAATACACCCAACATGAATAAATCTTAAAGATGAAATTAAAGCTTTTGTCTAATTATGTCAACAGCTCTTCGAGTTTCCAAAATGCATCTTTCACAGAATTTAAAACCGAGTGATACTTTAAAAAATTGCCGCCCCTCAAAATGTGCCGCCCCGGGCAGTTGCCCAGGTTGCCCATATGGGAAATCCGGCCATGCTCATATCACAAGGATGGTCCTGAGCAGCGTTTCTTTTTGAATAGGATATCATTCAGAACACCATGCTAAATATATATTTTCAAAATCAGTGAAAAACCTTTAAAAGGGCGATCAGCAGACGAGCCTAAAGTGGTGCAAAAAAGGGCAAAAAGTGGAATTGTGCGAGATATTACTTTGATCTATCGTGGCAGTATTTTACGTTTATAACACATTGAAGGCCCTGAGCCGCGTTCTATTTTGCACGGTATAGGTATATCGTTCTTTACACCATGCTGAGTATATATTTTAAAAGGCAGACAAAGCCTCTAAAAGGACGATCAACAGATGAGCCTAAATTGGTGCAAAAAGTGTGATTTTGCGAGAAACTCGTTAGGCTCGTCGGCTGATCGTCAAAGACAAAGGTTTTTGTCTGCCTTTGGAAATATATACTCAGCACTGTGTTTTGAATGATATCCCATTCAGAAGGAATCGCGGCTGAGGGCCATCCGTGTGATATTAGGGGAAAATGCTACCATGTATATTCTCTTACTATACTATACTGCCTGCCAATTTACTTGAAAGATAGTCAAATTTCAATTGATCAATTAAACGGGTTGTAATTAGTATTTTTAAATGAAATTTGGCACAGG
The DNA here is from genome assembly GCA_949715475.1 of Microchrysa polita. Classification (NCBI taxonomy): domain Eukaryota; kingdom Metazoa; phylum Arthropoda; class Insecta; order Diptera; family Stratiomyidae; genus Microchrysa; species Microchrysa polita. The sequence continues at coordinate 104,615,550 of OX454417.1, forward strand.
GAAGTGAATGAAAAATAATTAAGTTCTTGCTGTACCAATGGAGCCAGCGTCATTTTCGCGGACGCATTTTACATGCAAATTTGGAGCTCTTCTGCCACCATGTTAGCCCCCCAATTTTTGTTTGCCTTTTGGAATATATACGCGGGGATCCGTCCTCTATGAAATGGCATATGAGTTAAACGCGAAGAAATAGTTGCAACATGTTGCAACTATAAACGACTTTGACCGCTTCTGCCACCCCTTTAGCCCCACTATCCAGGAGACAGACTATCATTTTAGGGCATCTCCGATCAAGCAATTTTTGATAATGTGTATCAGAATTCCGAGGAAATAGTTGCAACTGAAGTGTCGCTGGCTCTAGGTCTATATGGGCAACTGAACAACTAGTATAAGATCGAAGCGATATATTTATTTAATCCGTTTTATGGTGTTAAAAGTCCTTTCACATGTAAAACACAATTATTGTGTAATTTCAAATCAATATACACTCACTTGGACGGAGTTTCATACTTCGGAACAGCTTCACTACATCCCACTATCACTAAAATCACAACAGCTGTCGTATATATTTTTTGCACCATTTTATATCCTTTCTGCACTTTCTGATGATAATGATATTACAATATGATCCTCGCAATCTTCTTTGCAGGATCTTCACGAAACCGTCACTTTAAACCTTCTACAGTACTTGATTTCATGTACTCTGGATTTATATACAACCAAATGTTTGTCACAGTTGACAATTTTGAACAATACACATGACAAAAGACGATTACGTCGTATGATTGTTATGTTGTAAGTTTATAATATAAGCATTTTACGCGACATCTTGTTAGATGAAGAAAATAACCATGGCGGCGCGGTAGTCATCATATCAAATCAATTTAATAACACTTTGTATAGGTATGTAACAAAAGCCCAAGTTTGAGGCGAAGAAGTCGACAAAGAGTGCATTAGCCCTATGCTAGATGTGATTATCGATACAGACATGTTAAAGATATATTTAACGCTTTTCTTTACATACATAAGTATTTGTTAAAACTTTATTATTTCGACAATTCCGTATACATTAACTTTGTTTTAACCCTCGCCTGGGTGGTTTATCCGGATGAACTGAAGGTCTCGGTAAAATTAAACGCTATTGTTGAATTTTCAGTCAATGCCTCCGTCAGGGTCCGATGATTCTATCATTCTGGAAAAAAATATTCTAAGAAAAAGGTTTAATAATTCAATTGCTTTCATACATCCCCATGAAAACACATTTTTTGTTTAAATTTAGCAAAGAAAAATTAATCATCCTTAAAAAAAAGAATTTTACAGGATATTTTATTCTATATTTATAGAAATTTTATGCGACATGATTCAAAATCGAATTTCTCGAAAGAATATACCTACATAAAATGTTTTGTTTGTCATTGAGTTACTCCCTTGAATCTTTCATGCGAGATAAACAAAATTATTTCGGAGAAGTCTGGAAAGCTCTCTAACTCTGTTACAAACCCAAAAAATAACTTTTGTGTTTCATTCAAAAGTGGCAAAAATTATTTTCAAATTTTTGTTATAAGTGTTTGCGTGTAGAATAGGGTATAGTGTAGTCGTGTATTAAATATGTACATCAGACATGTCAAACTCAGGACCCGCTGGCCGCATGCGGCCCACCTTTAACTTTGGTGCGGCCCGCGGCCAGGTCGAAGAAATTGAATGTCTGCGTCAGCACAAATGCGTAAAAATTAAAAAATGTGAGATCGAGTCTACAAAATTAACTAAAACTCGTCATGAAGTCGTATTCAACCTTAAACTATTTTAGAAATTTTCCTCTACACTGAGAAAAATTATTTATACTCAAGAAACAGCTAAATAAAATGGCCGAGAAAAATTATGGAACTGTTTTCGGACTGTAGCTTATGGAATTCCCCACATATTCCACGACAGTAAGAATACATTTTCATTGAAAAAATCGCAGCGGACAAAAATTTTACTCTTGGTGTCAGTACTAGGCTTTACCCGAACTTCATTTATGTCGGCTTGACAATTTTGACTGGCGTGTGGCGAGGTAGTTTTGTACTACCAGAATGTTGGATAACCGGTGCTACATCAGCTGTCTACTGATCGATCAACCAAATTTTGATGATTTTGATCTTTTTAACTGTCTAATGTTTCTAAATTTGTTTGAAGAACATTTTCAAAAGATGGCATTTCTGAGGGATATTATGGCGAGGTCGATAGTGACTCTAATTTATTGTCATATTTTATGATTTAAAACCAAAAAAAAAACATATTGGCGTTTTTGAAATGTTGCGTGGACGTCTGCCTGAAATACAGTGGTGGTGGTGACCCATCGGCCGAGATACCCTATGAGCTAGGCCGATCACACCAGCTGCCGAACCCGGGTTTCTTGTGGAACCGTTAGCAAACCATTTAATGATCTGCGGGTGTAGCTTAGCGAAATTAGAATGCCCCTCCTCTCTGCTCCATGTTTCAGCCTGGAAACAGCGATGGCATGAGAGCTCCTCTCCAAGGTGGTCGGAGGGCATTTTCGCGACAGTGATATTGTTAAGGCATGCTAAGTGCCCCTTAGTTAACTCCAGAACGGCAGCGCTCGCAATGAGTCGGGCCAGTGCTAGTTTTGCCTCGACCTCGAGGAGAATGTCAATTGGGTTAAACCTCTAGAGCATGCGTTCGCAAAGTGGTCCCTACGGACCCCTTGGGGTCCGCGAAGTCGTGCTGGGGTTCCGCGGGAGGTGTGAAAAAATTTGGGGGTCCGTGAAGCTAGCTAGGGGGTCCGCGAAATATTTCGATAAAATAAAATAAAATAAAATAAATAATAAAATATTTATTAACCATTTGTATTCCATTTCGAATTATTTTTTACGAAAGACACTACGTATTTCATTGATAACTGAATTTCACAAAAATGTGCACAACAATTTAAGATGCGGAAATACGAGGGTTACTACAAATATTCTAGAAAACAAATGAAAACGATTATTTTTTTTAAAAATGGTTTTATTGTTTTTCAAAATATTTGCCATGACATTTTATTGAGCTCAAACCAATTTTCGAAGCATTTTTTCCACTCCAAAATATGGCTTTCCAACGCTTCAACAGCTTAAGCAGCTGGAACAAAAAAAAACATTCGATGCCAAGTCAGGGCTGTAAGGCGGATGACCCGTCAACCCGGGCGAAGAAACAGGATACCATTTGCCTCGCAGTGCTTCGCGTGCGAACAACTTTTGTTGGATTTGGCTCGTCTTGGAACGCCCACACGGTCGACTGCTGTTTAGTTTCCGGCTCATAAGCATACATCCATGATTCGTCGCCGGTGATGATTTTTTTCACGTCCTTTGATGCACCGTTATGGTATTTTTTATAATTTTTCTGTAACAATCGACACGCGCCTTTTTTGAGCTATTGTCAAATTATACGGTATCCAACGGTAACAAGCCTTTTTTACGGCCAAGTGTTCATGCAGCATCGCATGAATATCCGGGGCAGAAATCACCAAGGATGCCCTTATCTCACGGTATGTCACATGGTGGTCTTGCGTAATCATTTCACGCACGGCATCCATGTTTTGTTTTTGGACGACCTGCACGAAACTCGTCCTTGAGTGAATAGCCAGTTAAAAATTGACGGACGAGATGGTTAAAAAAAATGACTTTTTTAACAAACTGTTACATGAGTATCACTTGCCATCAAAGCGTTCTGAGTAGGTATGCTAAAAAAGATCACTTTCTGATGGAAATAGTATATTCGACGAAAACGTACTAGAACATGCCTAATCTAAAAACCGGGAAGAAAAACTACGAAATTTCGTTCAGAACATGCCAACGGCAAATTCAAATTCATTGAAATTATAGAATTTCACAAATCATTGCCTCACTGAACTGGTAAAAGCTTTCTTTACTATGTTACCCGGCCGGATTCTAAGCTCCATCACACGTTAGCAATTTGAAAACTAGAAAGACGCGACAAGACGTTGAAGCGGTATCAGAATCGATCTTCTGGTGTCATCCTCCGTTATTGTATCGTTTAATTGGAGGAAATATTCTCGATCATCACAATGCAGTGAAAGTGTCTCGCCATTTCAGCGTATTTTAAGTGAACTTTTCACACTTAAAAAGAAATAAAGTTAAATTTGCCTAAACAAAATGAAGACCTTTTGGTTTACTGCAAGCACCTTGAGGAACTTCATTCGGATTTTAAGAGAAGGTTCGAAGATATTTTTAAACTGGTTTTTAAACTAGTTGCGTGTTGAATCCGTTTTCATATAGTTAAGAAAAGGACATTTTCAAGCAGGAGCAACTTTTTGAGTTGTCAACGATGAAAAGTTGAAACCTAAATTCGAGGAAGGGTATCAGCGATTTTGGCTTCAAAAAACCATACCAAGTCTGTATGCTGAGTTGTGGGCCACGGTTGAGACCTTTTTAATCGCTTTTTCCTCAACGTATTTATTTGAACGCGGTTTTAGCGTCGTTGTGAGGCATATAGCTAAAAAAAGAAATCGATTAAACATAAGTGCTCGTGGAGACATCAACAAACTCATATCGCCCCATAAAAAGCAAAGCATTATGATGCAACTTTTTAGAGTTGATAAGTGTATGAATGTATGAACTACTAATAATATTATGCACAATAAAAAAAATATTAAAATATCAAACCTATTTTTATTTTGTATCTATGTTTAAATATTTAATTTTATTTTAAATTTAAACATTCAAGGCTTGAAATTCAGTTAGGGGTCCCTGAACAAAAAAAAAGTTTGAGGATGACTGCTCTAGAGCGCTGCTAGAACAAGATCGAAGTGCACCAATAGTAATGAGACACGGTAGTTTCTGTACCTCGCCTAGAACGGATTTGCCCTCCGGTGTCAGGGCTCTCTTCCACCAGACCACAGCACCGTAGTTTACCATTGCTTTGTATAACCAAAGCATATTGGAGGGTTTCATACCCCACGTTTCCCACTTGGACATGTTTTGGCCAGTGAAGTTTATTGTCAAGGATGACACCAGGGATTTGGAGCGACACTTTTTTTCGCTCCGCTCCGACTAAAATTTTTTCGCTCCGCTCCGCTCCTTTACAAACATACAACAAAACTTAATTGTTTTTAGTAAATATTTATAATTTTCCGCGAATTCATCAACTCAACTTATATCTTCTTACGTATTATAGAATATGGCTTAAAAGGTGCGTTTTATTCGATCAAGTACAGAACAGGATAGCACCAATTTCGTACAAATTTGAACATAAAATTGAGTTGTTCTAGATAGGGTGTCCGGAAACTAAACTATCGCATAAGCGCACCGAAATATGATTATTAATGTCATTTCCAGCAAAATAGGTGTACCGGGAATATCCCGAATTCTTAACTCCTTAGCTACCAAAAGCATTTAAAGATTTTACAAAAATGCTACCACTAAGACTTCCGTCGGAAAAAAATTTATATGAAGTAAGATCACAAAATTTTGTCTTTGAAGCTTTTTTACACAGCTTAAACTGCTTGTCCGATTTTTATTGGGTTTATTCTTAGGAAAAATTGTTGGCCACGACCGACAGAAAATATGTAGGTATTATGAGTATTAAATTTTTGAAAAATCTTTAAATATCTGTGGTAGCTGAAGAACTAATAATTCGGGCTTTTTTTATACTCCTTTTTGCTGGAAATATCACCAGGAATCATATTTGGGTACCTTTATGCGATAGTTTTCGGACATCCTGTATAGAACGAGATCTGTTTTGGAAGCTGTCCTGTACGCGTATTTAGGAACCCTAGTTCAGTTCGTCCCCAGGCAGTTGACGAAATCGATTAGCCTTTCTAGTGGCTAAGTACCAAAAAAAAAACCCTCAGCGATTTCGTCTCCTGAAAGTAGACGAACTCGCATAGAGTTTTGAATACATTTTGCGTTGAAAACAGCCAAAAACCCTCGTTCAACTCGTCCCCACACAAGTAGACGAACTCGCATAGGGTTTCGAGTACATTTTGCTTTGAAGACAGCCCTCGTTCAACTCGTCCCCACACAAGGGGACGAAATCGATTAGCTTTTCTAGTGCCGATAGTGGCAAAAACCCTATTTGATTTCGTCTCCTGAAAGTGGACGAACTCGCATAGTGTTTCGAGTACATTTTGCGTTGAAAACATCTAAGAACCCTCGTTCAACTCGTCCCCACACAACACAAGGGGACGAAATCGATTAGCTTTTCTATTGCCTAAACCGCCCAAAACCCTAGCTTTACTCGTCTCTTTTTCAGTGGATGAGCACGCATAGGGCTTCTAGTACATTTTTCGCATAAAATAGCAATACAAACTTTGCGAGTAACTAGATACTAGAGAGTTCCAAATCCTTGTTTATTTTGTCTCCTATATGGTGAAGTTCTCACGGTTTTGGAAAGGATTTCCTGCTGAAAACATGGTTATTCGAAGGTGTTTTTTTTTTTATACAGATTTGATTCTGCTTGGCAAAGCTGCAAGTCTTTATATGAATTCATACTTTAGGACAAATTTACCTGAAAATTAAAAATTTTTTGTTAAGAAAATTGCAAGGTTAGATAATGCCTTTTTTTAGATTGTTTTGGTGCTTCTGTTTCTCTTGTCATTTAATGTATTCAGTAAAATAAGAGATCTTTACCGCTTTTCTGACTGGGACTAAATCAAAAGCATTTCCGCTTTACATATTGCAAATTTTAGGTTTGTGCTCAGGAAATTATGCTGTTCATATAAAGTTGTTACTGGTAGCAGTGTAGTATTTTGCGAGTTCGTTTTTGAGCATTTTTCGATGTCATAAATGAAGTTAACTGATAACATAATAAAAATGAAAAACTAAGTTTCGCGTTTAGGAAATTTTCTTGCGAATAACTTTGACATTACGGCGACAAAACAAGTCGCGAAATTCGTTACAGTTCTCGAAAACTTGCAAACAACGTCACAAATAACTTCATTTATGACATCGAAAACTGCTCAAAAACGAACTCGCAAAATACTACACTGCTCGATAACAACTTTATCTGAACAGCATAATTTCCTGAGCACAAACCTAAAATTTGCAATATGTAAAGCGGAAATGCTTTTGATTTAGTCCCATAGTCAGATAAGCGGTAAAGATCTCTTATTTTACTGAATACATACATTAAAACAGAAGAACCAAAACAATCTAAAAAAAAGCATTATCCCACCTTGTAATTTTCTTAATAAAACATTCTTAATTTTCAAGTAAATTTGTCCTAAAGTATGAATTCATATAAAGACTTGCAGCTTTGCCAAGCAGAATCAAATCTGTATATAAAAAAAAACACTTTCGAATAACCATGTTTTAAGCAGGAAATCCTTTCCAAAACCGTGAGAACTATACCATAGGAGACAAAATAAACAAGGCTTTGGAACTCTCTAGTATCTAGTTACTCGCAAAGTTTATATTGCTATTTTATGCGAAAAATGTACTAGAATAGAAACCCTATGCGTGCTCATCCACTGAAAAAGAGACGAGTAAAGCTAGGGTTTTGGGCGTGATGATTATGATGACTAAACGAAACACCTCTTTTATCACAATGAATTTCACAATAATCCGAAATTTTGCAAGTCTCTCAACGAATTCTTCGCCTTTAAATCGTCCAAAATCATCAAATAGTGCCATAAATGAAAAATTTCGTGGAAAAAATTCAATGTTTTATCCCGGAATTTTCTTGATTTTTTACTTCGGAGCGGAGCGGAGTGGAGCGACTTTCAAAGCAAAAATCGCTCCGCTCCAGCCTGCCGAAAACCGCTCCACGCTCCGCTCTTTCGCTCCAAAATTTAAGGTCGCTCCGCTCCGCTCCAAATCCCTGGATGACACCAATGTATTTGACTTAACTCATTATCAGACGTCTGAGTTCAGTCGTTTTGGATGGGTTGACTAGGAGCCAATTCCACCATTCTTGAATTATTTGTAGTGTTGTTTCGAATATTTTTGGTAATATTTCCTCGAACAAACCTTTGACCACTATAACCACATGATGGTCGGCATAACCCTGAATGGAGAAACCATTTGACGTGAGCTTCCACCAAAGTCTGTCTGCAACCAGGCGCCATAGAAGAGACAATAGCTCCATACCTTTCTGAAGAAGAGCTGGTAAAATCCCGTCAGTGGTGGCGGATTTAAATGGTTTAAACGAGCTTTCAGCCCATTTTACATTTCTTGAGTGAAAATGCTTCTTGCTGCTCTCCAATCTGAAGAATCAGCTCAGTACAGTCTGTCTTGAGTTGAAGTGCCCCCATTCCTCAATATGTGGCATCCCGCAAAGTAAGCGCTAAAGAGTAGCTTGCCAGTCGTCAAGGCGTCAGATGTGTTCGCCCATCAGCGTGCTGAATTTGACCCACGAGATCACTTTGGTAGAGCGATACACGCCCCTCTCTCCTGTTCTTTAGCGATTTAGCGACATATGTATTTGTTGCTGTACCACCCATTTTTCATACAAACTTAAAATTTAAGAGTACATCTGCCATCATGTTAGAATAGCAGGTCAATTCGGCAAACACAAACTTAGCAGTTTGGTATAGGGATATGTAGCCGAATTTAAATATTCGTGGCTGAATACAACCAATTTATCACTGAAAGCGTTACTTTCAGAATTTTGAAACGAAATTTACCACTGTGGCGTATTAGAATGTTTCCTCACAAATGGAAGTTTTTTACCGAAAGCTAGTCCACTCGGTAGTTGACAAGTAGCCTAGATAAATAAATAACAGGCACGACAGTCCAACTTTTACTTTTTCGTTGAGGTCTTGAGATCAACAGCACGCTCAGCAGTGCTATTTATACTCATAAATGGGTACTCGTTTAGCATCTAAGTGAGATCATACTCCCTCACATGTGACGTGATTTCGAAAATCACAATAAACTGAATTGGTTTACGGTGAGTCTCGAACTCATGACCCTGTACACCCATGGTGCGCGAACTAACCACTACACCAGCCAGACTAGTTGCTATGAGTATAAAAATACACTGCGCTCTTGTAAAGGGGTTAATTTTTACACTTTACTTTCGGAATCATATGAAAATAAATGTATTTTCCCATTCTTTCTGTCAGATATAGAGTTCCGATTAAAACTATTACTTCGTCACATTTTTATTCAAATACACACATGGCAAATACATGTATGTAGTATGTAGTCATCCCATATATATGTGAGGTATATTCTCCCTTTTTAACGAATATAGTAAAGCACCCATACATGTGTACCATTGTTGCAACTGATGCTTACCAAATTGGTGACAATTTCACGGTAATGTGCGATGAAAACGAAAAAAAATAGCTACATAATAGCAAGTCGAGGTTGTTGAAGCTATACACATATGAATGACACGACGATAGCATTTGTCTGCAAATCGGGAAATACATAGATAAAAATGCTCGATAAAAATTTGTCTAGTTGCAATATGCAATTAGAGCTAAACAAAATGGCATAGTTTTATGTAATATTGAAAATGAAGATGTTTTAGGTAAGAATTTGACTTCCCCCTTTGAATAAAACGCGAGATGGAAAAATATCAGTAAAATCAGGGATATTTTAAAAAGTGACTGAAATGTTAAAATTATGAAATAATGTCCACAGGATAAATGGTTTTTTTACAATTTGTCTATCACGGCAAGTTTTTTAGACAACTAATTTTGATATTTGACAAGAGATGTGTGTGTATTTAAAAAAAAAAATTGATTTATTAAAAACGTAAACAAATATTTCTTTAGAATGGTTCTTTTTCGCTGCCTGTTTGTTTCTTCCTCTCACTCTCTCCTTTTCTCTGAATACCATAACCTCTATAACCTCTGGTGTTCTCTTCCGAATAAAATTTTGTCAATAGGCAAAACTAATCACAATAGCCTAAAAGCCCTAAATATTTTTCGATCTCGTATTTTGATTTGTTTTGACAGCTTGAATTCATTAAATTCGTTACAAATTCTATATGTAAAATATCTGCAACCAGTCATCTGTTTATTTCCTCGAAATTTTTAATTGTATTCAAACCAAAGATGTCCTTAAAGAAATTCATTTTCAATATTATCATCAATAAACTACAGCTCAATGATAAACGTTACAAGAACATCAAAAATCCTATTGTAAAATTCAAATTTGACGACATACAATTCGATATACCGAAAAGTTGTTTAAACGCGGCGGACTTTGACGAAGAACATAGTCGGAAGTTCTCATCAACTTGGAATGATCTTAAATGTAAACTGAAATGCATTCCGTTCGAAATAACTCTACTCAAACCATCAAATGAGGAGAAAAACTCGTCTGAGCTACGCAACTCTCTGTCTCAAAAAATCCTACGCTTGGAGCCAGCGACACAAAAACCCGACTCGATCACTTCGAATAATGTTAAGGAAAAAGACGCCAAAGAAGTGGCAAAAACCGAAAATTTAGAAAAAATTGGTAAGTTAGTTTGATGAATTATCAAAATTTGTATTTTAGTAAAAACTGTCCATTTCATAGGTATCGCATCCTGCTCATGGCCTCACTCGCTTATACACAAGTTGGAAGATGACTGTTTTTCGCCAATTCCTCATATTCAAGTTTGCGAAATTCATCAAAACGGAAAATTAATTGGCAACATAACCGTCGCAATAATGCTTCATTGCAAATGCGACGAAGAGACTTTGAAAGCCAACTTGGCCAACGTACAGACTCTGAATGATGAGGAAATCGTAACGATTTTTCAGAATATACGAGAAAGTCTAAACAAGACTGATGCTCTCTTCGACATGGAAAATGAATCGGCAATGAAAAGTAAAGAGACGGTTGCTGGCGCTTGTAAAATTTCGGAAAATTGCTTTGAAAAACATGGTCCACGATTAGATACGAGTAGGTATAAACTTTTGCGCGGCACCTTGGTCAAGGATTGTCAAGTTTTTGAAAGCAAGAAATACAATGGAAAGGCCGCAGAGGCTGAGGTAATTACGTATATAATGTTTATTTTATGTTATTCGAAACTGAAGACGTATTTTTTGCAGATGACGCGAGGCCACATGAAAAATAGGACCAAGGATGATGATACTGCCACTACCACTAGTGAATGCAGTTGTTTTTGTTGTCAAAATGATGCAACAAATGAGGAAAGCAGCACTTCGTCAGGTGAGATTTTGAACTGCAACTATACTGAGCCTAAGCAAAGTATAATGCGAGTTCCCCATTATTGGATAATGAGTTCCGTTTGGACTTTGTTCAAATATTAAATAAATAACAGGCGCGACAATCCAGCATTGGACTAAGGCCGCAGGATGTGTTAGTGACATCCTATAGGTAATGAGATCAGCATCACGCTCAGCAGTGTTATTTATCCCCATAAATGGGTACTCATTTAACATCTGAGTGAGATCATAGTCCGTCACAAGCTCGTGAGTTCGAAAAACACCATGATCAACGGTGAGATTCGAACTCATGACCCTGTGCACCGAAGGTACGCACACTAACCGCTAGACCAGCCAGACTACTGTGGCCATCTACATTTTTAGTGGCTGTAACATTTGAACACAGACAGCTAGGACTCTAAAATTCCCTCTTCCTGATCAAGTTCTATCGATTTTTGTGTTTGTTTTTAAGTGACAACGCTTTTTCAGCCTTTGGTCCTTTGCAATTTTTCGTCCCTGGGGATGCATCTTTGAACGGCTGTAACTTTTGAACTTTTGATCTGCGTGACATTACCTTCGACGTCGGTCCCATGATCCCTCTCTATAAAATATTTTTTTTTGAAAATTCGACTCGTTTGCTTTTTTGCCCTTGAGACCTTCGCGTGTTTTTTTTATCTTTGGGTAAAGGTACGACCCAAAGATGGGTCGGCTGTGACTTTTGAACGCAAACAGCAGTAAATCTTAAAAATTTCAGAAAAATCTAAGCTACGACAGAACAATAGACATAACAGATCACGCATTGCGCATTGTGACGTCACACTAGACCCAACATACAAGACTCAAGCAGTAAATCTTAAAAATTTCAGAAAAATCTAAGCTACGACAGAACAATAGACATAAATAACAGATCACGCATTGCGCATTGTGACGTCACACTAGACCCAACATACAAGACTCTGTTTAACATTCTCTTTACAAATTGTTCGTGAACTTGACAATTCTCGTATACTACCGGTCTATTGTGACGTACACGCGCAGAAGGAAACCTTTTCGTACTGCTATCCGCCTGATCTTGTCTGTCTACTGTTCTTGATTTGACCCGATTTCGATTTTCATTTTCGGAAAATCGACCCTGTCCGCGCTTGCGCCCTTTATCCTTGGGTTCTTTGCGATTCCTATTCATTTTTTATTGAAAAATGGACTCCGTTCGCGCATGCCCCTCCCCTGCGTTTTTTTTTTGTCCTTGGGTCCTTTGTATTCCCTCTGTATCCAACATTTTTTGGAATATCGATACTGTTTGCTATTGATCCCTCGTTTAAAGTGGTTGTTGTGTTTTGTTGTCTTCGGGTTATTTACATATTTTTGATCGTGACCAAAACGCTCTACATCGCCCGCTGGCTGCCCTTTATCCACTTTTTTTTGAAAATCGACTCGGCTCGGTTTTTTTGCCTTGGGTCGCATTTTAGAACTGCTGTAATTTTTCAATGCAGGCAACTACGTCTCTGAAATTTGTAGTAAATTGTGCACCGCAGTACGCACTACATCGGGCCACTGGCCACCAAAAAATTTTACTGAATAATTTAGAAACTTACTACGCGAAGGCAATAATCTTATAATCTATTTAATTACAGAATCCTTTTCCGAAGAAGAATCCGACAAAGAGGAGTGTCCTAAGATGAAAACCATTTACCAATCCATAAAGCCGTCAATTAAAACCAAACCATTACCACAAAGGTATAGTTCAAATAAAAAAAAATCTGTCAAAACTCTCTAGGGCCCACCTGAAATTTTCGTTTTTCGGGTGGTTACCGTTCGCGCAACTGGCTGTAATGGGTGGGGTTGTGAAACACAACAGTTCCGTCTGATCCACAAACTGTGCCGTGTTTCGCAAAATGTTGTCTATTCTGCTGTGTATCAGAACCGGAGATTGGTTCTGATCCACCAAATGACAGTTGGAGGATCATTAACTGTAATATACGTATATCAGGAATCCTGTGCCATTTTGAAAATTATGCTGTTGCCAGAAATGTTAACTTGATAAACTGAGCGTTCTGTAGATTTACAGTTATGATCGTCGGGAGTGGCTGTACTCATCCTCTAGAACTGTTACCAAGAGAGTGAGCATGTCTTCCGACGTATAAATTCCGCGATATGATAGAGGTTTGATTTACAAAACCAATTCCTTCGGCTAAATGGCACCCTTTTTTGCGATCAAACTGTTATGGGAATCATTTGCTCGAAGACTAGTAGTAATAATTATCGCTAATATCCTTGTCATAGACGAAATTCACAGGGGTTCATGGCGCAAATGGTTTAAAATTGGCTTCTCATCAATTTGAGTAAAGGTACGTGTTCGTAGAGACGACTCACGTGATGATCGCTCAGCGATCGTTGTTTTGTATCCAATTCCGGGCCATATTTGAATATTTTTTGAATGGTGGTACTTTCCTTGTGTTGACTATGACTTACCGGGACATGTCTGTATAGAAAATATCCGCATATAGTGCTCAAAACCGGTGGTTTAACTTCAATCGCTGAGCGATGATCCCATGAGTCGTCTCTACGAACACAAACCTTAACATATGGAAGAAGCGCCTCACCGCGTGTTCCTCCTATTGCAGTTTTTCATTGGGGGAGGTTACGAAACGACACAGTTGCGTATGTTCCGCAAACATGTTGGTCGTTCTGATCTCCTAACTGCCATTTTGTGGATCAGAAATAATCTCCAGTTCTTTTCGTTTGTCTGGCTTTGTGGAACATGTAAACATAAAACAACAAATTTTTTTCCCGGATTAAAGTTTCGAGGAAACACAAAAACATGTTGAACTGTTTGATCACAAACAAGTGTACGATTTAACTAGCGTGATTGGTTTTGTTATATGTCACACACACACGGTCAATCCGAATCCATTTCTTTTGGATTTAAGTTCTGTCAAAATAGAAGAAAATGTATGAATTTACCAGAGTGAAGAATCCAAAAAATGGATTAGTCAAACCCCGATACTTCACGCACTAAGTCGGCCATAATAGTATTTATTGAGGTGGTTACCACAAATTTCTACCGAATCGTAGAATCGCTACAATGCAACCCACCATACGCCTGGCAGGCATTCCAATAGATTAGGACAACTCTTCGCGCACACCATACCTTTAAAGCTACGAAGCGTTCAGTATATCAGGTATGCGATTGTAAACGCCAAAAGTTGGTGCTCCTTCCCAAACCGAATAAACCAGCTGGAGAGCCAAGCTCGTATCGGCCAATCTGCCTACTCGGCGGCACCTTGGGAAAATTGTTTGAGAGTATAATTTTTAACACTTCAAAACGGCACATGCTGTTCTGTAGTGACGCTCGATGTCAAGAACGTTTTTAATTTCGCAACCTGGGCCTCCATTCACACCGCATTGCAAAGAATGGATGTTCCAGACTATCTTAGAGCTGTAATCCGGAGCTACCTTTCAAATCGTGTCCTCCAATACGATACCAGCAATGAACCTTCGGAGTATACGGTTACAGCGGAGTTCCACCTGGGTCAGTTCTAGGTCCGCTGCTATGGATACGACGGCATTCTGAAACTTCCCATGCCGAGAGGAGTGACTGTAGTAGGCTTTGCAGACAATGTCGTCTGCAGTTGTGGTTGCAGCAAAAAACTAAAGTGCGTCGAAGTTAACACCAACGAGGCGATTATAACTACATATAAAGCTAATAATAACTATAATACCTCCAAAAAAGGCAATAAGGTATTTGGGGGTTCTGATTGATTCGAGGCTGAACTTTGGAGATCATCTGGTATATGTATGCGAAAAGGCGGCTATCGCCACCATGTTACTAGCAAGGATTATGCCGAATATAGGAGGCCCAAGATCAAGCAGGAGATTACTGTTGACAAAGGTTTTTAAATTCATAGTATTGTATGCCTCACATATTTGGGCTACTTCACTTGGCTCTTCTATAGGAATGCCCAGAAATTCAGCTCGGTTTACCGTAGAGTCGCGTTGAGAGTGTGCTCTGCGTACCGAACAACTTCGCACGAATCTGGATACGTCGTTGCTGGAATGATTCCGCATTGCAATAGAAATTATGGTAGAACACACACGCAGATTGTACTGTAGGCGACGTAATGAGAAGCCTGTGAATTTGAAAACTCGAACCAAACTTGGAAAGGCAGGAAAGCATGAGACAGTAACAAGAGCAGTAACCGGTAGATGGACTCATCCTCTCATCCCTGGTATTGCAAAATGGGTTAAACGCAAACACGATGAGGTGAACAACTTTTTAACTCAATTCCTAACGGGTCATGGTGGATATCGGCAATACTTGCACCGTTTCAAGCTGGATGACTCGCCAGAGTGCCCTAGCTGCAATGGACTCGTAGACGACGCAATACACGTATTTTTTTTATTGCTCTAGAAACGTGGCAAAGGAGGCGGTCTGGTTTTTGGCCGGTAGAAACGCGGCATAACTGCATTAGCAGAATCTATGAAGATTTCCCCACCTCGTGAAAAAAAGGGAAGCGAGTCTAACAACAAAATTATTGTCAAAATGGCCCGGATTCCTGGCATACTATATTTCAGTAATACAGTCACACGTTTATGTTAGAAAAAAACAACCGAAAAAGTTAAGAAACCTGCGTCCAAACTAGGCTGAAATTTAAAAATTAAAACTGGCAAATACTCATTTTATGTTACTCATTGGTCATTGTCATTATGTGTTACAAAAACATCGTTTAAGCACGCCCTTGAAGTCAAAATTACCTGTCTTTTTCGTTATCGTAAACAATGAGTTGGTGAATCTGAGGTCATACACACGGAAAAAAAGAAACTCCATATAAGAAAATCACAGCTTGTCCAGCTGTCATTTTTTTTATATGGAGTTTCTTTGGATGCGACATCAATGGATTCTCCGTGTATGTGCGACCTAACGGTACTGATCACACCCAGTTGCGGGAACGGAAACTGCTCGCAAAGCGAAAATTTCCGGAGTTTTGAGTTGAGTTGCACTTCTTTTCTGGACCAGGAACGTGGCTTAAACAAATAAATTTCCCTCAAAGTCCCACAGGTGTGATTTTATGCGGATTTTGCGTTTTTTCATTCTGTGTACTTTGAATTGGAGATTTCATATTTAACTCCGCTAAAACCTGGTTTTTTACTTTATCGTCACTTCTAGCTAAATTACAATTTCAATGATTACCTACATTTATTGCACGTGTATTTTTTAGGTTAACTCTACTCTTAATTTGTGTGGTTATGGATCGCAACAGTTCCATCTGTTCCGCCAGCACATTTGACGTACTGATCTCCTAATCCCCATTTAGCGTATAAGTAAACTTACAGCTGGTATAGGGTTTACAAATCAGAATGGACAGCAGTTAGAGAGCAAAATAGAGCACAGTTTCAGGAACAGACGGAACTGACAGACTCGTCTGTAACTTAAATTTTAAGTTCCTTCTAACAAACTCCTAATCTTTTTTTATTAATCATAGATTTTGTCCGAAATGCTGTCAAAACTTAACATTCACCGCCATACAATCGCCATGCCCCAAATGTGGCTACACAATGCCCGAAAAGCGTGTACACTTACCAAACGAAACGGCCGATGATATTCTTCGACAGTGGGACTCGGACGAGGAGGCGCGCCAGAAACGGGTGAAATCTCGAAAAATTGATTCGTGTACCTGCGAAAAACAAATAAACCACGACGAATGTCCAAAAAAATGTCTGCACTGTCGAATTAAAGAAATCTGTTCGGAAGTTAATAACATGAACCCGTGTGCAAAATTAGCTCACAAGCCAAAGGAGTGCAATAAGGACAGGTCTGAAAAAGAGAAAAAATCTGATGAAATTAATGAGAATAATTTGTGTGACTCTAAACGAGATCAAACGGAAGAAATGACGGTACGAAACTATCAATTTCAGGAGCCGAAAGCCGTTTTTGTAAAAGCCACAAATTCCAACGAGCCAATAAACTCCAAATGTATCCCGAAGCCAACAAAAAACTTGACAAAAATGGAAAAGAATAAGATAAACAAAAAGCGTGAAGCAACTCCCTGCATTGCGCAATCGAGTGCCGAAAAACGTGTGCAAGCCATTGTGGAAAATCTTTGTAAAGAAAAGCCTTGGGAACAATTAATATTAATTCCAAATGTCAAGTCAGTCAACAAAATATGTAAGAGAAATCGTCGTCGCTATTGCTATCCAAAACGAATGCCGCGATTCGTAGACGATCACGATCAATGCGTTCCCGACAAATCGCACGTTCCCTCGACCATGGGTTGGCTTTGGAATCGTAGCGAAACTGGTCGCAAAAAAGGATGGCGACCCGGAACAATAAGCCGACCAGTTCGCGAACTAATGTCCTACTTCTTGACCGAATATCCAGTCGATACTCTGCTTACCACACAAGAAGCAGCTGCATTGGTCAGGCCCCCGCTGGAGCCTGAACCCGAAGAGGAATTAAAACAAAGACCGACACTTCGCATTCAGCGAAAAAATGGCGAATACATGATCACAATGCATCCGCTGAGAACAGACAAGGAGCTGCAATTCAGTGCTGATCCCTATGCAAAAGTCGATCCAATTCAGTTCAAAGTCGCCAAGGATCCGCTCGTACAGACGAAACAATTGATAAAACGCTTCTTAAGGTTGATAGGTTTCAAAAAATGCGCTTGTCAGCGGTCTTTGTATGATTGTACCTGTCGACCGTATGGCGAAAAGCAACGCTTTTTGGAGTCTTTGAAGGATATTTGTTGTGCTTTGGACGTTCCCAGTCAATATGAGTGTCTTGATCTGAACGATACAACCGACACGGAAAGTCAATTGGATATGGAATTTACACCGCCGGCCGGTATTATTAAACCGCACTTGTTACGCAAGCCCGATGCAGCCGATGAGTGTACTCAATATGACGATAATGATTATAATTTTTGTGCTGAACAGAATAGTGTCGGTCAACCGGTTGATGAAGCTAAAAAGAAGAAGAGAGAAATTTGTCCGGGACCCATAATTACGACCCCATGTCAGGTGCTGGAAGAAAAACCAAAGAAAAGGGTCGCATTGAAAATATTTGAAAAGGGAAAACCGAAAACGAAAATCGGCGACAAGAAGCCGTTAAAAAGTACAAAAGATGCCAAGCAAGAAACGAGAGAGGTGAAAGATTCCAAACAAACTAAGGATACGAAAGATGCTAAAAAAGATGCAAAAGAAGCTAAGAAGGATTCGAAAGAAGTCAAAAATGATACAAAACAGGTTAAGAGAGATTCGAAAGAAACCAAAAAGGATACAACAGTTGTTAAGGACCCAAAGGAAGCTAAGAAAGTTACTAAAGAAGTTAAGAAAAATCCAAAAGAAACTAAGAAATGAAAAAGATAGAAAATTCCAAACAAACTTCAAAAAAAGTTTAAATCGTAGTGAAAGCCTGTCCAGTAAATCGAAAATTTCAAATTATGGTAAATATAAATATTTTATTTTGAATAATTTTTGTCTTATACGTAATTTCTTACTTTCTACTTAGTTCCGTAAAACAATTAGTATCTCTCAAAATATGATTTTGCCTTACACCGTAGCGTTTTTCGAAGAAACAATTTTTTTGTGTCTTTTTTTTTAGACAAACCGCATCTCGGACTGCCCTGCATATTGCGGTCGCGTTTGATGATAGGTGTACGATACTTCTTCTTTCCTTGCTCCTTGTACCGCTCCATGTCGTCGCGTTGCTCGGCCCGCGGTGTAGGCATGTCGCTCGCCGTTCTGGCGGTAATGACTCAGCCTATTTCTACAAGCAGCTCTATTTTAGCTCTTAGCTTGCACCCCGTCATCGCCGAAACTGACGTTATTTTTGCTGAACGTGTACTATACTTTTTCCTTGCCTCGTTATTTATACCGTTCCATGTCGTCGCGTCGCTCGGCCTGCAGTGTAGGCACATCGACCATTCTGGCGGTCTGGTGTCACAGCGTATTTCTACAGGCATCTCTATTTTTGATCGTGTCATCTTCGTACAAATGTAATGGTGAAAAAGTTCCAGAAAGCCAGAAATTGTTTCAAGTACGATTTAGGACATGGACATGGAATTTTATGGGACGTTTGCGAGCGAGATCAATGGCGCATACGGTATAACTATGAGTTGTCTAAATTGTACGAAGTTCCAGCTCAACGATTGCAATGGGCGGGGCATGTATAACGAATTTATCGTCCCTTTGTCCATCGCATGTCGAAGAATTTGTGAACACACAACGAGTTGACGGAGCCAGATTGCGTGGACGACCGAGAGCTTGCAGGTGAGGACGCCCACCAGCTGGGCTCCCGAAAATGCAGAACGAGGTCGACTGACCGCGATAATTGGAGGTCGGCAATTGGGCCAAGGCCCGACGTCGGGCTACTTTGCCCCATTTATGATGAAGATTTAGGAGCTTTTGTTTGTCTTTTAACTCTCTTTGGGCTCCAGTCTCGATTTTAAAGAGAGTGTGACTCATAAATTTATGGATTTTTGGATGCCAGACGTGGTGGTAATGTCCGCGAAAACCGGCCAGACAGTGAAAGTGTTAAGCAGGTGGGGCAATGAAGCCAACTCGTTTTTCGATAGAGCTACATGGAGTGATCATTCTTGCGGCCTTGTTACAACCAATTTTTTAGTGTGCGAGGTAATGCGTACATTCTCTGTCGTGGAAAGAGCTGTACACCTGAATAGAGAAGTAAGAAATTGTAACATAAAATAATACTATAGATAGACCATCAAGTTTGGAGGTCCAAACGGCTTGCCGATAATCACTAATCAGAAGTATAATTTTAGCCAAACTAAACAGAGACGGGCGATGAGGGAAAATCACGACTGAGTCGACGTGTTGTTCTGCATAAGGAGTTAGACGAAAAACAGGAAATAAAAACGATTTTGTACCTTTTGTACACAACACCATATCAAACGCCCCCTCAATACGCCGAACATTCCAAAATTCCTATTATTCTATTATACTATATTAAATTCGACCCGATCTTACATTGCTAAGCATGCACATAGAAAATACCCCCGAAAAATGAAAACCAACAAAAAACTACCAACTAAAAATTTACACTTGTAAAATTTTATGTGACATAATTTTACTAATAAAATCTTCGTGATGACTTAAAGTCGCGAGCAGACCCTTGTCATTCACCACAGCCTCATTCGATGAATAGTCGATTTCTTCGTTCACTAAATTCGTCAATTTGCCACCGACAGCATTCAGAATGGCATTGCCCGCACAAAGATCCCATTTTTTTATTCGAGTTGTGTGCAAATAGGCGGTCGCATTATTGAATATCACCTGAAGGATCTTATAGCCTGTCGGATGAAAATATATGATAAGGGAGAGAGAGAGAGGATAAATATTTTGAAAATTAGTCACGGGTCAAGTTGTATAACACCCACCTGCTCCGGCCGCTTTGATAACTTGTGCATTTTCGCCGAAAACTTGCCTGGAAATATTTTGTACAGTGCCAGAATGTGATCGCGAGACAATGATGATAGGATTTTTGGTGATCGTTTCCTCCTGTAAGAAATATGAAAAAAAAAACCGATTCAGAAATGTTTGTATGTGGACTGCTGATGCTCGGTTGGTATAAAGCGAGGTTCGTTTGTGGTGTGACTACGGACAGTCGTGCAATTTTTGAATACCCGATTCTGTCGTAATTCCTAGTTAGTTCAGCTCGATTCTTGGCTATCAAGAGCCTTATCTCCCCCAAAGAAGTGGGTATTGGGGACACTGAAAGTAGTCTTTGCTACCTGATATCTTTATTAGCCGGTTCAACAACATTGTGATTATCTACAAGGGCCGTGTCTATCTGTGTCTGTGGGAAGCTGCGTCATTCTCCTTCCTTGCCCCCGTATAGCCCGTTGTGGCGGAAATGTAACGGGTGGGTTAATTACAAGTTCGTTTTTAAAAATGCAATAAAATTAACAAAATTAAAATTTTTTTCATGTATTATGGCTTTGTTAGAAAGTAAGTAAGCTCCCATTAATGATGGAACACAACTTCCTTCAAGTGGCTGCCCCGGCTGGCGTCGCAGTCGAGCATTCTGTCACACCAATTTTCAAGACCCTGTTGATGGTTTCGGGCTGTAGCTCACGGATTGTTTGGATGATATTGGCCTTAAGTGCTTGAATCGTTTGTCGATTGTTGGCATATCATCGGTCGGTACCCCACAAAAAAAAAAGTCCAAAGGGGTCAAATCGCAGCACCGAGGCGGCCAATTGTAGCTGGCGCTCTGGGCTAGACAGCACTCACTTTTAAAATAAGTTTTCAATATTTTCCAACGTTGTTCAAGCGTAAAGCGACTCATTTCGTTCCGCGGAGGTATGATACTGACATCCCTGGCCCTAGCTGTAGAGCCATAACTCCACCACCACTGCCCGCTGCCAACAATAACTAGACATACTGGTTCCAGCTTAACACCTGCACCCCATGCAACAGTTTACACCCCACTGACCATATTGCAGTTTAACTGCAACGGCATCCGTCAGAAGATCGATGAGATCCTCCTTTTCATGAGTAAACGCATAATTCTGATACCGGCAATTCAGGAGACAAAGCTCCAGCCAATAACATCTATCGACATCCGCAGTGATTATATACTTTTGTGGAGCGAACAGGAATTTTCGCAGGAGCTTACGACCCGTACTGGTAAGCATGCTGACGACGTTGTTCCTACTGTTACAAATCGTAACCCGCAAGGGGGTCAGTGTCCTTGTGGCACAGGCCTTTGGTGGGTTGCGACACCACGTACCTGAGCAGCGCAGGGAGGCCCCTGGTATGGTTGATGTTGATACGCCATGGCGTGGATCTGTACAAAGACTATCGGGCGATGACGTTCCCGAGCTCCCTAGTCATGTATGGGTGACACAGCATGGCTAACTTTTTCCCTATTCCTTCGAAAAGTCAGCCATACCAGCTTACACGATGCAGTGCTTTCTCGTAGGGGAGAAACACATTATAAACGTACGTGTCCAGTCTCGGAGCTGGCGGCTTCGCATAACCCAAGCTACGAAGGGGCCAGTTAGGGAGAATGGCCTATGCGCCTATACCTAGCTGGTTTGTGGATTGATGACCACACGGCCTGAGTCAAATTGCTGCTTAGTAAACGGACGGGGCCAGACCTATGTGAACGGTAGCGCTATGAGGCTGCTTTAAGCCGACGAGTAGTAAACAGGCATAACGATCCTGCGGCTAGCAAGCCGAATTCGTTAGGTCTACCTAAAGAGGGCCAAGGGAGGATCACACCTGCTATTGAGAAAACCTTAGCGAATAGTGTACCCCGGGGATGGGCGTGCCCAGGGGACCATGGTCCTTACCCATCTAGGCGTTGGACTCGAGGGGGTTTATGGTGTTAGACAAGCCGACCAGCTAGAGTCGCATCCCAAGGTGGGGTTCCAAAGGGAGGCATCCCGGCGGAGAACACCCTTCCGGCTATTAGTCGGATAAATCTTGTAATCCCGCAAGGGAGGGAGGTTACGGCCACTAGGCTTAGGTACTCCTAATGACGAATGCGAGGTAGACGCAGGATGGATGTAACCAACCCGAAGATCCTTGGTGTCTATCTAGACACCATGATGAAGTCGAAAGATCACGTCACAGACGTAGTCGACAGGGTTCCTGGGTCTGAAGGCTGCCGGCGGATGTAAAGTCCATAAATTTACTTTTCCACACACTAGTGCCAAAATATAACCTTTCTCCAAAAGGTGTTCCTTATGGAAATAAACGCAGACATAACCACTACCCCGCTAGGCACTACTTCTGATATGCAGCTGAGTGATCCGGGGGCGCCAGAGCTCGACGGTTTCCGGGGGCGAGCAATACGAGGCAGTCCAACTACACTGTCGGGAAGCTGAGGGTTGCAAGTTTTCATTTAGACGCCTTTGCCCCATTTTCTTTAAGCCTGAACAGTAAAAATGTCACCATCCACCGCAGCAGGTACACAACAAATGTAAATTGTGGGGCATGGATTGGCTTCGATGCCGGTGCGGATTAAGAGGATTGAATGAGATGAAATGCCCCCAATTTGACGAAAAAAAAAAACACAAAGAACACATACACAACTCTCCTGCAGTGGTCCTACGGAAACTGCCTCTACGGGGCGGACTAAACCCGTTTTCTACATGGAAACGGCCAAAAGTTTCCAATATACCTCCCTGGCAAGAGCCCTGAAGGTTCGATGCAGGAAGGTTGTGTTTGTCTGTGTATATGTGTGGATTCGAGTTATGTGTTTTTTCGTCATATTGGGAGCATTACATCTCTCAATTTTATTAATTCGCGCCGGCATTGAAACAAATCCAGGCCCAGAGGTATGGTTTTGTAGTGTTTGCGGCCAACGAATCGGTACGAATGCCAGGTCAGTGCAGTGTAATTGTTGCTTGGAATGGGTACATCTCAGGTGTTCTGGCCTGAGAAGGGTTGGTCAGCACTCCACATCATATGTTGCACAGGGATGCATAAAGGGCTGCTCCTAGCCCTCCACCTCCTCCTCAGCCCCAGCACCCCCAAACAATATGATCAGGAATGCTAGGCCTAGTTTAACCCCTGCTCCTCTTCCAGCGGTTTTCACTCCACTGTCCTTATTGCAGTTTAACTGCAACGGCATTCACCAAAAAATTACCGAGATCACTCACTTCATGAGTGTAAACAGAATTCTGATTTCTGCCATCCAGGAGACTTTGCTCCATTCGAACTCGTCTCTTAGCGTCCATGGCAATTACGTTATACTGCGCAAAGATAGACCAGCCGCCAGGAATGATTCTCACCCTGGAGGTGGACTTGCCTTCCTAATACACAAGTCCGTACATTACTGTGTATTAGATGTAGATGTCGACGGTACGGCGGAAATGCAAGCCATCTCAGTTTCATCAGGGAGTACTAATATCGAAATTTTTAATGTATATGTTCCACCACACTCTAGTTGCCCTTCTGGCTATCGTTTCGATATTGGTCCTCTCCTATCTGGAGAGCACAGGATCATTCTTGGTGACTTTAACGCGCACCATGAGCTCTGGCATTCTGACCTCAACAACGATGCCAGGGGTATAGCTATTGCCGAATCTCTAGACGCCTCAGATTTCTGTCCACTCAATGAAGACTCGCCGACTCGAGTCACAGGCACTTGCAGTAGCTCTCCTGACTTAACTATTGTAAGTGCCAGCCTAATCAGTGCTACTCGATGGGAGACGCACACTGCTCTCTCGTCCGATCACCTCCCAATCATAATAAGAGTTGACAAACCAGCAAACCTGACTAAGTCTGAGAAGCGAACGTTTGTCAATCACAAGAAAGCCGATTGGGAGGGTTTCAAAGCATACTCGTCGGCGAAGTTCATCGAGCTACCCACACCAACTAGCGTTCATAAGGCCGAAAGAAATATTAGGAACGTCATTGCCAAAGCAGCGGCACGTTTTATTCCTGCTGGACGTATCCCGAAAGTTCGACCTAATTTCCCTACCAGTGCCGCCAGATTAGCCGATGAACGAGATAACATCAGACGCGCTCACCCAGGTGATCCCAGAATTCAGGAGCTTAACTCCGAAAACAATCGACAAGTAAGACTATCGGAAGGCGAAATGGAACGAGCACCTAAATGACTGCAACCTCAATGAAGGTGTCAGTAAACTATGGTCTACTGTCCGCGCCCTATCCAATCCTAGGAAAGGAAAGGGCAACAATGCCATCAAATTTGGCCATAAGAGCACCAGCGAACCCCTTCAGTGCGCAAGCCTGTTCAATAAGCAATTTATTGAACATCCCAAGTCCGATGGCTTAAAGCGTAAACTTAGAAGACGGATTCGCAGTAGAAATGTTGACACTATACCATCGTATACTGCGGACCAGGTTAAAAAAGTCATTGAGAATGCTAAAAATTCAAAGGCCCTCGGACCCGATGGCATTTCGATGGCCATGTTGAAACATCTCGACCTTCCAGCCATTGAGTATCTCACGGCAGCCTTTAACTTGTCGATGTCCACGCTTGCCATCCCTGAAATCTGGAAAACAGGACGGATTGTCCCCTGTCTCAAACCGGGTAAAAGCGCTGGTCACGGTGAATCCTACCGACCCATAACAATACTTTCACCTGTCGCAAAGACGCTAGAGGCCCTTATTCACCCCACTCTTGTTAAGCATGCTAAGCTAGAACCTCACCAGCACGGCTTCAGGAAAATGCATAGTACCACCACAGCCCTCGATGCGATCACTACACGCATTCGTGATGGGCTAAATCAACGCCGTCGTTGTCACAGAACCATTCTGGTGGCAATAGACCTATCAAGTGCATTCGATAAGGTCAATCATTCAATGCTCTTAGCAAACTTGTTGAATATTCATCTTCCTGCACAAGAGATTCGTTGGATTGCCAATTATCTAGCTGGTCGGCACTCCTTCACCGAATTTCGAGGCAAACGTTCTAAGCTTAGGAAAATCAAATTAGGTGTTCCACAGGGAGGGGTACTCTCCCCCACTCTGTTCAACATCTACATGTCCGGCCTTCCCACACCACCAGAAGGAATCGAGGTGATTTCCTATGCTGACGATTGCACCGTACTCGCCACAGGGAATGATAAGGATGAAATGCGCCTCCGAATTAATCGCTATCTAGGACGATTACACCGAACGCACCATGCCCCACAAAGGGTTACGGTACAGAGAAGTAGAAGTAGAGAAATACCCTCAGACATTGCTTGGTGTAATCGATAATGCCCGCAGGTCTAAATAGCTACCTGACGACCCTTATCTGAGACCCAAGCCGTGCTACGATTCCTTTAATTTTAGTTACAGATAACTGCGACGTCGATGATTTTGTCTTTAAAAATCTTGAACTAATTTTCGTTACTACCGACTGACCTTTTTAACTTTGCCCAGATCTTCCGAAAGAGCCTTTCCTTGCCAGGCCCAAGTTGTTTTCATCGTAAACGGATTGTGTACAACTCCAATAACAGGCTTCCCCTTGATTGCAACGCACACCATGGTGGTCACGTACTGATAGAGTGTCTCTGCAAAAAGACATTAGACGTTGAGAAAAAAGGCTCTTCTTCAAAACCACTTCATACAAACCCGTATACTCTTGCGTGGCATCCAACGGATCAATCCACACCGTCACATCACCCGTCTCCACAACCTCGTCCGGAATCACAGCATTCTCATGCAACACGGTCGGATCCAAATTGAAGTGCGCCGTATCTCCACATCCGGTTCCCTTATCCTCCTCGGATATCACCAACAATTTCGGAAATATCCTGTGCAATCCATTCTTCATGACACAATGCGAACGGGCATCGGCATCCGTAACCGGATCGTCGGCTCCCTCCTTCGTTTTGCCTTTGCTCTTCTTGTTCAGCAGTGCCGATTTGGACACCTCGACAATTTCGACGCCACCCTTTTGTGCCGCCTGTATTGCACCAATCAACAATTTACGTAGATTGATTTCGTTAGCATTTCTCGCCTGAGCATAGGCCCCGCCCGCCGAATCCGAGTACGAGTGATACAAATAGAGAAGGACAATGCCCAAAATTGTGACAATCAAAACAGCGCCACGATTTACGCGAATCGATCGACCGAAATTCATTGTTTTTGTACGAAGGCCGTGGCAGACAACGGGGACGGACAGGAAGTTGTGTAAGAAATTGTTTTAGCGCGAACGCTATTATTTACCGGCAATGAGAAAATATGCCACAAATGCACTCAGGTGAATTTCATGGTAGCTGCCGTTGACGTTTCTTGCTCTTGTCTGTCATATGGTGGGAAGATGGAACGGATTGCACGAGGAGGGTGATTGTTTAGGAACATGTTGCTTGAGGTTTGTTTATGTTTTGGAAAAAACATCAACATGCAGTAAAAAGGGTATTCCCCCGATTTAGAATGATTCTGTGGGATTTTATTTGTAAAAATTCCATTTAGCCTGTATTGGTAGCGATATTCACATTTGTTAATAATGTTGCATGATTTTCAGAAAATTCACTTCATTTAATTTGTGTACACATGATCGAACTAACTACTCCAAATTGGCTTGGCGACCAATTTGAAACGCGTGTGGATGCACCTTAACGTTTGACGTTTGTTATCAGTCGGTTCGGTTGTCATTTCATCAGCAGTGGTTTTATTGCGTGGGGGTGGTAGTAAGAAGCGTCGTGCTTATAAATCTTTCTAATTTTATGCTGAGCTGTACTTGTCTTGTGCAAATCACTTTACTACTAGACTAGCAGTAGCAGCGGTGTGATATGTGAATTGTTTCTTTAAAAAATCGAAACCCCGAAGATTCAGGTTCTGTCATTGCTGCTAACTTTACAGAGGCCTAGCTAGCTGCTTTTCGTGCTTTTTTGTGTAACTAGACATTAATCGATTCAAGTGAATTTAGTGAAAATGACGGAACACTATTTGGAAAGTTGTGTGCCGCTACCGATTGAGGAGAAGCGGCTAATTGATGTGGTGAACAAGGCCAAGGACTGGGCCATTATGCACGGTGCTGGAATGCGTTCCAAGAAGGAGTTCAGTACGGATAATATGTATGTAAGTATCGCAATTGTTCTGATCTTGATTGCAAGTCATATTACCGCAGTAATCGGTCATATGACAAGGACAAGTTTTCATTACCATACAGCTAATAGGAAGGTGGGTAGGTTGCTATTTCTAATTAAAGTTGAAATTCCATGTACATTTTTGTACTTGATGTTAATAGATATAGCCTGAAGGTACTTTGTAGGAGTTGAGTTCGCATTACAACAAAATTGATTGAAGTTGACATATTTGCTACTTTTTCGGCAACGTTTTGATAGTAAAAGATAAGATATGTATGGAAATCGAAGATGAAAAAGACTAGTCTCATGGAACCCACGAAAAAGGTAACAATTGAGCCGGTTTGGTATTATCGCGTGCCTCTTATCTCGTGCTTCGTCACCTGGCACGTTTTATTGGGTTCACTTCAGGACAGAACAGCACAGCTTCCATAAAAACTTGACAGGATTATGTTCTATATGGAACAGAAACTGCAAAAGTTCTATGCCAGTTGTACACTTCTGTCCTGCACTGCACCCAATAAAACGAACCTATTAAATAGCACTGTCAATCATAATTAGGAAGAAAGAGACATGTCAAACCTGCTAATCGGACCCTTTTAGTTCAGTGTACGACCACGGGTTAATGACTCTCTTTACCAGGGTAATATATCGTGGAATTAGAGCCAAAACGAAAAAAATTATAATGGCAGCACGTAATGCTTACATTATTAGCATAGAAAACAGCGTCAACAAAGGCGAAGGTAAACTGTTCTGGTCATATGTTCGAAATATGCGCTCGTCACATAATCACCTTCCTTTTTTCCCTAATATTCAAGAAGCTTATGTGGGCACAATTTATTGCATCATTTAAAAACAATTCTTCTTCTGGTCCCGATGGAATCTCCAATTACTTACTAAAGAAGTGCAGCCTGTCTTTATGCTTACCTCTTGCGATAATTTTCAATAAGAGTATTAGACAAGGGGTTTTCCCTTCCATTTGGAAGCTATCCTATACCGTTCCCATTCCGAAAAAAGGTGATTCAAGCATTGCTTCAAATTATCGGCCCATTTCATTGCTGTCTTCCTGGTCCAAAATTCTTGAGCGTATCATATTCAACCTCATTTGGGATTGTTTTAGCCATCTTATTGTCTCGAACTAACATGGTTTCTGTGCAGGCAAATCAACGGTCACAAATTTAGTTGAGTTTGTCGAGTATGTAGGAAAGTCCTTCAATAAACATTGCGATGTACATGTGATTTACACCGACTTTTCTAAAGCGTTTGACACAGTGGATCATGGTATCCTTCTTCATAAACTTGGCATTTCTGGTTTCCCTCCCATTCTTTTAGGTTGGTTAGCTTCGTACCTTATGGATAGGAGCTCATCAGTCGCTTTTAAAGATTTGGTTTCTTTGCCGTTTTACCCGTGCTCTGATATACCTCAAGGGTCAATATTAGGCCCATTACTTTTTTTGTTCTTTATTAATGACCTGCCTCCACTTCTGAAAAACCATTTTTTATTATTTGCTGATGATTGCAAGCTATTCACGTCGGTTTCAAGGCTGGATGACGCTATCTCGTTGCAAGCCGACCTGGATACCTTATCTGAATGGTGCCTTAGGAACGATCTGCACCTAAATGTTTCTAAATGTGCTCAGATGATATATTCCCTTAAACCTTTTCCATTTTCCTATCGTTATCAAATTAATTCCCTTCCTCTTAAATGTGTTTCAACAGTTGACGACCTAGGCGTAACCTTTGAAAGTAAGCTGAAGTTCAACGTCCATATTGAAAATTTGGTTCTTAAAACATCTAAACTTTCTGGTTTCGTATTAAGATGTTCCAGTGATTTTCGTAACATTGGAACTGCTGTAAGACTATTCCTTTCGCTTGTACGCAGTTTACTGGAATATGCGTCTGTTATTTGGTCACCATCTGCAGAACAAAACAGAACAGACTTAGAATCAGTTCAACGTAGATCCACTAAATCTTAATTTTTTAAATATGGAATACCTTACCTACAGTATCCTCAACGTCTTATCTTTTTAAACATTATGTCCTTGGAGAAAAGAAGGTGTTTTCTTGACCTTTGTTTTCTTTACAAAATCTGCAAAGGGCTTATAATTACTTCTACAGTAGAGGATATTGTGTATAGACTTCCCAGTTATAGGACTCGTAGTGTAGCCATTTTTAACCCCCCAACTGTTTGTCTTTCCACTTACATGAACTCGTCTATTATCAGAATGATGCGCAGTTACGACGATTTGGAGCTTGGTCCGCTGCCTTGTTCCATTTATGCATTCAGACGCGCTCTGTTGTCTAAATTAAATTAATATTTTTATCAGTGATTATAAATATATTCTATTTTCCATAATCGATTTTGCATGTACAATTAATTTCTTGCATTTTGTAGCTTACCTATTTAAATTCTTGAATTTTACGTTTTTGCTTTCTTACTCCTACAATTAGTTTAATAATATTTTTCATTTTTCCTCTTCTTTTCTATAACTTTAGATAACAGTTCTATAGTTTCTTAAGGTGCTGTGTTATTAGAATTATTATTGTTCTGTTCAGCTTGCCTATAATAATAAATAAATAAATAAATAAATAAATATTAGCAAGGCTAGCTCCAAAACAAATTTTGAAGCAGCTCTTAGGCTGGTAGGTAGTCTTAAATTTTCTTCTTTTAGTGGTGCAGAAAGAAGAGCAGCTGCTGTGCATATTTGTGGATCTATTTTATGGTCCGTGGTCCTTGTCCGTAATATCAAGGGACAAGAACGCTGCAGCTTTTCCCACAATGAAGGAGTAAGGTCATTGGGCGCAGCTATGCACCAAAACAAATGAACCACATCATGAGGCACGCCAACGCAATTCGGCTGACATCAGGAGACATCCTACACCGATGCATTGAGCAGTATTCTAACATACTTGAATTTGAAATTCCTCTATCTTCTTCAGTTGTGGCATAACTGCGGACCATTAGCTATGCAGGAAGAGCTTAATAGGGTGAACGGCTTCGGCCAACTCCTATGTTTCTCTACGGGGCGTTACTTTCCCGCGTTATCCGAGTAACAGCTGCGCCTGAGTGCTGTGCTAACATCTGCAGCGTCTCAGGTTACTTAACGTGATAGGTGACAGAAAACGTTTATTTCAACCGGCAAAGCAGCATCTTCGAGGCATGCCCATGTTGGCCTTTACTCAACGATTAAACCCTATCATGGTTTAGCGATGTGCCGACAACTCATCCTAAGAAAAACTTCAAGTCAAGAAACCTGAAACACAAGCCTTGGATTGGACGGATAACAACTGATTACTCTTTCGGATCCTGGAATGTACGCTCCCTGAATAGACCGGGGTGTAATATGTTTGGTTACAGTAGAACCCCTCTTAACCGGCCTCGGATAAACCCATACTCGGATTAACCGGCCTATATCCCACTTAACGTTTCTTGTCCTTTTTGTTACCGAAAAATGACTAGCAGACTTTTCCTATATCCCACGGAACGTTTTTTTTTTCTTTTTGTTACCATGCCATCACAGTCAGCATCAAAATCGAAAAGTAAAAAATATTAACATAAAAGATGTAATTTTTATGTTGGCAAGTGCTTTCGTCTACATTAATGAGAGCATGGAAAAAAATTTGGTACAATTTAGAAAATCTAGTCGAGGGGAGTTACCATTCCGACAACGATGAAATATGAAAATGACAACCAGGCTATCTTACACGATCTGCAGTTGTTACCTGGTGGGCAACAAATGGAATTTGCGGATGTGGAGGACTGGGTAACAAGTAATGAAGGATTGAACGATTTTTTCAGTGACGAGGAAATAATTGGTATCGTCAGTAAGGATGACTGTGAATGCGGAGGCGATGGAGAATTTACAAACATTGATGAGCCATCAAAAATAGCATGTGTAATCTATTTTGTTTTCAATAAAATGAGTTCCAACAGCGTTCTTTTTGCTTCTTTATGTATAACACTCTATGAAATTTGTATAGTATCTTGAAATATAGGTTATTGTCGAACCAAATTCAATTTTTCAAGGGAACCTCGGATAAACCGGCCAAACTCCTAACCGGCCAGGGTGTCGGTCCGGACCAGGCCGGTTAAGAGGGGTTCTACTGTATTTCCACATGAAAGTGTC
Organism: Microchrysa polita; assembly: GCA_949715475.1. Lineage (NCBI taxonomy): Eukaryota > Metazoa > Arthropoda > Insecta > Diptera > Stratiomyidae > Microchrysa > Microchrysa polita. The sequence continues at coordinate 104,647,295 of OX454417.1, forward strand.
AAAGGAAAAGACAAATTAGACCTAAGACAGTGATTTGGAGAGCAGCTGTCTTCCGCTCTTTAGTAGGCACAAACTGCCGAAATATAACCTTTGTTCTGCCGTTAGAAGGGAAGCAGTAGGTTAACTGCCGAACTTACCATGTTTAACTGCCACTAATTTGGCAAGCAGTTGGCAACTGCTAAACGTGATCGGTCAAGAATAAAAACGGCGGCAGAGATCTGCCTATTAATGTTTATAGTTAAAGACTGATGTTTTATTTACAAAACTTAACACTATTTATACTAATTTACATTATTACTTACGCCTAAAGAAAAAGTGCGCGTCAAGCAATTTCTCGGTTCCCATGGGAAAAGTTTTTTTAGAAATTAACTGACCTTCAATGTCTCAAACGCGGACACTCAAGTCATATGCACATTTCCAGTCATATGCATACAGACTGCATATCGGATTGCAAAACATGAATGAATGAATGGACTTGCATACTATTTACTATTTTCGTCTGTTTGTTATTCTTCCTATTTTCGGATATGGGATACCTTATTGCTTGGCGCGGGCTATTTCTGTCGCGTGTTTTATATTACATATACACTACAAGATAATTAATACACTACACTACTTAATATTACGTGGTATACACTATGAGGTATACACTACAATACACTACAGGGGGCCTTAAAGGCCCTCCTGGATCAGGTAGAACAATACAAGCTGAGCATAGTTGCAATCCAGGAAACTAAATGGCTCAAAAGCGAGATTAACGACCTCAAATCGCACACAATTTTTACGAATGTTTAAGAGGAGGGCAACAAGGAGTTTGGAGTAGCTTTCATCGTGAATAAGCAGCTCAAGGACCACGTTATCGGCTTCAAACCCATAAACGAGCGGCTATGTGCGATCCGCATCAAGACCCGTTTCGCTAATCTCTGGCTCATAAATGCGCATGCCCCTACAGAAGTAAAAGAAAACGCGATTAAGGACGAGTTCTACAACGACCTAGAAACACTCTTCGACTCACTTCCATCAAACGACGTCAAGCTGCTGCTAGGAGACTTTAACGCCAAAGTTGGAAACGGAAGCTGGCATAGGGGAACTACTGAAGGTCATAACCTCCACGACGAAAATAACAACAACGGTCAGCGACTTATCGATTTCGCGAGCGGCAGAAACCTGGTCATAAGCTCTACATGCTTCCCTCATCGACGAATCCATAAGCAGACCTGGAAGTCTCCAGATGAATACACCGTGAACCAGATCAACCACGTACAGATCAGCAAGAGATGGGCTTCTGATGTCTTAAGGTTTGTGTTCGTAGACACGACTCATACGACGATCTCTAAGTGATCGTCGCTTGGCGTTTATCGCTAAGTGAATATCACCTGCTGGTGTTTTCCTAGAAGCGGCTACAGCGACCGTCGCTTGTATGTCATATGTACTTGGCTTACGTACATAAGCACATGCTTGAATCGTTTGCTAGGTTGCTTCATTTCTGCTGTGAGCATCAAACGGGCAAGTTGTGTTTTTACTACCTAGTCAATTTAAAATTATTTAGAAAATTGAAATTGTGATAAAGTCCATTTTGGTCGTCGGCGTCGGTCTGATGTATTTTCATCAGTAAATTTTGTTGGTTTTGTCTACTGTTTAACATGGAATTGGGTAGAAATTGAATCCACAGGAAAATAAAATGAAATGCGGCATCAATTTTTAAAGAAATTTTGCAGAAATCCAAATTAATTGCCATTTGTGGCTTGGCTGTTATTTTTTAAACAAAGTAGATACATTATTATAATTTTCAGGAACAATAGATACATTTTGAACAGAAAGTTTTTGAAAACTGTTCGTGGATACATATAAGTTAGTGTTGTTTGAACTGGCACATTTGGAATTTTAATTGTATTTTTTTATGAGAATTATATCGAGAAATTGAAAACATTCGTGTTTACCTTAAATATTATTCAGTGATCTTACTAAAATGTTTCGATTTACTGTACAATGTATTTTATGTTCGGTAGTAAGGATATATGTACACAAGGTGAGCCATTTAAAGTGATCTAATTCAATGTCTATGGTTTGTGTAGACACGTATGAGATATAATCTAGTCATAAAGTTGGTATATGAATTCGGATACTCCTTTTGTGTGCGCCATTATATACATTATACATATTACAAATATTGGCCCATATGTTATCGTTCATGCGCCGGTCCTTGTAAAGAGCATGAGATGGCTTCCATAGAGAAGCATGGCATGCCACCTCCTCTATGAGCCTCTCATCGTTCTCCATGGTAAATAGTGCAGTCATATTAGCATTTCAAATAGAAAAAAATAGAGTAAGGTTAATTCTTGTGGTTTTTGAATCAGTGGGCTCCCAGGAATCTAAAACTCATTTTGCTAAAAAAAATTTTGATCGGAAAGGTCCCAAAAAGGACAAAAAAGGATACTCCGTAATCCTTGACCGGAGGTCGGCATGTGGGGTATCAAATCAAAGGGGACGTCAAGTACATTACATATCCGGTGTTTGTTCCATGTTTCAAGGACCCTCAACGGAATAAATCGAGATTAAATTGAGAATTATTTTGTTTCCCGTATATCTTTCCGAAGCCCTAATTACGAGAGTAATTCAAATTGTCACTACGTTTCTTAATTTTCCGAATCTATAATAGCTAAAGATTCTACCATTAAATTTGCTAAGAAAAAAAAATGATCGGAAAGCTCTCAAAAAGGACACTAATTACAAACCTTGATCGAACGTGGGCATGCGGGGTGTCATATCAAAGAGGACGTCGAGTACATTCCATATCTGGCGTTTATTACTTGTTTCAAAGACCCTCACAGGAGAAAATTGGGATCCAATGGAAAATTTTCATGTTTCTCGTATATGTATCTTTCCAAAGCCGTAATTTTTCGTTTTAGCCCGAATTTTTCCATTTAGTGTCCTTGAAACAGGAAACAAACACCGGATATGCAATGCACTCGACGTCCTCTTTGACATGACACCCCGCATGCTCACTTTCAATCAAGGTTTGTAATTAGTGTCCTTTTTCAGAGCTTTCCGATAATTTTTTTCTTAGCAAATTTAATGGTAGAATCTTAACCTATCAAAGATTCGGAAAAGTGAGAAACGTAGTGACAACTTGGATTATTGTCGTAGTCATGGCTTTGGAAAGATACACGGAAAACACAATAATTCTCAATTTAATCTCGATTTATTCCGTTGAGGGTCCTTGAAACAGGAAACAAACACCGGATATGTAATGTACTCGACGTCCCCTTTGATTTGATACCCCACATGCTGACCTCCGGCCAAGGATTAAAGAGTATCCTTTTTTGTCCTTTTTGGGACCTTTCCGATCAAAATTTTTTTTAGCAAAATGAGTTTTAGATTCCTGGGAGCTCGCTGATTTAAAAACCACAAAAAATAGCCTTACTCTATTTTTTTCTATTTGGAGGCCTGAAATGGGATATTTTGACTGCACTAAAACATGAGGGAGCTCATATCGAAAAGGCCGAATTTCAATCGACTGGTCTCCTAGACGATTTTATGATAATGATGTGTACCCACATCTTGTGTACCATCTACCATCACGTCGAGCTCGAGCGTGGTTCGACTGCTTTCTATATACATTCACAGTCGTCAACAATACGATCGTGTACGACCGTTGAACGATTTGTATATACACCGTGCGTAGCACCCCAAGCAGCCGCTCCCCGAAGCCTACAAACGAGTGGCTTGCACCACGGTCACCACTCAACCAAGCAGCATGTACAACAGTAGTCGCGCGACTGCTTTCTATATACATGAAAATTCGTCACTCGTCCGGACGAGTACGAATATCAACGAATTGCATGTACACCGTGCGTAGCACCCCAAGCAGCTGCTCCCCGATGCCTACAAACGAGTGGCTTGCACCACGGTCACCACTCAACCAAGCAGCATGTACAACAGTAGCCGCGCGACTGCTTTCTATATACATGAAAATTCGTCACTCGTCCGGACGAGTACGAATATCAACGAATTGCATGTACACCGTGCGCAGCCGCTCCCCGATGCCTACAAACGAGTGGCATGCACCACGGTCACCACTCAGCCAAGTAGCATGTACAACGTAGTCGCGCGACAATTTTTCATTCCGGACATGCTGCGCGACGATCTCCTGACAAGCTCAACGACGATCTCCTGACAAGCTCAACGACTGTCGTTTGGGGGAACACAGCTCCATATAAAATATATGCAAGCAGTACTCAATTCCAGTCGCCAGGCGACGATCACTCAGCGATCGTCGTATGAGTCGTGTCTACGAGCACAGACCTTTAATCTACAGATAGATGAGGTTAATTCCTTTTTAAGCGGGCGAAATGGTTTACAGATTTTTCACATGAATATTCGAAGCGTAGCAAAAAATTTTGATGAGCTTTTAATTTGTTTAGATTCTATCAAAATGCAGTTCGATCTAATTATTTTGACAGAAACCTGGCTAGAGTTAACCGATTGTTACAATCTCGACGATTATAAATTATTCCAAAAACCTCCGTCTAATAATAAATGCGATGGATTAATCGTATATATTAAGAAAAAAATTGAGGTAGAAATACTAGAATGTGGAATAATCAATGCGAATGCCATTCATATTATGATAAAAATAAATCAAATAAGTTTCTATATTACCAGCATATACAGATCGCCAAGCCTAGATCCTCATGGTTTCATTGTTTCTTTGCATGAGTTTTTGTCTGATTGTTCTACTTTGGGTAATCACGCCGTTATTGGCGATATCAATATTAACATTCTCAATGAAAATTCTGCTATTGAATATCTTGATGTATTACATATTTATGGATTTAGCCAATTTCTAAATGATGTCACAAGGCCGGCATCTAGTGCTTGTTTAGACCACATATTTGTTAAATTACAGCCAAATTTTTCCTTTGATCCGATCGTAATACAAACAGAAATGACAGACCACTACGCAATAGTTGGAAATATTACATATAGTAACATTGATGAATATAAAACCCAAACAGTTGGAAGCACTTATGGCATAAAGGAAATAATTGATTACAATAAGCTTAGATTATTACTCTCTAAAGCTTCCTGGGAAGCTGTTGAATCGCATTCATCAGTTGACAGTAAATATGATACTTTTTTTAGTATTTTAGATGAGGTTTTGACTAACGCTACCTTTCAATTGCAAATAAATGCAAAACAAAAGAAATTAAAACCCTGGATTAGTCAAGGCCTTATAAACTCTATTAGACACAGAGACAAAATGGCAAAGGCTGTTAGAAAAAATATAAATAATAATGAGCTAATGGGGCGTTATAAACAATACCGAAATTATGTGACCAAACTAATTAGATCAGCTAAGGAAAACTATTATCGCAACTTAGTAAACACTTTTGCAGATAATCCAAACAACCTATGGAATCTAAGTAGAGAAATTGTGTATGGAAAGAACCAAATTATTTCGCAAAACTAATTCGGATTTAAAGCTGGTTTGAATACAACTGATGCTATGGTGAAAGTCACGGATTTTATCTCGGATTCCCTGGATAAAGGAGCCAAAGTTCTGTCCATATTTTTGGATCTAAAAAAGGCGTTTGACATAGTGGATCACACAACCTTATTACTCAAGCTTGAGGAAGTCGGATTCAGTGGTAAAGAATATTCACTTTTGAGATCTTATCTTCTAGGCAGAACGCAGCAAACTATAGTGAATAACGTTGCCAGTGAGTCAATGATTATTCAGCACGGTATTCCCCAAGGTACAGTATTGGGCCATATTTTCTTTCAAATTTATATTAATGCCCTCTGCAACCTATTTGAAGATGATATTAATTGCGAGGTAGTATCATTCGCTGATGATACTGTCCTTCTTTTCAAAGTTCTTGGAATAATTTATTTTCATTGACCAACCAAAAGTTAGACGCCGTAAATAAATGGCTATGTTCACACAAAATAATATTAAATCTAGAAAAGACTCATTGGATGAAATATGGGTCTACGGGAAATGATTCAGATTCGAACTGTGTTTCTATTCAGGATCAGCAATTAAAAGAAGTGGATGAAATTAAGTATCTTGGGGTAATATTTGACAGTAAACTTTCATGGAAGTCTCACATTAACGCGTTAGTCCAAAGAATTAGGAAAATGATTCACCGTATACTAATCCTTAGAAAAATATTCACTACAAATTTCCTTAGAACAATGTACTTTGCATTAATTCAGTCATTGGTTCAATATGCGATTGTTATTTGGGGAAATACCTTTACAACCACCTTAAAGCGTTTAGCTAACTTACAAACAACAGTTGTTAAATTGTGTCTGAATAGATCTAAATATTCATCTACCACACTAGCTCTCAATGACTTTAATGTGATGTCTCTTAAACAGTTATATAACTTTAATTTATTAAAATATATATTCTGTAATTTGAATAATTACCAAACGGTCGCTTCTAACTATAATACCAACGCGATCTTTATATCAAACGCTACAAAAAGGAATTAACCAGCCGCCACTTAAGTGTTGCTGGCCCTAAGCTGTATAATAAGCTCCCTTATAATTTTAGAAATGAATTAAACCACATTAATTTCAAGATTAAACTAAAAACGTATATTTTAGTAAATCGTCAGTTTTCAAATTCATGAAATCATTATTATTAGTCAATCAATATGAATTATTTTATCGAAATAGAATCACACAGAAGTATAATTTTTTGTTTAACAGAATTAAATTGTAAATAATCATGTAAATGAATACATAGGTTGCAACTCTCACGCACGAGCCTCGGCTTATGTGGGTTGCACAAATAATTTTATAACACATTGTTAACATTTTTTTGTATAATAAAGCAATTTAAAAAAAAAAAAAAAAAATCCGTAGGTGAAGACGCCCACCAGCTGCTGGGCTTCCGAAACTGGAGGACAAGGTCACGTAACCGCGACAATTCGAGGTCAACGATTCAGGCGGCCAAGGCCCGACGTCGGGCTATCGTGCCACATTGATGATGATGATGTAAATCTGAATTATTGCTTTAGATAAGTGGTTCCTAATCTTTTTTAGTCCGTGCCTTCCTTGTGAGGTCTGACACTCCCCTGGAATTTTTTTTTCTGATTCGGTTGAAAATCGTGTTTTTTAGAAATTTTCCATAACAATCAGCATGTTAATCGTTTTTGCTATCTTGGAAGGGTAGTCAAAGTCGAAGAGGGAATCGGGCTCAATGTTTTAGTAGTAAATTTATGATGGCCAATCATAATGCCCCGCATCCCACGGGTTGAAAATCACTGTCATGTATTTAGATAAATAACATACTCTTAGAAAATTTCTGACTATGATCATAGTGCTGATCGAATTTCAGTTTATTAGGTAATTTAATAACAGTAAAAAAAACTCTTTCAGTTCGCTCCCTTCATCCTTCTGCCATCATCATTTCCACGCAAAGAATTTCAACGAGCCATAGAAATGCAAACAATCCTAAACGAACTTATCCATCACGTGGCGCATGATGTGGACTTTCTTCGCACAACACTGGCCGAAACTATCAAAGTGGACGATTTTACAGGAAAACTGTTTGGAATTTTCGAAGAGGTCGTAGAAAAGGGTGCCGTACAGGTAAGTATTTTTATTGTTAATTTAGAAGCGCTGTAGCAAGAAGTAATACATTAAAATAAATAAATACATAAATTGAAAATTCAATATGAAACACAACATAACAGATAGTAGATGCGATTAGAAAAAAATGAATATTAATAATAAAAAAAAATCAAATTCGACACAGAAACTCAGTTTTATTATTATAGAAATTTTCAGTCAAGTCTAAACTAATTTCGGGTATTTTTACACTTTTGTGTGATATCAACGTCTAAATCGTATTTTGGAAAACAAATTAATCACCATTAATCGGTTTTTGTTTTAACAAAGAAATAGTCTTCTATTTTATAGTATCGCTAATTGTTGGCTAACTTCAAAGTAAAATAAAATAATAGAAAAGTACTTTTGTATTAATTTTAAAATGAGAAAAGAATATTTTTTTATCAATTGAATTTTAACAGGGCGAGTGCTTTGTTGTACGTATGTATCCATTTGTGATTGTCGAAATTCATTTAATGTTTTAAAATGCAGTGATCACTAAAGTTTTAAGTCTCTTCACTTTTTTATTTTGTTATTACATAATACGCATAAATCACTGATTCACGTTTTCGTTCGATCCTAGAACGTATTTAGAAAAAGGAGATCACAAGTTTGTACGGTGCTACTTTTAGTATTTTTCACAATTCATTAATTTCATTCATCAAATTCCAAAAATTGCGACAAATGATTCTCTCTCACTGCCATATAGGCCAGTGGTGGATTTACCAGTAGGCTAAGTAGGCTTGAGCCTAGGGCGGTAAATTTCAGGAGGCGGTAAATTCCGGCAAAATATTTTTTAGGTTTAGGGTTTTTAGGTATTTGTCGCCATTGTTTAAGAGCGTTAAACACCGAGGGTAAATATTAAAGGCCATTTAAGCTTAATTTCGAAACCAAGATCCTTCCTGTTTAGAAATTAGAAACTGAACTCAAATTTTGGAGTTTTAGAGAGTTTTTCTCAAACTTACTATCGACTCTGCCAATTTTCTCCAACCAATACAGGACACACATTCTCTACTTAATTTAAGGCTAATCAAGTTGTTTTAATTTTTTGTATAATAAGATATTCCTTTAAACCAGTACCTCCAAATTTGTTTCAGTTCATACTTCCTTGTGAAGTCTTCTGAGCCTGGTGCGCTCCGAGAAAATACTGGCCAAAGACCAAAAATGAGTTCGACCGTCATCATGGTTTCAGTGATATACCTCGAGAAACATGTTGTTGTTGTATTAGCGGCACAGACAGGAAACGTTTAATTAGTTGCATCATATTTATTCGAAGATGGTGGGCATTCCATCCTCGAGGTCGAGGTTTAGAAAGAAAGCTGCTTCGATTGGTTGTAACCATAACGCAAGTGGTGTAAGTTGCGTAGGAGCAGCTGGACAATCGAAAATGTGGTCGACATCGTGTGGACTGGTTCCGCAGGCTGGGCAGGTGTTTGCAACTTCAGTATTTATACGCGATAAATAAGAATTTAGTCGCGGGCAGCAACCGCGATCGGAGCTGAGCTAAGGTGGTGCGGGTAGCTCTCGGTAATTGTTCTTCGTCAGGAGATATGGCTGGAGGTTTGGTGCCAAGTACTCGATTATTTGTGAGGCTTTGAGTAGCTTTACGAACGTCGTGTGCGTGTATGTCTGCAATCGCCGCCTTGTAGTCGGAGTTATCGAAGGGAACCTTTTTGTATCGCTGGACTTCGCGCTCTTTGTCCCTGATAGAGCGTCTTATTCGTCGTGGCGGTGGTGTTTTGTCCATGAGTTCATTGTTCGGGTGATTTGTACGATAACATCCGACTAGATACTGTTTAGTAAGAAGTTCTTCTTCTTCTTGTAGCGGTGCAGAAAGGTGTGTAACCTCTGTGGTCTTACGGCAACTGCCTCTACGGGGCGGACCATACCCGTTTTGTATTGCAAAACGGCCAAAAGCTGCCAATATGCCTTCCTGGCAAGAGCCCTGAAGGTTCGATGCAGGAAGGTTGTGTTTAGTAAGAAGTTCGTTGTGGTTTCTCAAAGTCATCATCTTAGTCTCCTGGTGCAGATGATCCACTGAGGACATCTTAACACAGCCGGTGATGGTGCGAAGTGCCGTGTTCTGGCAGATTTGTATGTGGCCCCAATTTGTGTTGCAGAGACCATTTGACCACGTCGGTGCTGCATAGTTGACTAGGGGGCGACCGATGGCTTTATAGGTAGTCAGAAGTGTTTCTTTGTCGGTGCCCCAAGTACTACCGGCAAGAGCTTTAAGAATTTTGTTTCTGCTCCTGAGTTTAGAGCAGATGTTCTCAGCGTGTGTGTTAAATTTGCCGGAGTTGTCTATCGTGACACCTAGGATCTTGGGAGTCCGAATAGTAGGGATGACGTTGGTGTCGATAAATATAGGGAGTTGCATATTGTACTCCTGGTTGAAGCTGGTGAATAAGGTGGCGGAGGACTTTGGTGCTGAGAACTTCAAGCTTTTACTCACAAAGAAGTCGTTGAGTGCCAGCAGGTATTCGTTGATGTGGTCGCACATTTCGGGAATGTCGTTGCCAGTCGCCATGATGGTACAGTCGTCAGCATAAGAGATGATTTCGAGTCCCGTGGGTGGTGTGGGCAGTCCTGACATGTAAAGGTTTAAAAGGGTGGGAGATAAGACTCCGCCCTGTGGAACGCCTTGTTTAATTTTCCTGAGTTTGGACTTCCCATTCCTAAACTCGGTGCAGGATTGACGACCAGCAAGGTAATTCGCGATCCATTTGTGGATATATGAAGGAGTAGTGTTGCGTAGGTCTGTCAAAAGTACTGTGTGGTTAACAGTGTCAAATGCTTTTGACAAATCGAGAGCTACGAGGATAGTGCGCTTGCAGGGTTTCGGCTGATTGTGTCCATTGAATATGTTGGAGGTAATCCTGTCTATAGCGGTTGTAGTGCTATGCATTTTCCGGAAACCGTGTTGATGATTGGCAAGCTGGACGTGCTCCAGGAGTTTAGGCAACACTAGTGCCTCAAGTATTTTGGCCACGGGGGACAGTAGCGTTATTGGACGGTATGATTCTGCTAGAGTATGATCTTTGCCTGGCTTCGGTATGGGGGTGATACGGCCTTTTTGCCATAGCTCGGGTATGATGAAGGTTTTCATCGTAGCAGTGATATACTCAATGGCCGGAGAATCGATGTGTTTGAGCATAATCATGGCAATACCGTCTAGTCCGTACGCTTTAGAGTTTTTCGCATTTTTTATTGCAAGCTTGACTTCGTTTGAGGTAACCTGGAGGTGTTGGTCAGTGGTGCTGTTTCGGATAGCTCTGGTAATTTTGCGCTTGAGCTTATCTTTTTCGGGATGTTCGACGAATTGTTGGTTCAATTTGTGAGCGCATTTGTCGTCGTTGTTGTATGTGTTATCACCGAATTTTATAGCTACCTTACCTTTGGGTTTTGTGGGGTTTGATAGAGCACGTACCGTTCTCCAAAGGTTGCTTACGCCGGATTTTACGTGGCAGGTTTTTAAATGCGAATTCCATAACTGTTTCCTGTGGTCGTTGATTTGCTGGGTGATAATGTTGTTGAGATCGCCGATGCGAGGATCATTTGGGTCTGCTGTTCGGAGTTCATCTCTCGTTTTTGCCAATTCTGAAGCAGATGATGGGAAATGCGGTCTCATGATTGGGATGCGGCCCGCTTGAATGTATCTTTTGGCTGCATTCTGGATAATCCGTCTCAGGTTTTTTTCAGCAGTACGTACGTCAGTAGGGGTTGGAAGGGCAGAAAACGCTTCATTTGTATAGGTTTGGAAGCCAATCCAGTCGGCTTTGCTGGAATTCGAATATGTCTTCTTCTCAGTGTACGTAAACTGAGGCGGTACTTCAATCGTGAGGGCAATAGGCAAATGGTCTGACGTGAAAGTTATGAATGGTTCCCAAGTAATGCTGTTTATGAGCCCAGGGCTGGCGATGAATATGTCAGGCGAGCTTCTGCATGATCCTGCAATGCGGGTTGGTGGGTCGTCATTCAACGGACAGAAATCGGAATCATCTAGTTGGTTTGCGATGTGGTTGCCTCTGGTGTCGTTGTTGAGGTTTGAGTGCCATAAATCATGGTGAGCATTGAAATCGCCCAGTAATAGGCGATATCGCCCGGTGAGTAGGGGGGAAATCTTGGCCTGGAAACCAGTGGGACAACTTGATGCTGGTGGTATATAGATATTGAGAATATCTATATCAACATTTCCCGACCTGATTGATATCGCTTGTAATTCCGTTGTGGTATCGGCGGCAGTGATATCGATTAATGAATATGGCAGCGAGTTATGTAAAGTCAAACCTCCTCCTGAGCCAGTAAGAATTTAGCCATGAATCGGCATTTAGTTTGGTTTCTTGCAGGCCCGTGCGCAGGGGGGGGTTTTACTATTGTTCTCATAAGGCAAAAATTTAACTTCATAAAAATGTAAACTGGCGTTGTTAATTTATACCTTGCCAAAAGAATTTTCTCTCACCGCTAGACACCATAATCGGAATTTATTGATTTAACAAAATCGAACATTACTTCAACAATTCTTTGGTCGTTAGTTCTATAACTTCATCCACGTTAACCAACCGATTAATGAATTCAATAACCGATGGTTATTGTATGAATTTAAATTCTTTACCAGTATTACAATTAGTTGGTTGTTGATATAATGTACATAACATAAACTAAGGATGGTGTGTTTATTATATTAATAAAGGCAATCATCGGAGACATTTTGAGGACACCGTTTATTGATTTAACCTACTTTTTCATGTATATTACGTACCGATTTGGGATGATCGCTCAGCGATCGTAGTTTTGCATTCCAATCCCGAGCCATATTTGCATATTTTTGTAATGGTGTTACTTTCGATGTATCGACCATAACATGTCTGTATATAAAATATGCACGTATAGTGCTCAGAACCGATGGTTTAACTGCGATCGCTGAGCGATCATCACATGAGTCGTCTCTACGAACACGTACCTTTAGAGAATTCGCCAATATTTTTGCGAAGCAGTGCTGTTGCGAAATAAGATAAGACGAAGTGCAAGCGCAGCGAGCAGTGAGCTAATGGAAAGCAATTTGTTGGATTTAGATATCTGGCTCGTCCATACATTTACTCAAATCCTATAGCTCGTCTGTTAACTAAGATCTCGCTGTCTGTCGCCCTTTTCACAATTCGCCAAAAAGTTGATACGTATCGCTGCTTGGAAATAGGATGAAGCGAGCGCAACAAGCGGTGAGTTAATGTCAGGCAATTCGTAAGCTTTATATTTCTGACTCGTCAGACATATACTCAGACCCTGCACCTCACCCTTTACTCCACTCAGACCTCGCTCTATATGTCTCGCTATTCAGTATTCGCGACGTAGTGCTGTTGCGGAACAAGGTAAGTCCAGCGAGCGGTAAGCCAATGGATGACAATTCGTAAAATTTAGACCTCTGGCTCGTCCTTAAGTTTACTTAAATCCTGTGCCTTGCCCTTCGCTTCATCCAGACCTCACCATGCCTTTTGCGCTTTTCAGAATTCGCCTAAATTTGTGACGCAGTGATGGTGCTAAGAATGATAAGGCGAGGTGCAAGCGCGGCGATCGGTAAGCCAATGGACGCCATTTCGTGAAATTTAAACCTATGACTCGTCCGTATAACCTGTAACTCAGAATACTCTGCGCGCTCAGACTCTGTCTGTCGTGCATTAGAAAAACAGCCAACATGTTTGCGACAAAGACCTCGGACCTGGAACCTGGATATATGACTCTGGATTTACTTGACAACCGAATTCCGCTAGTTTGTGTACACTGTACAGCATTGGGCTTTTGGGAGTCTGGTCACCTTATTATAGCCTATATATTTTAAACTTTAAATATACCTTTCAATGAAAAATTTGAATATATATATAAGTTAAACCCCCCCCTTGGATGATTCCTGCGCACGGGCCTGGTTTCTTGAATTGCAGCAACTAGGATGTGATGTCTATCCATGAAGTCAGTGATCTCAACAATTTTATGTTGTAGACCATTACAATTTAGTTGAACTATCTTTGTGGTGGAGTAGTTTGCAACTTGCAGTGGTGGTGCTGGTGTAAGAGTGTGTCGTGGTGCTGTGTGGTGTGCAGAGACTGTGGGGGTTACAGGTGATGATTGTTGGCCCTGATTCGTAGGTTGTTGTGAGGTCGATGAAGACTCTTGGCCACAGATTCTGCAATTTGGTGCTATGAAGGTGCTGATCGTTGTTATTGATCGTAAATCCGTATTGTTGAGCCCAGAACAATTTTTGAAATGGCACCATTCCATACAGCATGAGCACTGCACTCAATCCGCAAGTGTTCTACCAAGGATCATTGTATCCAAAATGACTATGGTGGCTGGTGGTGGTGGTATATAAATATAAGAAGCGCGAGCTTAGGCAGGCATAAATTTCATTGGGCCAAATCAAGTGCTTTTTGAATTTTTTTCCGGCATGAAATATTTTTAGCGGTGCTCATCAAACAGATTTGGCTACAGCTTTTTTTTTAATCAAAGAATATAAAATATTTGGCCGATGTATTTCAACAAGGGATTATCTTCCGGTATTTTCGAATTTTGATTCAAAATGGTGGTCTATAAGCAAACCATAATTCATAAACGGCATCATTATTTGAGCCGCCCACAGATAGGGGTTCTCCGCTTTAAATCGATTCTTCAAACAGAAAATGATTGCATAAGCTATACACTCTGTGATAAAAATTGAAGCGGAAAGCTCGAAGATCACGCGTACATATATAAGTATAAAGTGTAAATTGAAAATAATTAGAGGTAAATAAAGCATAATTCTTCCAAAATATTCTCTATCGACAAAAAGTAGGGTTTTAGTAGGAGCGGCAATATGTGAATAGCCTACTGGCGCGCAAATGGGTAAATCCGCCACTGATATAGGCAGTGGAGAGAATCATATAAGAAAAACTGTGGTCTGGCTCTTTAATTATTTTAGAGAAGGCAAAGCAAGCGTTCTTGTTTTAGTGGTACTAAGAGCTAGAATAGAAACTTTTATGCGCGAGTCCAAAATAATTATAGTGCCTTTTGTTTTTTTTAAGTCAGTTTGTTGGCCTTGACTTACAATAGAAAACAAAAATAATAATTGTAATACATTGGTTTTGGTAATTGTAATTGATGTATTATTGAAACATATTTGAAAGTCTCTCAGATAATGGATAGGTAGTAGTACTTAGAAAAACTCAATTTAGGTGGTGGTTTGAAAACAAAAAAAAAGTAGTCCGTTTTTTTGTGCTATCCGCCAAACGAACAGTTTGTGTCGTAATAATAAGCTATTCCATACGTTTCATATGTTTGATCCTTCTCTATCTTTTTTTCTTTTCAAAAGACATACATACATACTTCATATCGTCTAGTTTTTATGTTTTTGAATAACGCAGTAACTTTTATTTTAATTTTTATTTATTTTGTTTTTTCAAAAGGCGTTGTTTTTTTGACATACACAACCAGAAACAAAGCACTCTACTCATAAGTTCCCATTAAACTTGCTGCAGCTCTTGTTCCGCCATTATCTTAAAAATCTGAAATTAGTATTTCTATTTTATATTTCTATGCAAAATATACAAAAGAAAATCCCCAATTCCTCACGTGCTTACATACATAACACACATTTACTTATATAGTTATCTAAAATTCATATTCATCACAAACGTTTTTGAAACAACAACGAAATTTGCGAAATAGAACTACTTGCTTCAAATAACACGCAAAAAATGCAAAACTGCTATATTAACAATAAAAATAGCGAATAAATCCAAAAGCAATAATAAAAATGTATATTTGAACATAGGAATACTAAATTATGCAATTGAATCCAAAACTATATATTTAAACATGCTTATTACACCCAATTTGTTTATTTTTTTCTTTTGTTTTACCCGTAACGAAAAAAAAACCACACACACATCCACCAAACATAATCAAAGCCCATCAGTTTGGGACTAGTGCGATCTGATATCATGTTGGAATCAAGATGTCCGGACAAGATGGGAACGATATCGACATGTTATTGTTGTTGGAAACAAGTTGAAATAAATACGATCGCTTCCGGTTTCGGTCATTTGGGTCCAATCTCCAAAGAAATACAGAGGTGCATTTTCGATCTATACTTATTTATTATTTTTCGTTTCATCTTGTATCATTTGCATTTAGGGCTTTCTTTCCGTTTGAAATTGGCAAATTGTTTGTGCTTTTGTATATTTGTTTGCTTATTGTGCTCTTTATTGTTTGCTGCTTTGCATGTTTTTCAGTCGTTTTGTTTTTGATGACTGTGATATGTGTATCTAATAATAAGAAATTACTAATCGAATGACCAATTCGAAAAATTGCGTTCATTTCTGAATACCTTATCGCCTAAGATATGGAATGGAATTGAATTTTTTTAACATGTAAGTTCTTTAGTTTTTCATTATTTTCGTTATAGTTCATAATACACAAAAATAAAATTTATTTGAAACTAGTTGAATCGGTATGGGCGGTCGTCCAGGATCACCACTTTCAAGGGGTCACCACTCTTAAGCAACCATTGGGGAATAGTGTATGGATCTCGGATCTTAACTAAGCTACGAACTAAGCTACATCAGACTAGACTATCGGCCCCAAACTAAGCTACATCAGACCAGGGCCGGGGCTTCAATAGGTAAAAGTAGACTGCCGCCTAAAGGCCTGGATGGACCTCGGGCGGAATGAGAATGAAATTTTTGTCTGCTGCGATTTTCTCAATGAAAATGCATACTTACTTTCGTATATGGCAAATGCTGGGGAATTCCATAAGCTACAATCCAAAAACGGTTCCATAATTTTTCTCGGCCATTTTATGTATTATTTTTCGATTCCCCGGTCATTAGATATTTTCCACGGTGAAATGACCGGGGAATCGAAAAATAATACATAAAATGGCCGAGAAAAAGGTTGGAATCATTTTCGGATTGTAGCTTATGGAATTCCCCATCATTTCCGACATGTTCCACGACAATAAGCATGCATTTTCATTGAGAAAATTGCAGCGGACAAAAATTTCATTTTCATTCCGCCCGAGGTCTATCATGCGCTTAAGACGCAACTCTCCGAGCGCAGATGAAGAGGGTGTACACAAAAAAAAATCACGGTGCACGCCAACAAAATCATATGTTTACAAAAAAATAAAATGATATTCCCCAAGTATAAAACATCCCAAAATCAGAGACATAGAAACCTTTTAGAAAAAGAGGGATTTGTAATCAGCATTTTTTTTTAACAGAAAAATTAACGAGGGCATAGTACCTCCAGACATGACGCTTTATTCATATTGATGATGAAATTTCGGAAAATAGCTGAGTACTAATTCTGCAATTCAGCGCCAGAAAACTTTTCGTTTGATTTAATTCGTTGGTATTGTGGCTTATGGCATTGTCCTTTTGAAGCAACGTGGCAACCTCATTTTTCGATGAAAAAGTTTGGACCTAAAAGTCCGAAAAAGGACACAAATTTATCCTTCAACAGAGATAGGCATGATGGGCGTCATATCAAAGGGGACATCGAGTGTAATGTACATATCCGAAGATTTTTTCGTTAATTCAAACACCCACGTCATCAATTGAGTAAAAAGGACCAAATGTAGTGTGTTTTCCAATTTCCATTTATAGATTCCCAGTGCCAAATCTACTAAAATAATTTGCTTTGACTATTTCCATTACTTTTTAGAATTTAGAAATTTGCTAAGGAAAAGTTTGCATTTATTTTTAGCATTTTACCTTGTAATGGAGGACTCTCGAACATCTGGAGATGTCCCAGGGAGTGGAGCCAATGCCTCTATAACCGTGCAGGTTAGGCCAACGAAAGAGCTCCTCAACGAGTCATCAGCGGCATGCGCTTGCTGTAGCTCAGAGCGGAGTAGTGGGCGGGGTGTGTGCTGCCCGTTCCCCCTTGTTCTCTACATCAAAAAGAGATCTCGCATGCCTAAGGTATACGATTACAAACAAAGGGGTTTAAAATTGGGAGAAAGCGAAAGAAAAGGCGGGTGACGGCGAGAACCGAATGAGGGTGTTTTCGTCTTGGCATATAAATTTCAATTTCTTTTTTTTTTTAATCAAAAGTAAAAGCTCTTCCCGCGATGCACAAAAAGACGCTGTTCCGCAACCCATCTTTCTAATATGGGTGCACCGACGTCCCTTGTTGCGTGCTGGGTTGCCATCCGTATCACGGCATACAACTTACGCTACTCGTACATGCAGGCGCTTTCTCGTTGCGCAAGACCAGCGGGCCTGCCATACGATGGCCAAGTTCGACCAGCTGACAGCCACCTCGGTCGACGAATTGCATCCCCACGCAATTTGTCCGCCACGGGAAGACTGTGCTGAATAAGACTATAAAGCACTACAAAAATATTATTTATTTATTTATTTCACCGCCCAATACTGGCTGAATATACAAATACAACAGGTATAAAAAAGAGTACAATACCAAGATCTTGCCTCGTTAAAAAACCTGATTTTTTCTTCGAAAAATCGTGTACATGACTAGACTAGGTGGTGAAAAATATCACATTCAAACATACAGTAAATAATAATAAACGTATATAAGACAAGTGTAGGGTGTAAATATCACAGTCCTCGGTTGTCCTCGAACAGAACATATACTAAAATAGTATACCTGGATAAAAAAAAATTTAAGTGACCAGGCTGTCATCGATCGAGTTCGCAAAGAGATCCAAAGATTTCATCTGAAGCCTTACGTAATAACGCCATAAATTCGTTACGGGTAGATGCTGATACAAATAAAGATGACACCATATTTGCCACCTTGCACATTTGGTTAATGGGCGCAGCCAGTACCAATGGCATTTGTAAATTTGTTATTTTGATCCGTTCCGTGTGTCTGAGGGTGCGCTCCGCGTTGAAAGTGACGATAGAATTTGCAAACGGACAATTAACGTTTCCTTTGACAATGTCGTACATAAATGCTGCTGACGTATTAATGCGCCTACGATGAAGGCTAACCATGTTCAATGCTGACAGCCGCTGAGTGTATGAACGGATACAATAGTTATTATGCACGCTTAGATACTCTCTTAGTGCGAACATGGTAAATTATCTTTGAACAGACTCGATTTTCTTTTTATGGACCTCATAGAAGGGTTGCCAAATCACACTACAATATTCCAAATGAGATTGGACAAGTGCATAATAGTGCTTTCAATGTGCTAATATCTGTGATATTATGGGAGAATCTCCTGATGAATCCTAGAGCAATCATCGCTTTTGATGTAACCATATCGATAAGTTTAGCGAAGGATAGTTTCCTGTCGATTAGTACCCCCAAATCCTTGTGCTCGGTTACTCGCATAAATTTATGTTTACCATAAGTGTAATCGTATGACGTTACAGTTACAGTTCTTCCCCTTGAAATCGATAACAACGCACACTTGTCAAGGTTAAGGTGTAAAGAATTGAAGTCACACCACTCTTTCAGATGATCTATCGCAGCTTGAAGTTTAAATGCATCGTGGATGGAATTTACGGCTTTAGCGATTTTAACATCATCGGCGAACAGAAGGATCTCTATATCCGTCGGCATTAGGTCAACAATGTCATTTATAAACAATAAAAATAGGGTTGGACCTAGGTGGCTACCCTGTGGGACACCCGATGTAACTTTGAAATCGTCCGAATCATTTGTACCGAGTCTTACAAATTGAACTCGCGCTGCTAGATAGGATTCAAGCCAGTGCAACAGGTTCTGTGGCAGATCGAACGAATGTAGCTTCCTCATTAGGATTTTGTGATCTACCCGGTCAAACGCCTTCGAAAAATCGGCATATAAAACATCAACCTGTGCGTTTTTACTCAGGCCACTTTGGACATAACAAAGGAATTCCGTCAAGTTGGTTGCAGTAGATCGCCCCTTCATGAAACCATGCTGTTTGGTTGAGATTTTGCTCCGTACCGATTCTAGCAACATCATATTGACAAGGTGCTCAAAAAACTTTGCTATTGTTAGAAGTTTTCCAACAATGCAACGGTAATTTTCAATGTTGGACCTGGCTCCTTTTTTGAATATAGGGAATACACTTGAACGCTTCCATTTTGTAGGGAAAATGCCACTTACGAGAGACTCGTTGAAAATTGTAGTCAGGAGTGGTGCGAGTGTAGAAGCACAATTTTTTATAAGCAAGGGGTGAACGCCATCCGCGCCAATCCCCTTCTTCGTATCGATTTTTTCCATTTGCGACATAACAAAGTTGCCATCGAGTTGAAAGGAGAAGTGTTTGAAGTCGGACAAAAAGTTGTTGTAGACAATGAAGACGCTGTTGGTGCATAGTTATCACCGAAAAACTTTGCAAATAGATTTGTTTGCTCAGATTGGCAAGAAGTCTTAATGTCACCAAAGCGCATAGTTTTCGGCTTATTATCCATCTTCCTTTTCTCGGCTGGAAATATGTTTCCAGAACGACGAATGATTATTTTTCAAATTTGACTTGCATTTTTCAGTATAAGTATCGCACAACTCTCTATTCAAGGAGCTAAAAGCTTCAAAGGCGTCTTCAAAAGGCTGAATACTGCCAGTACATTTAAATCGTTTCCATTCTTTGTTCCTTTTATTTTTTAGCGCTTTAAGAAATTTGTTTTCCCAGGGGCACTTAGAGTTCGTCTTTTTCCTATAAGTGGGAACAAAGCGCTGAATGGCCTCTTCCAGTACTTCATGCAGTAACGACACTTTTTCGTCAATAGTTTTTTCTTGAAATTATTCATTAAAGCTTATACTTGAAAAATATTCGTTCATTTGGGAATAATTTGCTCGCTTGAAATTATATACTATCTCCGTTTGCTCGCTAGATTCTGGAATATCCATATGCCATTCAAATTCCAGTAACAGCGGAGGATGATATTCGTCAATTTTCGTTAGTGGTTTAGGGACATTATCCTCAAGCCGTGCAACGGAGGAAAACCCCCTCACTCTGTTCTTACCACTACCAGCGTAAAGCAACACGAAACTGGTACAGGAGCATATAAACTCCGACCGGCCCCGATGACAGGGTCTGCTAACCCATTATTGCACTTTTTCCCTGGATTGGAGTCGAGGGGAATTATTTTTTTTTTGCTTTTAGTGTGCGCTGAGTAGACCTTCTCATTGGAAGCTACTTTTTTTAAATAGGGAATTCAGATTAGCCAAGCAGTCCGATTCACCATTAAACGTCACAATAACGCAGCGCGAACGACAGAAAACCATACACCAAACACAAAACTTATTGGAAAAAATATTATTTGTATGTTCTCCGTCTCCTGATCTCCTCACAGATCCTCCATCTCCAGCATCCTTTAAGAAAATAAAAAAAAAACTCGTCAACCAAAAAAACACGCGCCGTCTTCCCGCCATGCCAACTGTCATTGTCATCGACGTCGACGCCAACTGAAAGTACGGCCCATATGTAAAAGCAGCTGTTGCTTTAAGATTAATTCACACGCATAAATGTCGATTTTTGAATTTGAGCGGGATTTTTACAAATGTCAATGTTTTGAAATATGTAAATCTGATCACAAGACATTAATAGAAACCAAGCGAGTTCAGAAATTGACACTTATGTGTGTGTCTGAATTAGTCCATTACAACCTGGAAAATCCACTAAATGCGAGCGTGAAAAGCCCTCAGAGCTGGCGGCTTCGCATAACCTCAGTCACAAAGAGGTTCTGTAGGAAGAATGGCAATTGCGCTTATACCTATCTAGTTTATGGATTGATGTCCATTCGACCCGAGTTCGTTGGTAAGCCGGGTGTTCTCTGAATATTTGAATGTTGAAGTGGAATTTGCTGCTGCATCAAAGAAAATACATATATTCACCATGATGACGAGAACTATTAACTGAACTGGGTTAAAGGCAGGCTAGGTTAGGTTAGGTATAGTGGCCGGCAAGCAAAACCATCTTTATACAAAGCCCGGAAGCAGAACACGTTCATATACTTAAGCGCCAAATCATAGGCCTGTTCAGATCGAAAATTTACATTGCGGTAAAGGCAAATCGGGTTGGGTCGCGACAAACTTTACACGAAAAGTATTGGTTCCCGGTCGATTTTCGTCGCGAAAAGTGGAATGTGTCGTGAATTAAAGTGTCTAGAATGCAGTGAAAGAACAAAATCCCGACAAAAAGTGAATTTTCCACATGTTTTCGCGATTTTTATCAGAGCAGACACGGTTTTTTTACATGCGCTGTGCTTGTGTTAGTGCATCGTGCAACGTATATACGACATGTTCATAGGCTCGTTTTGTGTGCATGTATTGCTGCTTCCCGGCTTCTAGTGAAGGTGGTTTTGCCGGCAAGTGATAAAACACTTAGCGCACTTAGACCAAAAGTAGGTCCATTGTGATACCACCGAGTGTACCTTAAAGTTAACACCTACTCTGAAAACCAGCCCGTGCTGGCAATAAATTTGTTGAGCAATAGCGGGCTCACATCACGCAGATCATCTGTATCGTGAAAATACATTGAGCCAAGAAAACGTTTACGTTTCTCGGCCAGGGCCGGGCAGTGGCCGCGAAAATGATGAACACTTTCTTCCTCTTCTTCGTCATCGCAACTGCGACAGAAGTCGTTATAGGGAATTCTGAGCCTTCTGGCGTGCTCCCCGATAGGACAGTGTCCCGTTATGATCCCGACCACCTTGCCGATATGTTTCCTGTCTACTGACAGTAAGTTAGTTGATCTGGCCACGTCAAGTCGTGGCCAAATTAATCTTGTTGTAGCACATGTAGTACCGTTAGACCACCTTGAACTAGCCCTGTGCATTACAGTTATTTCTATTGTCTGTTTACAGGAAGCGATTGGCAATTTTATATTATTGCGTTCGGCCTCAAAGGTCATAGTGACCGCGTTACGAGCGGGACGGTCCGCATTGTAGTTTCCTTCAAATCCACTATGACTTTGTATCCAGCAGAGAACGATGTTAAAATATTGACCCATCACTCTAAGCGCTGAGTGTCAGCTATCAACAGTTTTCGATGTAATCAGCACAGATTCGAGAGATCGAATTGCAGCCTGACTGTCAGTGTATATGATGACATCCCGCATCGTGACTACATGATTTCCCAACCAGGTTATAGTTTCCATTATTGCAGAAATTTCCGCTTGAAGAACACTACAGTGGCCAGGTAGACAGTGGGCCAAGTTAATGTCTAGTCCATCCGAGTGGATTCCAATACCAACTCCTTCATCTCTCTTAGAGCCTGTATGAAATACCAAACACCCTGTAGATAGGGGAGCATTGTTATCCCAGTGATCCCTTGGCGGAATCAAACAATCGTGGTTTTTGCCAAAAGCATACTTGGGACTTATATAATCAGTCTCCAAGGGAAGGTTGAAGTTTCGAAGTATCGTTGAGTGGCCGTTCTCTAGTGTTTGCCACTGACTAGTTTCAGGTAAGTGTAGTGCCGTGTTGGCAGCCATTTTTTGGCCGAGTAGATCCAACGGCAGCAGATTGAGCAAAGTGTCAAGTCCAGCCGAAGGTGTAGAACGCAAGGCTCCAGTTATAACAATGGAAGCCATTCTTTGTACTTTCGCCAGCAGGTTATAAAAAGTAGTTTTACTAAGTGGCGACCACCATACGCAAACGCCGTACAGTAGAATCGGTCGTACGATAGTAGTGTCGATCCAATACAGTGCCTTTGGTTGCAGGCCCCAGTTCTTTCCTACTGCTTTCCTGCACGAATAGAGTGCTGTAGTTGCTTTATTCACCCTCTTTTGAATGTTGGGTTTCCAGCTAAGCCTTCTATCGAGCAACAGTCCAAGAAATTTAGCCTTTTCAGCAAAAGTGAGTTGCCTATCCCGTAGCATGGGAGGGCTAACAGAAGGAATGGTGCGTCTTCTAGTGAAGAGCATCAACTCAGTTTTAGCTGGATTAAGTCCAACCCCGCTGAGGTTTACCCAGTTTTCCAGAATAGACAAGGCGTTCTCCAATAGTCCGCTAAGTACTTCCGGAAACTTACCTGTCACAGCGATTACAACATCATCAGCATATGCCGTGACCTTGCAACCAATATCCTCGAGATTTACAAGCAATTGATTAATTGCTATATTCCAGAGTAGGAGAGATAAAATACCTCCTTGTGGTGTACCCCTGCACACATACCTACTTGCAGATGACGAGCCCAGCGAGGTGTGAATTCGTCTAGATGTTAATAGCGTATTTACTAGTGTGCAAATGGACCCTTCGACGTGAAGACTTCGAAGTGCGTCGGTAATGGCACTAGGTTTGATGTTATTAAAAGCACCTTCAATGTCTAAGAAAACAGCCATTGTGTATTCCTTTTGATAAAGCGACTTTTCGATATAACTGACTAATGAGTGCAGAGCTGTATCTACTGACTTTCCTTTGCAATAAGCATGCTGAGCCGTTGAAAGAAGATGCGGTGGGATGCTAGCTCGTACATAAATATCAACGAGACGCTCCAGTAACTTAAGCATAGTTGAAGTAAGACTAATTGGCCTAAGATCGTTAGGTCGTGCGTGCGAGCTTCTGCCTGTCTTCGGGATAAACGTAACCCGCACCTCTCTCCATATGCGAGGGATATACACTAGACCAAGGCAGGCTGTTAGTATGTTCTCTATCCAAGGATAAGTAATCTCCAAGCATTGCTGCAAGTCTGCGGGGATAATTCCATCAGGTCCCGCTGATTTAAAAGGTTCGAAGCTAGAAATAGCCCATAATATCTTCTCACGAGATAGAATAGATTCACTGTCAATGGTTCTGTGGGACTTGTGGGACATTCAGGTGGGGAAGTTACCGAACTTCCCGGAAAATGCGCGTCAAGTAGACATTCAATAGTTTCAGTGCTAGAGGACGTCCACGATCCATCTTCCTTTTGAAGAAAGCTGGGCATAGATGGATTTGAAGCCATCAATTTCCGAAATCGAGAGGTTTCCGAAGATCCTTCGATATTTTGACAGAGGTTTCTCCAGCCATTACGTTTTGCTGATCTTACCTCTTTTTTGAAAGAGTTAAGATGTTTTTTATATGACGTCCAGTCCGACTCCATTCTCGAAGCTAGGCAGGCTAACAACGGTCTTAATAACATTTTAAATCGCATGTAAAAACATCGCCCAATATTCGATTACATCCAAGACTGTGCGAGCGGATAAGCTCAATCAAGCGAGCAGTTAGTGATAATGTAAAAAAAAATGAAAATGGCTGCATTCAGAAGTGAGCGAGCGAACTATGATTAACCCAGCAAAAAGCGTCAGAATTTTCGGAGCCCACTTTAATCGATTAATAAAACGAGCATATTTAAATTTCGCTCGTAGTTCTCTGATCGGCTTCGTCATTTTCCATACAAATTAACAGATTTATCAGTCAATCAATTAACTGGCAATCTGTAAACTTATATGGAAATTGACTGTGACTATTGACTGAAAAGTGTGGACCACAAACAACAAATGCTTTGATAGTTCAACTAAGTTCAAAGTGAATGAAACGCTTCTCAAAAGGTACGGGTGATGCACTTGGCTTAGATTTTTACAACCCGGGTAACGCTTTTTGAACGTGGTCATCAGCGCTATGATTAGTCTTAGTCTTACAATTAAAGGGGAAAGACAACCGCCAGAAAATGGCTCTCTGCAGCTATGCAATATGCAAACTCAAAAACATTTTATATCAATCAAAATGTTACGAGTCGATAATGAACTCTGGCAAAAGTTGTTATCAGGAAAACAGTGTCCACCTATTGTCAGTGGCTGCAGCTCCCAATAGCTGCGGAAAGCGTTTATGAAACACCCCAAACATTTAGAATTTGACAGCAGGATTACCTTCAGATTTTTGTCGGGTTCGTCTAGCCCAGGCTTGTCAAAATCGCGGCCCACGGGCCCACCTAGCAGTTTTGTGCGGCCTGGTCGAAGAAACAAAATTTGTATCAGCACAAAAGCGTAAAAACTCTCATCTTAGTTTTACAAACAATTTTTGTGCGGAAAAATATTAAACCCCCTCGTCAAATTTGTTTGCCCCGAAATTAGAGAAGAAAGAAAATTTCGCCGTTTCAGCCTATTGAGCTTTACTAGTGCATGCCTTCGTTTCAGACCACATCACAAGCAAATTATTTCTATTTTCAGTCACATTTCAGGTCCAAATTTAATTTTTGTCAGCCTCACAATTTTGGCTCCCAATGTTGATTTGGATTATATCGATGTTTCTGGATGACCGATGCTAGAAAGTTTTGATTATAGGTATTTGCACAAAATTTGGCGGAGATTAGTCCACAAACAGTTGGTGATTGGTCAACCAAATTGTTAAATTCTTGTCTCAAGTTACTAAATTTTTGTGAAGAACATTTAAAAAAAATCATTTCTAAAGGATATAATCCCGAGGTTGTTTGTGACTCAGATTTATACTCATATTTTGAGTAATATTCTGTGATGTGATTTCAAAAATAATATTCTAGGGGCGTTTTCAAAATGTGTATCCTTCGGCCCGCTGAATGTTGCAGAAAGTAATATTCAGCCCATAGTAGGTTTTGAGTTTGACACCCCAAATATTAAATGTGCTAATAGAAATGATGGATTGATTTAGCAAGCGTAGCTTGAAATTTTTATGTTTGCAGAAGTCTATTGGTCAACATGATTCCCGCTAAATCAGAAATTGGCCCACCATTCCTCCTTATTATGCAAAATTTCATCAACATTTTGTCGTGGAATTCATATGGATTTATTTCGCTGTGTGCATTTTTCATTTTTCACGAATAATACATGATTCATTTATTTCGCGTAAGTCATGATTATTTTTTATGAGCGATGCATTAAACAGATATGTTATATCATCTTTATGGGTAACGATTTTTTTTTTGTCAATAAAAACTCGTCTTAGCACCAGGGACGTAGCCAGGGGAGGGGTCCATGGGGTCCGGACCCCTCCCGAAATGTCGCGGTCGTAGGCTGAAAAGGCCCGATCACCGCTGTACGAAATTTGAAAGCACCGAGGTTGAAGATGAATTTCTGCCGTAGTTTTTCCATACAAATAAATATAAAATCATTATAAGCCTCGTCACAGTCCGAAATTAGTGAGCTATGAAATATTTACGGTGGCATAATATGGTCCAATAGGCTAGCTGTGTCGTTGGAGGGGTCACGTGTATCGGTTTTTAGCTAAGAGCACATGAAGTGCTAATACAAAATAATACAAAAAATGCAAAAATCGAGGCAGCGCAACACGACTCCGAAAAAAATGCAGCAACAATCGGTGATTAGTCTTACTATTAGTGGGCGCTTTTTTTAATCGTGGCAATTCCCTTTAGCAAAGTCCTTCAAAAATAGAGATACTATTCGCGAAAAGACGCTAACTGGATCTTAGAGAAAACCTTCCATTCGGGGCTCTTAAAAAGTCTCCTGTGTTTCTCTCTTTTTAATTTAACACCCTTGTCACCAGATACTAGATTATTTTTGTGTTGTCCACGCTAAATCTAGGAAGATAATAGACCTGGAATTACTGCGGATCTAGAAATGTTTGCTACCTATCCGCTTACAGAACGCCAGAATGCTAAATTCATTTAACCCTTCGCCAGGCACGTCCCATGATCATCACGAACGGGCACGTTGGGTCCTTTCAGACCGCAGAGTTCATTGAACTTACATATCCTTCAAAACACATATTTATAAATAGTCTGCTATGTTCTTGAACATGTTTAATATAATTATTCACAAAATTGTTGTTCATACGGTGAAATGTGTACATTTCAAGCGATTGCAGCTTTTAACGTTTTTACTTTTTTGGCCCTCTGCCTTGGACTCAAGGAAAACTTCGTTCCTGGAATAGTGAGGATAACTCTTAAAACGAATTTCTGAAGTGTGAAATAGCAGTGCCTATAAACTTGTCTTCAACCCTTTGTAGATGATATGGTAAGATACACTAAGAATTAGTGGAGGCAAAATTTTGACCTTTTTTTCAGATTTGCTATACAGTCAAAGGTATGTTTTCTGCCCTATATCAGAAGAAGCTATCGCAGCAAGTGAAGAACAGAGTTAGAAGCTGTTTTTTCGTTAATTTCTCAAGCCAGGATAATTTTTTGGAAGTTGATCCATTACTTTCATTGTAGCTACAAACGATATGAGGCTTACCTCGGTCTCCAGTTCAGTGCGAAAAGACGCAATGAAACCACAGACAAGAATAGTAAAGATATCGAGACAGTCTAAATAAATAGAGTATAGCTCCGATTTTCGATTCCTGGATTCAGGACAATTGAGGCCTTGGTACTCATGAGGTCTTTGAAGACCCCACGTGCCCGTTCCCGTAAATTTGTACTTTAGGTTATCAAAACTTTTTTTTCTGAAAATATGTGCTTGGTGGAGGGTTAATCAATCATCACAGAGAAACTCATCGACATTTTAAAGATGGAAATCGTTTCCAACAGAGTGATGACAAAAAATTTTAATTTCTAGTTTTCTTTATTATTAAAATCAAAATTAAAATGCGAAATGAAAAATTTGGTACCCCGGCAATATTTGGACCCCTCTCGAAACAAAATCCTGACTACGTCCCTGCTTAGCACTAAATATTGCAAACAATATTTTTTTGGTTGCGTAGATTCTATAACTCGAGGTCAGATTTGTGCTGAAATCAGAATTCGCCTACTTAATCGGTCTAAGGTTGAACCTGATTCGCGAAATGTATTTCGGACAGCTTGGATCTAGACTAGACATGAATGTAGCAAAGGGAGGGGGAGCGCTGTCAACCGCACAATGAAGCTTAGAATGCAGTTTGAAGCAAGGTGGTTTTTTGGAAAGTTAACGGAATTTAGCAGCATCACAATTTATATCTGGTGACAGGTTATATGCTCTAATTAGGAATAATAGGCTGAACACATGCAGATGCCACTTATCGTTGAAATTTGATAAAAGGCGTTCTGATTGTTCTTTATCAGAATAATGTAATTTTTTTTCTAACAATATATAATGGGAATGACAATTTAAACTGACGGGAAATTTTAATTGTTGTCATAGATTGCATACTCCAAACCCCCTATAGTGCAGTCATATTAGCATTTCAAATAGAAAAAAATAGAGTAAGGCTAATTTTTGTTTTCGATCTGGTTGTTGTTTCGCCTCGAAAGCTAATTCCGTAATTAATGAAATCCCAAAAATGTTCGTATGACCAATATATTTCGAGCTAAAAGCTCATCTTCAGGGTCAGTTCTGATTATGACAGACAAATTTTTAAACAAAGGACTTTTGTGTATCAAAAATATCACAGTTGTAAAAATAAATGAAACCTAATTTTTGTTGTTTTTGAATCAGTGGGCTCCCAGAAATCTACAACAGATTTTGCTAAAAAAAAATTTTATCGGAAAGGACAAAAAAGGATACTCTTTAATCCTTGACTGGAGATGGGCTTGCGGGGTATCATATCAAAGGGGACGTCGAGTGAGTACATTACATATCCCGTGTTTTTTTTTCTGTTTCAAGGACCCTCAAAGGAATAAATCGAGCTTAAATGGAAAATTGTCGCGTTCGCCGTGTATCTTTTAAAATCCATAACTAAGAGAATAATTCAAGTTGTCGCTACTTTTATCACTTTCCAGAATCTATAATAGCTGAAGATTCTACCATTAAATTTGCTAAGAAAAAAGTTGATCGGAAAGCTCTGAAAAAGGACATAAAAGGACACTAATTGCACACCTTAGTCGAACGTCATATCAAAGAGGAGGTCAAGTACATTCCATATCCGGCATTTGTTACTTGTTCCAAGGACCCTCAAAGGAGAAAATTGGGCTCAACTTAAAAATGTTTGTGTTTCCCGTATCTGTATATCTTTCTAAAGCCGTAATTTTCCATTTAAGCCCGACTTATTCCATTTAGTGTCCTTGAGACAGGAAACAAGCACCGGATATGCAATGCACTCGACGTCCTCTTTGATATGACACCCCACATGCTCACGTTCGATCATGGTGTGAAATTAGTGTCCTTTTATGTCCTTTTCCAGAGCTTTCCGATCAACTTTTTTCTTAGCAAATTTAATGGTAGAATCTCCAGCTATTATAGATTCTGAAAAGTGATAAAAGTAGGGACAAATTGAATTATTCTGGTAGTTATGGCTTTGGAAAGATACACGGGAAACTCGAAAATTTTCCATTTAAGCTCGATTTATTCCTTTGAGGGTCCTTGAGACAGGAAACAAACACCGGATAGATAATGTCCTCGACGTCCCCTTTGATATGATACCTCGCATGCCGACCTCCGGCCAAGGATTGAAGAGTATCCTTTTTTGTCCTTTTTGGGACCTTTCCGATCACAATTTTTTTTAGCAAATTCGGTTGTAGATTCCTGGGAACCCACTGATTCAAAAACAACAAAAATTAGCCTTACTCTATTTTTTTCTATTTGGAGGCCTGAATTGGGATATTTTGACTGCACTACTAAGAAAATTTCTAGGTACGATTGTGAGGTTAAAAAAAAATTGTGTTCGATACCACAGTGAGTCATAGGCAGAGTGAGTAAGAGAGTAGTAAGGGTTTGTTTTTTCATAAAATTATTCTTTTTAATTATTTCGAAAGATATTCCTTTTCAATTTGTTAACGTTAAGTATAAAAATAGCACAATGAAATTGAGTAACCCACTTGTTCTTGTCAATTTAACGTACATTTTACCGTTATTACGTCAAGATCAACTGGTTGGCTCATTTTCATTGTGACTCCCAATTTTGCACTTTGTTTAGTTTGAAACGGTTTTTATAACTGTAAACTGGTTGATATCTTTCGAAATGATTAAAGAAAATATTTTACGAGATATGCTCTTCGTAAGAGATGGCTCACTTTGGCTCTAAGTAACTGTACATATATGAGACCAATTTTCGAAATGCTGCGCGACAAATGCTTAGGTTCACACATATTTCCTTCCAGGAAACGGTAAAAAAAAAGTTTACCGGTTCAAGAAATGTTATTTTCGAAACTATTAAATATCACAAATAAAATGAATGGACTGAGGCCCTACAGGACATTCTCCTAAAAGTACAGTAATTGATTTCATTCAAACAGTCTTTTTCCACTGCGACAATTGCTTAGGTTCAGGGACGATTTTACCGTTATACTTAATGTTTTCGCTGAAAAATATTTCAGAAAAGTGTCAAGCAGGAGAAATACAAAAAAAAAACAAGAGAATTTTCTGTTATTTTAATAGTGTGTGTTTCCGCCATTTTTATTTATAATTCAAAGTAGGGAATTGTGTAAAGAATGCAGCACGGATAGCGGTATTTTAGACCGAGCTGTCTTAATTCCATGAATTAACTCTTCTTTAGGGTTTTACTGTTTACCACTACTGTAAACCTCCCGAACAAGCCACCCCCAAATGTTTTCTAATGTGTTTATGTCAGGGGAGTTGGGCACCCGGTCTAACAAAGTCACATTTTCCTCCAAAATAAACGATTTAACTACCCTCGCTGTATGAATTGGGGCAAGATCATGTTGCAATATCCAAGGGTCGCCTTCGTCCATGACATTTATCTTAGGGATATCCTCTTCTAAGAGCGGTTTAAGATGAACTCGTTTGGCGACCTCGTAGGATGACCAAGACGATAGTTCCATGATATGATATGGCTCCCCATACCATAACGGAACCTATTCGGGAGTGATGGCGTGACAGGTACATAGGTTCCTTCCTAATATCATGATAATAGTAAGAGAACCCATCTGGACCGTCCACACAACACCGTTTTTCATCCGTAAATATTACCTCTCCATTGCGATGTCCAGTTCATGAATCTTGAGGCGAATTCCAGGCGCTGTAGGCGATGCTGCGGGGTTAAGGCTGTTTTTTTCTTCTATCATAAACGTTTCAAACAAGAAGAAGATCTAAGAACTCGTTGGATGGTCCTCACAATTGTTGATTACCCCAAATTCTCCCCATGCTTACGCTCAGTAAGGGACGAATTCGAGGCTTATCTTAAGAGACGTCGCCGTAATGCACCGGAAATCGCTTTTTCTGCCTCCTGCGTATCGTCGGCCATAATTTTCACTATCTCGTATCAAATTACTTGCAACGTTCGAGCTCCGCTGAATCCATATTGCCATTTGTCCGTTTGAATATCCTTCTTGCTTTAGTATGGAAATTGTCGCCTTTTCCTCGGCAGAAAGTTACTTTCCTTTTGACATTATCCACTATACGACTCACAGAGTATAACGCGAAAAAAATGTTTACAGAAACACTTCTCACCAGGACGAGATAACTCTTTAAAGTAAGTGAACCTATACAATTGTCGCAGTGGAAATTGCGATATTCATTTTAAAAAATTCCGTTAGCTATGCGAGTTGCTTGATAGAGTTGCAATATTTATTAAAATAACCGTTAATTGAGAGAGCATTATTTAAAAATTATTTCTGATCAGAGTACATAGAAATTATATAATTTTAAAGGAAAATATCCATGAACCTAAGCATTTGTCGTGCAGTGTATGTGTGTACATATGTAATTATTTTTTTATTTGTCAGTTATTTGCTGTATTGTTTTGGCTTTTGTGTGTTTTTATGTCAATATAGTTAGCGCTATTCCTTTCATTGCATGACTTTTCACATTCACAAAAAAATAAATACACAACAAAGTGTAAGCCCAAATTCAATTTCCACACTTAAAGTAGACTTCTTTTGACTATGGCCGGTTTACTCATACATTTTAATCAATAGTTAAGCCTAAAGCATTCTATAGCCAGTGTAAACGAACATGCTACCTACAAGTATGCTTTAAGCTTAAATTATGGATAAATATGTGTGAGTAACCGACCCTATGAATAAATTTTGCAAAAAGAATGCAGCAAGTACGTACGATAAATATTTATTAAAATTGAAATTAAATGAAATGTGTCGAATTTTAAGATTAGTTTTAGAAGTAAATCAATAAATAATTATAATAATTGTTTCATTCAGACAAAAAAAAAGCTCTACGGAAAAAATACATTAAGTCAAGTTTTTATCTTTCGACTGTGGCTGTGTTATATATGTAGGTAAAAACCTAGAAAATGCGAAGTTTTCTGACAATCATCTGTAAAATTTCAGATTATTTTTTAAGGCCGACTTATGGTTGCGCACCGGAGTACAAAACAAAACACCACCTACTGTCTGCAAAAAAAAAGTAGCAGAATATTTCTAGTCAAAACCATCGTAACTCACAGCCCGGAACTAGAATTTATTTATGCGACTCTCGTGACTTAAAATTTTGCATGAGTACAAAGAGTGCAGTTGAGAAGAGTACAGTCTGTGTATTAGCGACAATGCTTGCATTAGCGAGAATAGCGGCAATTGTTTGTTAAGGCTATTATTTTGCATTAGTTAGAAGCAATGTCACGAGAGTCCAACTAGCACGTAAATAAATTCTAGTTCCGGGCTGTGAGTAACGATGGTTTTGTTTCTAGTCGACTTCACTTCCTGACAAGTCGATGTATAGGTATTTTCAAAGGCTTTAACACATTTTGTTGGGATCCCTTCAAACTGAAAATGATTCGCCCTAGAAAGCATCCGCACACGTTACCGAATGGCCTTCAAGACATTTCTGAGCAATTGCCAATTGAGTACATAGAAACTCTGGTATCTCCATCCAAAAGTGCTACAAAATGACGGTGGCAAAATCGTGTCTATTTTCATTATAGACATTTCTTTTAACTACCAAAATTGGGCTGTGCACGCAAAAACCATTATCACGCCTTAAAAAAATATACAGTTTCACAACAAAAGCTGCAAAATGTGCACTATGTATTTGATAAGCAGTTGTCAAAGTTAATACAAAATTACCGTTAGTTCAGTGGTAACTTGTGTGGATGGTACTTTATATTTATAGTGAATGTGTATCCTTGTCAAATTTCTGGCACTCCAATAGGATAAAAACTTGACTTTCTAAATCTTATTACATTACGGTTTCATTTTGTATATAAACATCAAAAATTTGTATTTCATTGTCCATCGATCAAATGTAAAAAAGAAAACACACAGCAAAACGGTATCAAACCGAAATATTATTATAATATTATAATTATTGCAGGACATATCTCTGGGCTTACTACGTTCCGATTACTTGGCACATATTTTCGATGATAATAAAATCAAACAGGTGGAAATCAACACAATTGCTTCTAGTTTTGGCGGTATTTCCACCTATATGAAAGCATTTCATAGGTACACGTCAAAAATATACATGTTTGTTGTTATTGTTGTTGTTGTTGGCTTTTTTGTTTTTTGTTTCTTTTTTTTTTAATGATTTTAATTTATAGCTGGGTGTAATTCGTTATTTTTTAATCTGTCGGTAACGGATTGCTATCGACATTTAAGAGACTGGTATCAAGCATGCTTTCACGCATTTAGCGATTTAAAAACGTTTAAAAAATAAATATAAAAAAAATTAATTAGTTGTAGATTTGTGTTGATAAAAAATCACCCTTCAGGGAACGGCAGTTATTGTTAGTTATATCTTTGCAGTGACATAAGGTTAAAATCAAAATTAGTATAGGTAATTCACAATTTTGTATCCTAGAGGTATGGGTTTTTCCTTATTACACGAATTTGATGTTGCAGAAACATTATTCAGGCTACAATGCGATAGAGTTGAGATATTTGTTTTTCAGACTTCAGTTGATGTAGTTTGTACAGAAATTGCAATGGGGAGGAGAAAGTGTACATTTTTTTTTTTAACAATTGTAACAATCGGTCGTATGAAGAAAACAATGCTATGCCTATGTACTTGGCTAAGCAAATGGAGGTAAAACTTAAAATCATCATGTTTTACCAAACATTATGCACAGCATCGCTTTATTCGTACGACCTGCAAATTTCATTAAAAAAAGAATGTAAATATGTAGTATATTTGAGGACAAAGATCGAATCAACTACTACTAACTATTAAAGCCTGCATACTCAGATGATTTGAATTTTTTTTTTCGAGCGGCATTACCCCCTTTTTAATCTTTAACTATTTATACAAAAAATTACAAATTGCGAATATATAAATAACTATGCATTCTTGAATTTAATCTTCAATTTAATATTTAGCATTATATAAAAAACAACTAAAATCGTATTGAAATGCCTGCTATAGTTGTTGATGTATCCTTTTTCGACAGAATTGTGTAACACTTGAACTTGCGAAATAATGTCTTACTTAGAAGAATTAAAATACAAACAACTTTTCCATTTAAGTCAATGAATGGTTTTTTATTTCCCAGGTTATTTTATTTCGACAGTCACTTACTGCCTTCTTCAGTGGGTCTCTCCTGAGAGGAGAGACTTAATACTCCAATCAATAGAGACGAAATAATAGGGGTTAGCGTGCAAAAATTGGGGACTTCTCAAATTTTTGATATGTTATAAAGACAGGTGGGGTAAGTTAAAATCCAAGTTTGCGTCACTTTCCCCCTATGCTCCCGCCGCTATCTTCAAAAAACCATCTAAAATCGGCCCTTTCATCAGTTTTTGGCCTGTAACTTCTTTACAGTCCATTTGAGCACCAAATCTGCCAAGACAATTTTGTAGAAGACAATATTTCCTACAAACTTAATTTAAGATGTTGTACTCTACAATCAAAATTAACAGAGTTATAGCGCCAAGAAAATGGAGAAAATATCAAAAATCATGCCAATTTCAAATTCACAAAAACGCATTGTATACCAATAACTCATAGCCTCCTCTGCATTTTTGTATAGAGTTCTCAAAGTATGTTTTGAAATTTGTTAGTAATGATTTTTGGAATATTTAGCATTTTCTTTGCGCTACAACTCTGCCAATTTTCATTGTAGAGTAAAACTTGTCAGATGAAATTTATAGGAAATGTACAAGATTGTCTCGGCACATTTCGTGTTCAAATGGACTGGGAAGGAGTTATAGACCGCAATCTGATAAAAGAGCCGATTTTAGATGATTTTTTAAAGATAGCGGCGGGAGCACAGGGGGGAAAGTGACGCAAACTTGGATTTTAACTTACCCCACCCGTCTTTATAGCATATCAAAAATTTGAGAAGTCCCCAATTTTTGCAAGGTAAAATCTCCCCGTTGATTGGAGTATAATTGACTTAAATGGAAAAGTTGTTTGTATTTATTTTCTTCTAATTAATACAGTCAGCGCAAACTACGCGGATCCTACTTGTAATTACTGTCTCACTTTATAGTCTTAAAAACTCTCAGAAAAATAATAATTCCAAGTATTCCGCATGTATAATTAGATTCTATTAATAATATAGGAAGAAGCATGTTGTTTTAAGTCTATCGTTGGCGTGTTATTGCCTTTTTTTTTGTATTTTTTTTTGTTCGTCTCCGTTTTTTTTTTAAATTTATTAATATTTTTTTAATGACCTTATGGCCTTAGTTTTTCCACTCTATATTTTTGTTTAATACTTTGGGGATTATTACTAATATAATTTATTTATTTTTTTATATAGATATGTCCTTCACGAACTAGATCAAGAGAGCAAAATCAAAGATGTACGTATATGATTGAATACTTAAAATCCACATTTCCATAAATTTTTATCATTTTCGTTATCTTGAAAATAGCTGCCGGAAAACAATGCTCTTGTCGGCTTATGTGCCGCAATGGTGGATGCTTGGAATCTTATGAATAATCCGAATGGTGTTATTTTGTTCGTTATCGAAGATGTTTCGTATAATATTTGCGATCAGGTAGGTTGTGAAGATGAATTGTTGAAACTTAAAGTGTCGGTATTTTCTTACCCATAATTATTATTCATGAAAAAGTGTCTCATTCCTGAAAACAATCAACCAATGCACAAAAAGGGGTGTAGAGAACATCGAAGGAGGTGACGATTTTCGGTGTTTTGTTAGGAGTAGTTAGAAGGTAAACACACTAAAATCAAGCGGACCTGAGAGGTGAGCTAACGCGGGAGTGAGGGTTAAAGGTGGGCTTTATCTCGAAAACGGTGTATCCTATAGAGAAAAGAGTTGTAAGCAAGACTTAAAGCTTGCTAAATATCCTACATATTTGTTCATATACGTAGGGACGTTCCGATACTAGTAAATACAAGTAAAGTATCGATACTTTTGTTTCGATACCAACTACTTTCGTATCGAATACTTTTCTTTCGATACTACTCAGTATCGAAACGATTTTGATTCAAGTAACTACTGAGTACTTTTTCGAATTTTGCTGCCTGTAGTGGTCTGGTAACACTTTCTAAAATCTAAAAGATGTAAAATGGAAAATGTAAAGAAACCGCTGACAAACTACTTCTAGTAGAAGCGTTTCTTTCCCGATGGGAACTCAGGTGCTGAATACGCCTATACGAACACTGTCTTCGCAAAAATTCGTAGCGCACGACGAACAATAATGTCGCAGGCTAGAAATAGATTGTCGCCAAAATATTTGGAAAAATTGTTATTTTTAGGAAATTTGGATAGTAAGGACTTCTTTAAATAATTACTACTGTTTTAATACTTTGTGAATTATTTAAATATATACATTATAGTTACACTTGAAATTTAGGATTAAGTTACTCTTTGAATAAATGTGTACGGAAATGAAATATGTATTGAATTTTGGTTTAGTTTTTATTAGCATAAATAAACGTCTTACACTCTAAAATATGCAATCTTCTAATAGACATACCAAATTACCGAACTTGGAGAAAAA
This sequence comes from Microchrysa polita, assembly GCA_949715475.1. Taxonomy (NCBI): domain Eukaryota; kingdom Metazoa; phylum Arthropoda; class Insecta; order Diptera; family Stratiomyidae; genus Microchrysa; species Microchrysa polita. Next base: position 104,684,496 of record OX454417.1, read on the forward strand.
TGACGAGTACTCAAATGAGTACTTTTTTGGTATCGATACTTTTGGGGTACTCATATGAGTAGTATCGATACTTTGGTTATGAGTAGTACTCATTTCATTGGTATCGATACTTTTGTGGTATCGGAACGTCCCTACATATATGTATGCAAAATTCCTAACGGTTCTTCCGACATAGTTTAATCTTCTTCTTCCTTGCCTCGTTCTTTATACCGCTCCATGGTTTCGCGTTGCTCGACCTGCGGTGTAGGCACATCGCCCATTTTGGCGGTAATATCTCAGCATATTTCTACAGGTAGCTCTATCTTGGATCGTGTCATCGCCGAGACCAATGCGTTGTTGTTGCTTTTTCATTTGACACATGTTCTTCGGTCTGCCTCTGGGCTTGGGTCCATCAAGTGAAACTTCCATTGATATCGCTTTCTTTGCGGGGTGCTCAGGCGGACGCCCTTGAACATGGCAATACCAATCCATTTGTCGGTCTTCGAGCTTTTTTCGACATAGTTTAATAAATATCGAAAATGTTTTTTTTTTCATTTCACTGGTTCTGGTGTCTCCCCCGATCGTTTCTAAAAAAAAACTTTTGCAGGGCAATGTTGGAAAGTTTTAAATTTAATTTGATATACTCTCTGTTAGCTTTTCTCCGTTAAGCCTCCTCTCCATTGTAAACAATTGTGGCGCAACTGTATACGAACATGATGTTTCAGTGCTCCCCAACTGTTCGCGAACAGTTGCTGAACAATAGTGTCACGTCCACACTGTAAACAAATGTTCCTGAGCTGTTTCACAAATTTTGGAGCAATTGTTTTACGTCCCCATTGTAAACAGTTGTATCGCAACACTGCTCCTGAACAATGTTCGCGAACAGCTCAAGTTCATTTCGAGCTTGTTGCTGAGCTGTTGCACTAATTTTTGTAAGTAATACATTGATGTTCAATGTTTTCCATTCAAATGGAAAACACGGGTGAACATTACACGAATTTGGACAATTTTATAGGAAGTTAGAATTTTCAGTGGTAATTTTTTATCAAGTTTTATTTAATATTAAAGATTTTAGGTTATTTTAAGACCAAACCAAAACAGTTAAAAGATACTTAGGTCCAAAGTTCTATTAATATTTGCCAGCGTACGAATACGGACATATGGTAGTTCGATCATTATTATCCCCATAATGGGTCACTCGGATGCTAAACGCCGAGTGAGATCATAGTCCGTCACATGGGTCGTGAGTTCGAAAAACACCAAAAACTAAATACGTTCACGGCGAGTCTCGAACCCATGACTCTATGTAGCGAAAGTGCGCGCAGTAACCACAACACCAGCCAGAATATTCTAAAATTTGCCTAACAATATTTTCGTGACCGACAATTTCAACTTCTGAGAAAATCATGATGTTAAAAAATTTTCGGGCTTGCTCTGGGTGCCGATGTTGTTGTACCCTGACTTTCTTTACCCTCTAGACATAACGTGAAAACACGACACGACCAAGGCCTAACCAATGTAACAAAATTTGGGGAGCCGCTCTTTTACGCGCACCGGGAAGACAATCTAAGATCATTCATACAAAACAGTGGCACTTTGTTCCGACGGCCATCAGTGAATTTATTCATCCGGTACCTATCCTGGGCATCCTTTGCCGCGGTTGCATCATCCTGCTTCTTAAACGAAAATCACACACACAATCAAATATTGTATTTTTTTCTGTTGTTTTTTTTTTAGTCTTATTACTTTTTGAGATGGCTTTGTCTCTGCAGCGGCCCATATCGGTATCACCCCTGAATTCAAATGGGCCGGCGGCAAGTAATTCCGCGAGAATCGTTAGATTAGATTAGATTTAGGGCGGGCACAGGCAACAGGGTTGCCCGAGGCACTGCGACCGGTGGTCTATTGTGCCATTGCCCCTACTATGAGTTAGATGAACTCATCCAACCGACTGACTTCGATAAATCGATTCAGCTGGGCCATATTTATAGTGGCGATATCCTCCTCCAAGGGAAAAGCGATACCGAAGCATTCCAAACGGCGCCTTGCTAGCCTTTCACACTCACATAGGATGTGAGAGGCAGTTTCGTCATCAGCTTCACAGAAGCGACAACTGCCGTCGGTAACAATGCGCAAGCGCTTTAAATGTCCGTTTAAACGGCAGTGCCCCGTAAGGAGCCCGCAAATAATCCTAACCCTGTTTCTACTCAGTTTCATCAAACCAAGGGTACGATTGGGTGAGTAGTAAGCAACAAAAAGTTTTGACTGCCTAAGCCCTGGAAGAGATTCCCAGTGTGAGGTGGCCTTGGCTTTTTCCCACTCACTAATTACGTTTCTGCATATACAGAGTGGTAGTCCACAATAAGGTTCTGGACCATAGAAGGGAGTAGTGGATGCTCTTCTTGCGAGCTCGTCGGCCTGCTCGTTGCCGTAAAACCCCGAGTGCCCAGGTACCCAAAAGAGGGGGAGACTGTTTAGATTTCCCACCTGTTGGAGAATTTCCTGACAAACCCATTACGAGCTTAGATGTGACAGTGAAGCTCGTCAGCGCTTTAATTGCTGCTTGGCTGTCAGAAGATTGCTATTTTCTTGTTGGTGTAGCCTTTGTCAAGGCATAGTCTAGCACACACCTCAATTGCGTGCACCTCCGCCTGAAACACGGTCGGATGTATTCCCATGGGAATAAAGATATTGGTATTTGGGCCAGTAATTCCAGCGCCAGATCCTGTATCGGTCTTTGAGCCGTCCGTGTAGAATTTTATGGTACTAGGGTGTAGTGATCTGAATCTGTCAGTCCAGTCCGCCCTTTCCCATATAGCTGCACTATAAGATGGATCAAAACGGAGAGTTTTGACCAGATAGTCTGATGGCATATCCAGTAACCTACTGCTATTTAACCATCCCTGTTGAACTGAGTTCAGTGGGGACGCCGCATCACAGGCTTTAAGCCTAATGACGGCTAGCTTTGCCACTGCCTCTATGTGTAAGTGGAGAGGTGGCAAGTTTAGCAGAACTTCCAGGGCGGCAGTGGGGCTAGAAAAGAAGGCTCCAAGAACAGTCAGACAGGCCAGCCTCTGAATTTTATCGAGACACCGTCTCCCGTCAATGGTGGTTGCTCTTCTCCACCACACGACCGCCCCGTATTCCACAATAGGTCTAACAATTGTCTTGTAGATCCACAGAACTATGTGCGGCTTGATCCCCCATGCCTTCCCCGCATAGCTTCTGCTGATCCACAAGGCCTTAACTGCTTTCTCTGTTACCAGACTGAGATGCTTTTTCCATAGCAGTTTCTTGTCAAGTGTGACCCCCAAATACTTGACAGTTTCTGGCATTGTTAGCCTTGCATTATACATGGAGGGACACTCTAGCGCTTGGAGAGTCCCTTTATTACTGAATGGTATCACGGCGGCCTTTGTTGGATTGACGCGCAGCCCGTTTGCTGTACACCAATCCTGGACTATGTGCAGAGCACTCTGCAGGACATCCGGTAGGACCTCCTCGAATTTGCCTTTAACCGTGATTACCAGGTCATCCGCATACCCCTGTGTAGAGAACCTAGCTGAGCTAAGTCTCCACAACAATCCATCAACTACCAGACACCACAGGAGGGGGGATAGTACCCCTCCTTGAGGGCAGCCACGAGTGGCTAAAGCAGAAAGGGTATACTGGTAAAGATTATTCTTGACGAGAGCATACGCTGCATCTAGGTAATTATCGTGTTATCGGCTCCTTTCGCTCGTAGTGCCGTTTCTATTGATTTGAAGGAGGTGTTATCGAAGGCGCCTTATATGTCGAGGAATGCACATAGTGCTGTTTCCTTATTGGACATGGTCACCTCGATCTCTTCTACCAAGCTCTGTAGTGCTGATTCCGTGGATTTACCCGGTTGGTAGGCATATTGTTTTGGATGCAGCGGCCGTGTCTTAAGAATAGTGCCTCTGATGTGAGCGTCCAGTATCTTTTCCATAGCTTTCATCAGAAAAGATGTAAGGCTGATAGGGCGGTACGACTAAGGGTCGTCCGCCGGTCTTTTACCCACTTTGGGGATTAAGACTACCCTAACGAGAATCGTTACAATGTATGAAAAGTTAGTAGTCAATTTTAGCTACATTTTACGAATTTCTTTATAATTGGAATCGGCATCAATTGTGTTTCGGCCTCAAACAATATTAACCCTAACTTTTGGGGGAAAAGCAAGCGGCAGATGCATTTTAAAAAAATAAATATATGAGCTTTAGGCCAAAAATCGCTACATTCTCCTTGAAACAAAAAAAAATGCAAACACCATCGCTTCAGCTCTCATCCCAATGGAGCAACCTTGGCCGTCCCAGTTGCTCCAAATTTTACTTAAACGCACCCGCATGCAAATTATTCCTGCTTCAGGGATGTCCTGCGCTTGTAGTAATGGGATTTACACAAACGTTCAGTCGTCTGTGAATGTTCGTGCTGTGACGACTGGTGCTTTCTAAAATAATGTTCTGGCTCAACGACACCACTCAACGGACTAGAAGCTTCACAGCCCCCATTGTAGAAACAGCGGACAATAGCCATCATCGATCTTCCAGCAAAAAATTAATCAATGTCCACAACCATCCTCAGGTACCCCGGCAGTTCTACTCGCCGAGCTACAGCACGACATTACCCAGCCACCATTATATACTACTATACTACCAAAATAGTACAGATAAACCGCACTAGTCTACCAAATGAAGTTTCTAGACCTACAGGATTTTATGCAGAAATATCCATCCAAATCTGTGCCGTTCAGGAAATTCATTCATCGCTCAACTCTTACGAAATTAAAACATTATCCGATCTAATCGAGCTTAAGGTGCAGGAGGCCTTGCTTTCCTAATACACGGTGACGGTACCGTATAGCATCATTAACGTCTAGTCAGAAAATGATGAATTTGAAATTCTCAATATCTATGTACATACCACCAGTGTTAAGTTGTCTCTCTAGATTCCAAGCTAACATTAGCTCCCTACTTACAGGACAAAATCGTATGTGTGCGTGTGTGCCGCAACGTGCTCTACATCCTCCAATGTACTTCAAACCAATCCAAGATTTTCGCCCTTACCCCCTCCTCTGTGGTATTTTTGTTTTACTTGAATTACATTTTTGAACGGCTGTAACTTCTAAAACGGCGACAGCTAGAACCCTGATTATGGAAAGAAAATGTCCGGCCTCTATTGGTCAGGGCTTTTTTTTTTACAATAAGGGGACACCCTCCAATAATCTTGCAAAAAATCAAATATACACGATTTTTGCCTCTGGATAGTGCTATATTTTGATTCAATTTCCCTGCACTCCTAATTCAATTCCCCCAATTAAAACTCGAACTTTTTACATTGCAGAGATTCCATGAATTTGAAATTCGCGAGAAATATCCACATGTTAAGGTGATTCGTAAAACACTAACGGAGATCTTCAACGAAGGCTCAACCGGTCCTAACAAAGAGCTGATTATGTAAGTTTTTCATTCGTCATCCTTTAAGTCAATTTATAAATTGTATATGGAATTCGTATATTTACAGTGATGGACACACGGTAAATGTAGTATACTTTCGATCTGGCTACGCTCCGGAACAGTATCACTCGCAAAAGGAATGGGACGCAAGACGACTAATTGAATTCTCAACGGCCATCAAATGTCCATCGATTAACTATCATTTGGCCGGAACGAAAAAAGTTCAACAGGCAATTGCTGCACCGGGTGTTCTAAAGAGATTTTTAAAGGACGAACGAAAGGTAACAAAAAAAAAACTCCCAATTTCTATGGGTTTATATGAATTCTAATTTATTTTAAAGATTCAACAAATTTGTGAAATTTTCACCGGACTCTATTCATTGGATGATAATGAAGCCGGCAAAGAAGCATTTAAGATGGCCATGGAGGATTCGGAGAGGTAATAATTATGAAATTATGAAAACCATGGTTTGTATACGATTTTGAATTTTTTTCCTCAATTAGGTTTGTATTAAAGCCCCAGCGCGAGGGAGGCGGAAACAATGTTTATGGAAAGGATATTCCTCCAATATTAGAAGTACGACATTGAACACACATTTATTTCTCTTTTATATATATTTATGTAAATTGTTGTTTTTTTTCTCTCTCTCCCTCTCAGAAAATGTCACCAACCGAACGCTCATCCTGGATCCTAATGGAACGCATTCATCCACCAATCTCTCGTGGTTATATGATTCGTCCAGGCGGTGCTATGCCACCGCCTATTGTTGATCTTGTTTCGGAATTGGGCATATTTGGTGCAATCATAGGTGATAGTAAGACAATTATGATGAATTATCAGGCCGGACATATGCTTCGCACAAAACTATCAACTGCCAATGAAGGTGGCGTTGCAGCTGGTCTGGGCGCTTTGGATAGTCCGTATCTTATAGATTAGCTATGTCGAATGATTTCAATCAATTTTATTTGTAAAAATGTGAACGTTGAGTGTATAGTTGCAATACTTATTTCATTGTCCTATGTCGAGAATAATATTGTATGAATTTTTCCAGTTGTTGTCAAACAATTATAATGGAACATTTCAATTTTATATTAAATAAAAATTTATATTTTTCGAATAAAATAATTATTTTTTTTTGTATCCCAGCAAATGGTGTTGGTGTAGGTGTAGCGTATTAAAACTGATGATCATATTATGCTTGAATATACGACCACGACGAATGCAATATTTGCATTGTAACAATTTATAAAGTGCGTATATTGCATTATAAACTTAAATAGCTCCCATAAAGCGTTAAAACTGGGTCAGTTAATTTTCTATATACACTGCATCATCAGATAGATACGACACTTATAGTTTCAGCTACATTGCCAGTTAGTTGAATTTCTGAAAATGCCGCAAAATTATCTTGAAAGTTGCATACCGTTACCAATTGAGGAAAACCAGCTCATTGATGTAATAACTAAAGCGAAGGATTGGGCCATTTTGCATGGCTTGGGAATGCGATCGAAGACAAATTATTGTCCGGATAATTTATTTGTGAGTATGTATAATAATGTTTATTTACGGCCGCCAGATAGAAGTGTTTTAAGTTTAAATATAGCGAAAACACTGATCGAATTTTTTACATTTAAGTTGCTATCCTATACAAAAATGTCTTCCTAGTTGTTATATCAACCATTATGTGCTCTTCAAAGTAACATACATTTTGTCAACTCGGAAACAACTAGGAATTTTCTATTCGTAAAAAAATTGCAATCCGTATTTTCTGAAGAGTTTTACACGTTACGTGTGTTGTAAAAAATGCTAAAAACCATTTTGATTCGTCTTCAGCTCAACCCGTTTAGTCTTCTTCCAACACCTGTTCCAAGAAAAGAATTCCATCAAGTTATCCAGGCACAAATAATCGTAAACGAACTCATCCATCGGGTAGCACACGATATTGACTTCCTTCGCACAACTTTGGCGGAAACCGTAAAATCAGACGAATTCACGGCAAAGTTGTTTCAACTTTTTGAAGAGGTTGTAGAGAAAGGAGCAGTACAGGCAAGCATTTAGTGTTTAACATTTTTCAAACATTATTTTATTCTTATATTTTGTGATACGTTTCGATTTCTTAAAAAGCCAATAAGCTTGGGAATTATACGATCTGATGTGATGTTCGAAACTAATGGATTTGTAAACGGAATCGAAACAAAACTAAATCGAGAATTTTGTTGGAAACAGGTTGAAATAAATACAATTGCAGCGGGTTCAGCCTTCAAATCGACAGTCACCAGAGAATTACATAGGTATGTTTTATTTTTAACATAAATATATAAACTATTGATAACTTTTTACTGTGTAGTGTACCTTGCTGCCTTAATAAAAGCAAAACATCGATAGTTCGTAACATTTTCCTAGTCCCCTGAAAAAATCGCGATTAATCGTCATTTCACGTGAAATCCATGCAAATACATTCTGTCAAAATTTAGATGATAGTGAAATCTGAGTTCACACAAACGTCTCCGCACCGGTTTTTGCAATTACACCAGCGAAAACACATGCAGTTGCACTTTATTTCACAGGGAAAAGTTGTCACCGATAATTATCAATCAGACGCGGCCTGATTGATTGTCGGTGACATTAATTCTCTGGTGACTGTCGATTTGAAGGCTTAACCCGCTGCAGTTATATTTATTTCAACCTGTTTCCAACAAAATTCTCGATTTAGTTTTGTTTCGATTCCGTTTGCAAATTCATTAGTTTCTAACATCACATCAGATCGTATAATTCCCAAGCCAATAAGCTTTTTAAGAAAATGAAACGTATCACAAAACATAAGAATAAAATAATGTTTGAAAAATTGTTAAACACTAAATGCTTGCCTGTACTGCTCCTTTCTCTACAACCTCTTCAAAAAGTTGAAACAACTTTGCCGTGAATTCGTCTGATTTTACGGTTTCCGCCAAAGGTGGGCGAAGGAACTCAATATCGTGTGCTACCCGATGGATGAGTTCGTTTACGATTATGTATTTGTGCCTGGATAACTTGATGGAATTCTTTTCTTGGAACAGGTGTTGGAAGAAGACTAAACGGGTTGAGCTGAAGACGAATCAAAATGGTTTTTAGCATTTTTTACAACACACGTAACGTGTAAAACTCTTCAGAAAATACGGATTGCATTTTTTTTACGAATAGAAAATTTCTAGTTGTTTCCGAATTTACTAAATGTATGTTACTTTGAAGAGCACATAATGGTTGATATAACAACTAGGAAGAAATTTTTGTATAGGATAGAAGTTTAAATGTAAAAAATTCGATCAGTGTTTTCTTTATATTTAAACTTAAAACACTTCTATCTGGCGGCCGTAAATAAACCTTATTCTACATACTCACAAATAAATTATCCGGACAATAATTTGTCTTCGATCGCATTCCCAAGCCATGCAAAATGGCCCAATCCTTCGCTTTAGTTATTACATCAATGAGCTGCTTTTCCTCAATTGGTAACGGTATGCAACTTTCCAGATAATTTTGCGGCATTTTCAGAATTTCAACTAATTAGGAATGTAGCTGAAACTACAAGTGTCGTATCTATCTGCTGATGCTTTACATATGAGTCGTCCAGTTGCAAAACTCGTTAAGCGCCATGTAGTTTATTTTGTGGAAATTGCAAAAAACCGCTGGTAGGTTTCTAAAAAACTTGTATGATTACTATTTCATTAAATTTCGTTTAGGATTGTACTTCAAGTAAAACTAGATACAGCTTCAAAATCCTAGATTAATATTTTCCTGATTAGAGAAAGGAGAAGTTTGGATTTAACGACTTTTGCAACTCAAAATTTTAGCTGAATGAGGATAGGGTATGAAAATAATGTTTCTCAAAATAAAATTCAATGTTTTCAATTTTTCGCAAACATTTTTTGTTTCGAACAATAGGGAAAATACATAATTTAGAAAATGTAAAAATGTCTTAATAAGAGGGTTATCAAGTTGCAAGACTCGTTAAGCGTAATTTATTTAGAGAAAATCGCAAAAAGTTTATTGTGCACATATTGTATTTTTTTCTTCTCGAAATATATTTAGGATGACCATCTAAATAAATTGCTGCGATATGGCATAATAATCCTACATTCGTAGTTTTATGAATAAACTAGAAAATTCTTTGGATTTAAAGAGTTTCGCACCTGGAGATGGGGTTTAACGAGTTTTGCAACTCAAAATGTAGCCTAGAAAATATGCATTAATTGGCGGCAATAGTGTATATTTTAAACTTTACAGGATTGTTGGGGATTGCCATCCACATATGCGGGAAAAGTCCTGTTGAACAGGGAGTATATAAGAAGGAGAAATAGGGGGAAAAGGTGGCATTTTTCAGTTTTTTATGTCTATTTAAAAAATGGTCAAATCTATATGAAAATATTCCGAGTATGTCCTAAACTAAATAAAATTATCGACAATAGTGTGGGTGGACAGCCGCCATCGCCATCTCGCAACGTACGAGATGCTTACCATGCAGCCGTCCTATTTTCCCAGTTGCGGGGAATACGCCATCAAAAATGAAAGAAGGCAACAAAAAAAAAATTTTTTTTTCTTTTTTTTTCTCCAAAAATAGTGCATGAAGCACGATTGTTGTCGGTTTCGACTGCCAGAATATGGCACACCGCGTCTCATCAGATGCCACTGCTTCGCGGTGTGTCATATTCTGCCAGGAGTGGCATGACCGAGAACAATGTCCGGTGGTATACAGATTGTGCCTTTTCCTCCAAAAATAGTGCATGAAGCACGATTGTTGTCGGTTTCGACTGCCAGAATATGGCACACCGCGTCTCATCAGATGCCACTGCTTCGCGGTGTGTCATAATCTGCCAGGAGTGGCATGACCGAGAACAATGTCCGGTGGTATACAGATTGTGCCTTATATATTGGCAACAATCGTACCTGGGAGCGGATCATTAGATATCGCAAATTACAACGTATAATTTGCTGACCCGCTCCTTTGCTGGTCATGCCACTCCTGGCAGAATATGACACACCGCGAAGCAGTGGCATCTGATGAGACGCGGGGTGCCATATTCTGGCAGTCGAAACCGACAACAATCGTGCTTCATGCACTATTTTTGGAGAAAAAAAAAAGAAAAAAAAATTTTTTTTTTTTTGCCTTTTTTCATTTTTGATGGCGTATTCCCCGCAACTGGGAAAATAGGACGGCTGCATGGTAAGCATCTCGTACGTTGCGAGATGGCGAAGGCGGCTGTCCACCCACACTATTGTCGATTGTTTTGTTTACAATGGTAGTTACTGCCAAGACATAGTGTATGGTAGGAGCGGGTCAGCAAATTATACGTTGTAATTTGCGATATCTAATGATCCGCTCCCAGGTACGATTGTTGCCAATATATAAGGCACAATCTGTATACCACCGGACATTGTTCTCGGTCATGCCACTCCTGGCAGAATATGACACACCGCGAAGCAGTGGCATCTGATGAGACGCGGTGTGCCATATTCTGGCAGTCGAAACCGACAACAATCGTGCTTCATGCACTATTTTTGGAGAAAAAAAAAAGAAAAAGAATTTTTTTTTTTTTGCCTTTTTTCATTTTTAAATAAAATTTCTTTGGCAGTAATACAATTTATTACTCGACCTGTTTTTGGGAAATATCCTGCTGGGTATTTATAGATAGGTACATTTTGCATAATTACTCCTGAAAATACGAAAGCTAAGCCATGTACATAATTGTGCAATGTGTGTAAATGTATGAAGCTCCAGTAATTTTTTACTGAAAATTTGATCCTGTGGCCCTTGTTTCATCCTTATTTAACCCGTAACTCTTCCAAATTACATTAAGGAGGAAAATTTCGGTTTGTCTTTAAGGCAAAGCTTCATTACACTTATCATACCAAATGTCAACTCAATCAAAGTGACCTACAGTGATCTACTTTACTTTTTCTCCGTCTCCTTATACTGCCCTACGGTCTCGCGTTGCTTGCGGATTGCGGTGACAAAGTAGACACATCGCCCTTTCTGGTGGTACCTAATACCTCAGCGCTCAGCCTATTTCACCTCTATCGTGATCGTGTCATCGCAGAGAGCAATGTGTTGCTGGCTTTTCATTCCACACATCCTAGTGTTGATCAGTTTGCCTTTAACCTTGGGTTCGTCAAGTGTAACATCCATTTATATCGCCTGGTTTGAGGGTTTCTCAGACGGAAGGTTTCTCTGCTGCCCTGTTTTGGTTGAAATAAAGGAAGGCGCTCAATGTTCGAGAAATGCTGAAGCCGCATACCCCGAATTCGATTTGCTGATGAGTCCGTCGTTAACGGAAAATAAAGTTAGATGATGTGGACTCGATCTGATTTAATTCCAGGATTATCTAATTAAGAGTTCTTCATAAGGGCGCATCTATTTTGTAAATCTGGCGGACATGTTGTTTTGGGTGCGACTGCTTCGTTCGATTTTTGTTAGTCAATTACTCTTACAGTATAGATACGCGATCGCCCGACAAAATCGACTTTCCAAAGACATGTTCTAAAGCTCGAAACGATCGGTAAACAAATGCTAAATCGATCGAGAATTTTTATTCCACAGGCTAATTTCATTAACCGTCAACTTAACGTTTTTGAAAACCTAATGGAAAACTTGGGCGAATACGAAATTACGCTGTTGGAGGCCAACAAAAACATGCTTATCTCGTATTTCAGGCACACTTAGCATTTGCGATCATATCTTCAGGGCCGTGGTACCTTTCGAACCTTCGACGATAGCGCAAACTTCAACTTTGCGGAATACAGCCAATAACTGGAACTATCATTCAACACCCGATTGAATTTAACGCTTAAAAGTTTTCGTAAAAATCACGCCATTCCGTATTAAAAAAAAAGCCCAGGGATATTATTGCGATCCTAGCAATGTGCTCGATGAAGCAGCCGTGAAAACCGTACAGCAGATTCAAATGAGACAATCAGAATCAGAACAATCGAGTGGCCTTAGCAGTACTTGACTAATTTCGGCCGAAGAAACCAGGCTGCAGGCTTCCGAAAGCCTTCTGTTGAAACCTGAACCTATTTCGATCTAGCTGGAATTCGCGAATCAATTTCAGGATATGCATAAATCAAAGGATATCTCTATTTCATGTAGTTACTGGCATTACACACTTCAGAACAGTAGTATATTGTGTGTACCCCAAATCTGCGTTCCAAAATATACCTCTGAACGAGACCCGCGAGTTCTAATCGTACGAACACCACGATGAATGTATACGTATACCCACGCTTGTACCAACCTAGAAGGGACGTAAACCTCAAAATATTCAATTTCAATTTTTGTATGGGGTAGGGAGGTAGGGGTAGATGGGTCAGATCTGGTTTCCCCTTTATATTTTATAAAGGCATTTAACAGGACACCGAATTGAAGTTTTTGGTGACATTCCATATAAAGTTAGAGCTAGATATAGTTTTGTAGGGGAGGTAGGGTATCCTTGCGCTGGACCTATACTACTTTCCATCCATCCATTCTACGGGTATGTCAAAATTAGGCATGGATCAACATTTTAGGTCGCTAGTGATAATCTGTCGACAGTTATGGCCGAGGGATCGAAGGGTTTATTTGAATGGGAAATAGGGGAACCCTTGGTCGGATTGGCCAATTTTCAATACTGTTTGACATTTTATAAAATACAACAATGACTAATATTTCAAACCGCCATAGCTTAATTACTTTGGCAGTTATCGTGTGAACAGACGCACGGCATTTTTCAAAACCATGACTTCAAAGCATATGTTTCGAAATGAATTCGTTTTATTACATAAATTCATGAATTTAGCGTTTTCAGCTCCTCGAACAATTTATTTTAAATACTTTCAACAAAAATATCTCGAAGAAACCGGAAAAAAATAATTTGGATTTGACGTATTTTGCACCTGTTTTGATGGATTTAATGAGTTTTGAAACCAAAATATTGTGGTTGGATTTAACGTATTTTGCAACTGTACAGCTAGTGGATTTAACGAGTTTTGCAACTGTTTGCAGTTTTTATCGCCTTATTACGTCGTAATTATTAAAAGTAGTTAGAATATTTTTAATCCTATACCTATAAACCATCAAAAGTGGAATAAAATGGCATCATTAACCCAATTTATCACAATTTTGGATTTAACGAGTTTTGCAAATGGCCGATTTATATAGAGAATGAAATGACCCAGTTTTGACGCTTTATGGGAGCTATGTAAGTTTATAATGCAATATACGCATTTTATAAACTGTTACAATGCAAATATTGCATTCGTCGTGGTCGTATATTCAAGGATAATATGTTCATCAGTTTTAATACCCTACACCTACAACAACACCATTAGCTTGGATACAAAAAAAATAATTCATTTAATCGAAAAATATAAACTTTTATTTAATATAAAATCGAAATGTTCCATTATAATTGTGTGACAATAGGTACGTTTTATTGAGTTTATCCCGTGCAGGTTTGGGTAGAACTTCATATAAAAAAAATGACACTTACCCAGGTAAAGTTCATCCGTGCAACTACCCTACACGGGATAGAGCTCAAATGTAGATGGCGGACGCATAGGGGAAATTTGAGGGAATTTGTTTTTTCAAACCAAATGTGAGAGTTTTTCTCATCACGAGAAAAGATTTTGCAAAGAAATAATCATCTTTTGTGATAAAATACACCACATCTAAAAAATAAGACGACGAAGGTGAGTCAAAGATGCGCAAAAACTGTCAAATGTCAGCTGTTTGGTCTTAACCGGGATGTTACCCGCGATCGTTTTTTTCGAGTCAGTTTTACCCGCGATGCGAAAAAAACGTCGCTAATATTTTGGAAAATGCATACAATAGGCACGTTTTATTGTGTTTATCCAGTGCAGGTTTGGGTAGAACTTCATATAAAAAAATGACACTTACCCGGGTAAAGTTCACGCGTGTAACTATACCCTACAGGGGATAGAGCTCAAATGTAGATGGCGGACGCATAGGGGAAATATCAGGGAATTTGTTTTTCAAACCAAATCTGAGAGTTTTTCTAATCACGAGAAAAGATTTTGCAAAGAAACTAATCATCTTTTGTGATAAAATACACCACATCTAAAAAATAAGCCGATGAAAGCGAGTCAAAGATGCACAAAAACTGTCAAATGTCAGCTGTTTGGTCTTAACCGGGATGTTACCCGCGATCGTTTTTTTCGAGTCAGACTTACACGCGATACTAAAAAAAACGTCGCTATTATTATTCTCGGCATAGGATAATGAAATACGCATTGCAACGATACACTCAACGTTCACATTTTTACAAATAAAATTGATTGAAATCATTCGACATAGCTAATCTATAAGATACGGACTATCCAAAGCGCCCAGACCAGCTGCAACGCCACCTTCAGTGGCAGTTGATAGTTTGGTGCGAAGCATATGTCCTGATAATTCTTCATGATTGTCCTACTATCACCTATGATTGCACCAAATATGCCCAATTCCGAAACAAGATCAACAATAGGCGGGGCCATAGAACCGCCTGGACGCATCATATAACCACGAGAGATTGGTTGATGAATGCGTTCCATTAGGATCCAGGATGAGCGTTCGATTGGTGACATTTTCTGCGATACAGAAACCAAAAATGTACATAAATAAATGCAAAAGAGAAATAAATGTGTGTTTAATGTCTAATATGGGAGAAATATCCTTTCCATTAACATTGTTTCCGCCTCCTTCGCGCTGGGGCTTTAATACAAACCTCCTAATTGAGGAAAAAAAAATCAAAATCATATACACCATACTTTTCATAAGAGGTATAATTATTACCTCTCCTCTCCGAATCCTCCATTGCCATTTTAAATGCTTCCTTGCCGGCTGAAAATTTCACAAATTTGTTGAATCTTAACAAAAAAAATGAGTGTTCATATAAACGCATAGAAATTTGGAGATATTTGTTGTTACCTTTCGTTTGTCTTTTAAAAATATCTTTAGAACACCCGGTGCAGCAATTGATAGTGAAATCTGAGTTCACACAAACGTCTCCTCACCGGTTTTTGACATTTCGCCAGCGAAAACAAATGCAGTTGCACTTTATTTCACAGGGAAATGTCACCGACAATCAATCAGGCCGCGTCCGATTGATAATTATCGGTGACAACTTTTCCCTGTGAAATAAAGTGCAATTGCATCTAATTGCATTGTTTCCGCTGGCGTAATGTCTAAACCGGTGTGAAGTGGGTACAACCACAGACAAGCTAGTTATTAATATGTGGTACAACCAAGCGAATTCGATTTCACGATCATCAAAATTTGCACAGTATGTATTTGCATGGATTTCACGTGAACTGACGATGTTAGTACCTACTCTTAGACAAAAACCTTACGCTTTGAATTCTTACTAGCTATATTTTACCAACTATTATTTTATCGGCCAGGTATATCCTTCTGGAATTGGACTACGAAGAGAAAATACAAAATGTACGTAGCTTTCTAACTTTACACTTACGGCGAATATTGTCCGCACGCGCAAACCCCGTTATAGTTTCCTACGCTGGAATATAGCCTTATGTTACCTATAGCATGGCAATATCATAATGATTACCAACTGTCCACATTCCTTCTACGATAGGTAACCAATAAATACGTTCGGATGTGAGCTGGGGTGGAGCACCACATGTGGTCAATATACGCCGAGCCCAATACCTCTGATACAGTTTGCTTCTTTGTATTTTATATAAAATAATCCTCATATTAGATGCCAGAATCAGACTCATTACCTCGATTGAGCGGAGCTTTGGTCGAAGCATGGGATGTATTTGGAAATCCGAAGGGTGTTATCTTGTTCGTAACTGAAGATATTCCATACAACATAGCTGATCAGGTACGGTACCTCCAACAAGACGCGCTGGGGGATTTTAGAAACCATACATTTTAGCATATTTTCAAAACTATACGTACTTCAGCCATTTCCAGCGATTTCACGAATATGAAATTCGTGAAAAACATCCCCACATCAAGGTGATTCGAAAAACTTTAACTGAAATCTTTAACGAAGGCACCAACGATACCAACAAGGATTTAATTATGTATGTTTGTGTTTGTTGTTTATTTTTTACGGTTATTCATCAACTCTGTTATTTGTTCTAGCGGTGGACATACAGTGAGCGTTGTCTATTTCCGTTCTGGATATTCGCCCGAACAGTATCACTCGCCAATGGAATGGGACGCCAGGCGACTTATTGAATTTTCAACAGCTATCAAATGTCCTTCGATCAATTATCATTTGGCTGGAACGAAAAAAGTTCAACAGGCATTGGCCGCGCCGGGGGTGCTAGAAAGATTTCTGAATGATGAGCAAAAGGTAACGGACAAGTTGTATTTCACTTTGATTTGGAACTTACATGCATGCTATTTTTGAAGATTCAAAAAATTCGTGAAATGTTCACTGGACTGTACCCACTGGATGATAGCGAGGCGGGAGCAATGGCTTATAAAATGGCTATGGAAAATCCTGAGAGGTGAAATATTATTTTTGTTTTAACTTGTTGGATATTCTTGAATTTGAATTTTGCTTTTTTGTTCATCAATTAGATTTGTCCTGAAGCCACAACGAGAAGGAGGCGGCAACAATGTATACGGGAAGGATATTCCTTTAATTTTGAAAGTTTGATAATGAAGAATTCAACAAATTTATTCTTAAAAAATTACCGTTACCTTTTTGTTTTTTTAGGACATGTCAGCAAGCGAGCGTTCCGCATGGATACTAATGGAACGCATACATCCAGTCGTTTTTCGTGGATACACAATTCGTTTGGACAGTAGTCCTACACCGCCGCCTGTTGACGATCTGGTTGCGGAATTGGGCATATTTGGTGTGATTATTGGCGACAGTAAGACAATTATGAAGAACTACCAAGCCGGGCATATAGTTCGCACAAAACCATCAACGGCTAATGAAGGTGGAATTGGAGTGGGTATAGGGGTCGTGGATAGCCCGTATCTTTTTGATTAAACAAGAACAATAAGAGCACGCTTTAAGTAATAGAGATAACAATTTTGAAAACCGACGGGCATATCTAATTTAGCGTCAATAAACTGTCATTTTGCGTTATTCGCGGTTTAAAATTCTATTATTAATACTTTCACTATTTAGTTCAGTCGACAAGTAGAAAAAATTGCATCTAAATGGAAAAATTGCGAAGTCTTTGGGATTTTGTTTGTGTGTGTCCAGAGATGTTACAGACAATAATTTTTCGAACAAAATTTCCTTGTGCTAACTCGGTGGGAGTAAAAAAAAAAACGCCCCGATTTGCCACTTTTTCAGCTTTTCATCCTAGAACTGAAAGTGCTGTTAGCATTTTGTGGAGCACAAAATTTTCTTTAATTTAAGGTGCTCCAACCTTTATTTTCACTAACAACTCACAAGGATATCTTAGTTAGTAAATCCCTCATCATCTTCGTCGCCTTGCAGGGCTGCTGATTTTTAGCAGTCATGTCCTGACAGGTTTTGCGTAGAGCACCATGTCCCTGCAGCTATATGCTGCCGTATTACAACCTTTCCAACACTTACATACGAACCAATGGGCTCGATAGAATCTGGAGCCGCATTTAGCATGATGATAATCGGAACCGCTCTGTGGCTCACTTGGTTGAGTCGCACTCTACGATATCTAGTAGTCCGGAGATCGAATCTCGGCGTGGCCCAAAATTTCCGTACATGTGCGGATAGGAAATATATAGTGCTTGCCACATTATATACACTCCAAAATGATATGCAATGTAACGTTGACTCGAAATTGCCTATAAACGGCAGAGTTAACGCACCAGGGCCCACATGGGGCTATACGGATACATGGGGCTGAGAAGAAGAAGATAATGGGAACCACACCTGGCTTTGATGGAGTCCATCCCCAAGCCGACGGCTTCTTATTATTTCCTAGTCACGGATTTGAAGGTATATGCGGAATGAGTGGTAGGCGGCTGCGTCCCTAGTGCGTGACAGCCTGGCAAGATGAACCTTTGGATGGATACGGCGCTATGATAGGTTTATTTATTTATTTATTTCATATCTTCCACTGAGCAGGAGCTAGTCCTATAATTACAGTAGCACAAACCAAGATAGAACAAATATTTAAGAGATAATAGGATCCAGGTAATTACAAGTAAAACATAAGTATTATATTATAATAAAGAATATGAAGAAATTAAATCTTTAAATTAAATTCAGGAATTTTACGAATAAGTTCGCGCTTAAAATAATAAAATGATGGCGATAAATTACCTAGCTCAAGAGAATCGTATTTTCGCATCATCCTTATAATAGGTGAGTAAAAATATACTTCAAGCTCCGCTGTAGGAGGATCAAAAATAAGAATCGACCGCGTATTATATGAACGCTGCCTGAAGACTATATCCGCTGAAAGAGCTGACCGAATGTAGCCGAAGCATAGCTTAAATAGAAAACATTCATCAAGGTAGACTCTTCTTTTTTCCAAGCTCATCAATTTGAGAAAATTTAGGCGTTCTAGATACAGTGCCAGATATGATGAGGATGGAAGATTGAATTTACAAAAAAGGTTGCGAGTAAAGTTACGCTGAACAGCCTCTAGTGCGATTATATGATTATTAGAGTACGGGGACCATACTATTGACGCATATTCCAGGATACTCCGGACTGGAGAAATGAATAAATTAACCGATGTCGAAATAGATTTAAAATCATGAGAGCAGCGTAATACGAACCCAGAAAGCCGAGATGCCCTGGTTATGATGTCAGAGTAGTGATCAGTGAATTTGAGTTTAGAGTCGAAAGTAACGCCAAGATCCTCAATAGTACAAACGTTTTTTAAATGAGTAAAGTTCGTGATATAGGTAAATGAAATGGGATCTGGTTTTAAGGAGAATATTAGGACAGAACATTTGGTAACGTTAAGCGATAAATCATTTTCTCGACACCAGGACGATAACATATCAAGGTCAGATTGTAACGCTAAACAATCATATATTGAGGATACGGCAGCGAAAATTTTGCAGTCATCCGCATAGAGCAGAGTACGACAATTGAGGATATTTGGAAGGTCATTAATAAAAAAAGTAAACAAAATCGGTCCTAGAATAGACCCCTGAGGCACCCCAGATTTAGGAAAAAAATCGGTGGATACATTGTTCTGCCAAACTACGCTGCAAGACCTATTAACGAGATATGACTTAAGCCAAGTAATAAGATGAAAAGGAAAGTTAAGATGAGAAAGTTTCTGAAGTAGCAATGATTGATTGACTGAATCAAATGCTTTAGTAAAATCTGTGTAGATAGTATGAACGTCGTCATGATTGTTCAAGGATTTAGCAAACAAAATTAACAAATTCAGCCAAATTCGTAACCGTTGACTTCATCTTACAAAATCCATGTTGACAGGAACTAATAAGATGCCCAAAATTGTCTTCAATGTAGTTAAATGCGATGCGCTCCAGGATCTTAGAACATGATGAGACTAAAGAAATCGGACGATAGTTGGATGCGACGTTTAGGTCACCTTTCTTAGGAATAGGAACAACGTAATAACGTTTCCATTTGGTAGGAAAAACAGACTCGGATATGCTTTTGTTTAAAATTATGGCCAAGGGTGTTTAGATAGCGCAGTGTGTTTTTCTTAAGAAATAATTAGATATGCCATCCGGGCCGCAAGATGAATTTATCTTTAGCAGAGAAAATAATATACTCAACCAGACTGGATGAGATAACACCTGGAGATATTTGAAAACTAGTATCGGGAGAAGGAGGGAGTATTAGGTCAGCTGATTGTTGAAATGTACTGGAAAAATATGTAGCAAGCAGTTCACACATTTCCGCAGGGCTATTCACGGTTATGTTTTCATGCGTTAGGGAAGACGGATGAAAAGACGGCTTGTTCTGCTATCCGCTCTCATAGGGAGAACTTTTGTGTTTCCGATATTTTCCGCTATATGGCGGACGGTAATATAAGTGTCGCTAAAATCGATAAGAAGAACAAGGAAATTCTTCTTGTGAGAGCTGATAGCGTAATGTTCCGAGAAGACGACTTTCTCATGTTTTTAACATAAGACCAAAACAGTTTATTCTCTTTGTTATTGACGCCCTGTTCAATACTATGAAGATATGATGTACGCGCAGCTTGTATAAGTCTTTTAGTTTCCGCACGAAGCTTACGAAAAACTATTAAATCAGACAAACGCTTAGAGCGCTTATAGCGTTTGTAAACGCGTTTCTTTTTCCTAATAATCCTGTAAATAGTATTATTGAACCATATTGGACCATTACGATTCCTAGGACCATATTGCGGTACATAATCATTAATAATATCAAACAGAATCTCGTAAAATGTATCAACAGCAGCCTAGTGATGGGAATTTCGACTCATTTCACTGAGCCGACACATCACCTCTGACTCTTTTCACTGAGTCGTTCATTAAAACTCGTTCAATGACTCATTACGTCTAATATACATACATAGCAAGCTTTTTTTTTTTGCTGACATGCACATTGAGCGCATCTTGATTGGCTGCTCAGTGTATTATACCCTTCACTATATGAGTGAAAGGGTATATTAACTCTGTCATGAATTTTGTAACGCATTGAAGGAAGCATCTCCGATCATACAAAATCTATATATATAAAAGAAAGTCGTGTTAGTTACACCATTTATAACTCAAGAACGGCTGAACCGATTTTCATGATTTTTGGTTCGTTGGATTTGGCTCGGGCCGGAATAACATAATAACTATTGAAACATTCAAAAAATTCACAATAAGCCAAAATTCACAATAGGTTTCTTTTTTGGCTTTTTCAGCCTATATTTCTTGATTGTATCAGCGGATTCCAGTAAATTTTCTCCACAGGATTGGTGTTTAGCCCAATTGAAGGAACAATTATCGATTCATATGAGAAATTCACAATGAGCGGAAGTATAAAGACAAACGTACCTTTTCCTGTATTTCTTGAGTGAATTTCGGAGTTTTAGTAAGTTTACTACATCAACGCAATACGCAAGGTTCCAGTTCAAATGCAGCATATTCAGAAAATTCACAATGGGCAACAATTCACAATTATTATTATTTTTATAGTTTTGTCTTTATTTTTCGATCGTGTAGGGAACACAGTTCCAACCGAAAAGCGGAGTAATTAGTGAAACACGAAAAATATTCACAATGGCCAAATTATAAAAAAAGTTCCTTTTCGTACAGTTCATAAATGAATTACTGGATTTTAGTAAATTGACTCCACCGGATTGGCCAACACCCATACTATACTATTGAAACATGCGAAAGGTTCACAATTATAAAAACAAATCCTTTTTAAATACTTTTGCCTATATATCCTGAACAAACTGTAAGATTTAAGCAAATTCACAACAAACAGAATTCTAAAAACAGCCCGTTTTCACATTATTTAGCCTTTATTCTCTGAACAGATAAGCGGATTTCGGCAAATTTGTAACGTCGAATCTGTCTACTCCAAACAACAGAATAAAAAAATTCACAATGGAAAAAATGTTCAAGACAGCTGCTTTTCAAGTTACTCCACCATATTGGAGCTTACACCAAATAGTTGAATAGCTACGTAAATATGCAACTAAAATGTTAAATGAGCCAATTTTGAAGATATCTTTTTTTGGGCATATGAACCTTTGGCTATATGTATCAGCTCCACTGGATAGGATCCAAAATACCAGCTTTTGAAATATACATAAAATTCACATTGCTAATCTGTACCATTTTTTTAAGTTTTCCCCATTGTTTTTCTACCTCCGAAAAACGAAAAACCACTGAAACATGCTGAATCTCCTAGACCTAAACGGACGAGAAAAATGCTTAAAGCAGTTCTTTATCCAGTTTGAACGGACTAGGATATTTCAGGAAATTTGATTCACCGTATTTGGAGATTTAGATGCTTCGAAAAAATGGGAAAGACTGGTACTGGAAAAAGGGTATGTTGCTACCCATACTACCTAATACCTATCCATTGAAACGTGGTAGAAAGAATTAAAATATTTCCTTCTCATAGCTTAATCCGCTTTTAAACAGATATGTGGATTTCAGTCAGAAAAGTCTTATCGGATATATCTATACCCCGAACATCCTCCTCATCCTAAATAGCTTCGACCTTTGATAAGAAAATAAGCACTGAACGAAAGTTGACTAAAAGAACAGGCAGATCATTTGCGTTCATACGTTTCTCACTCCGCCTTTTTCTTTGCTTGCATAAAAGGGCATATGGGTGGGTACCCACACTACCATACCTATCCATTTAAATGTGGTAGAAGCTGCAATTACTAACCAAAATTGTGAAAATAATTTTTTCTCATACCTTTGTCATTATCTATCGTATGAGTCTATACCCTGAACAGCCTCCTGATCCTAAATTGTCGAAAAGTAAAGGGCAGACCATTTTCTTTCATACAATCCACTCCGCCTTTTTCTGTGCTTAATGACATTGATCCACAATAGCATAATTCATTTGCGCCTACTTTTGTCAATATCTCTTGGACGGATTTAGTACGTGGTTCGGTAAATGGGACCCCTTAATGGTTTTCACTTAGAATAGCTGTAGCTGAACGGAGGCGGCTGGGACTGTGGAATCTTTATTGTTAAATTAGGCTTTCGCCGGAATAGCAGAATAACTATTCAAACTTGCGAAAAATGCACAATGCAAATTCACAATGAGTTCTTTTTCGCTTACTTCTGCCTATATTTCTTGAACGTATCAACGAATTTCAGGTAACTTTTCCCCACTGGAGTAACAGAACAAATATTGACAGATGTGAGACATTTACAATGGGGAAAATTATGAAGATAGTTCTTTTCGCATATTTCTTTGAGTATTTCTTGAGCAAATAACTGGATTTCAGTAAATTGATGCCACCGGATTAGTCTACGCATAGCTTGGGAAAATTTACAATGAGCAACAGTTCACAATGATTTTTTCCGCACACATTTGCATTTTTTCTTGAACGTCTAATCGGATTTTTTAAAGATTTTTCGACCGAGTTGGTTTCCTCTATGAATAACTGTTGAAAAATGCCAACAAAATCACAATGAGCAAAATTCTAATGCCAGTCCTCTTTCACAAAATGTCTTTCTGTATTTCTGGAAAGTGAACATGTTAAGAAAAGTGGCCAAAGGCTCTTTGTGAATTTTATGCATATTTCAATAGATATTCTGATGTTTTTGAAATACATTGCTGTGAATTTTTCCAAATCAAGATATAGGATAAAATGTGCGCAAAATGGCCACCGTATTTGTCCCCTTGCTGAATACGATTAGAAGTTCGGGAAAATTTGAAAGAAAACTTTGTTAAAAGTAATTTTTTCCCATTTCACATTGTTTTCGAGCGATTTTGCATTTCGTACTGTATATATCTAGGTACAATGAATCAAAATATATGAAGAAAAGTCGCGTAGGTTACACCATATTTTTCAGATAAATTTACAATTTACAATTTTCTTAGACTATGCCTGTATCTCCTCAACACATTCGCGGAGTTCAGTACTTTTGCCGCACTCACACATTGGTAACATTTAAAAGTTGAGGCGATACGAAGTTCGCCGGGCCAGCTTGTATGTATATAAATGATCAGTATGACGGGGAAAGTCGATTGGAGAATGTCCGTCTGTCTGTCTATACAACCATACTTTTACTGCCCACGCACTCCGCACCATGTCTCCGAAATCAGAAAACCTCAATGATAGTGTAACTACTCATTTGCTAATTTCGGTTCATTCGAATCGATCACTCATCATCATCACTCAGCCAGCACAACAGAATGTATCTGAGTAAGAGTAACAAACCACTCAGTGCTCGGTCGGTCGGTACTCGACTCGACTATGCACACTGGAGCTGTGAGCACATCAGTTCAGTGTGTCAGAGTAAAAAATCAGCTCAGTGCTCAGTAGTGTGCCACATCTTCATATTGAGCATTGTTCAATGGAAATCGTTGACTTTTGTTAAGAGATTTTTTGACTGGATAAATTTTGTAAAATGTTATTGTTGGCGCTTGGCGGTTGCTATTCTACAAGTCGGCAAATTATAGATTTAAGTATTTTATATATTTTGTAACTGAACGAATCAATAACACCGCTGCTGAGCCGACTCTTTTGCTCAGTTTGCTGAGTCGTTCAAACTGAACGACTCATTCATGTGCTACACATCACTAGCAGCCTCACAGTTAATGGGTGAAAGAAGCGAAAACCAGTCGATTTCATTGAGTTTTAGGTTAATAGCCTCGAAGTTTGCTTTGCGGAAATTTAATGAAGACAATTTTTTTTGGCAGTGGAGTCATGTTACGTTGGTATGTTATTAGATTTTCTAGGGCAGGATGAAAAGGATCACGTGGAAGTAATGCGATAGTTGCCTCTGAGGATGAAAGTTCAGTTGCGTTAAGATTGCTTAGTACTAAATCTAATCTACGGTTCATAAAATTAGGCGTTACATTAAATTGAGCAAGACTACAATAATTCATAAAAGAAGACAGAGCTAAAAGTAAGGAAGGCGAAACAGAGGAAAGAGGAAGACCAGGAAAGTCCGGCAAATTAAAGTCGCCGCATATAATTATTGAAGAATTAGGATAAGTCACGCAAAGGAGATTAGAGAAGTACTTAAAAAGGCTTTCATAAACATGTATTGAGGCATTGCAAGGCACGTATACGCATGCGACTAATAGTGACGGCTTCACACAGTTCTTAACTAATACCGTCACACAATCAAATGAATATGTTTCAGTAATAGACACAAGAGAGCATTCGATATTACCTTTAATTGCAATAAGAGTTCCACCTCCAGAAGATTTCTGAGTAAGGTCATAATTTCGGTCACATCTAAATACAGTATAGCCTTCAAGGCATAGAATACTATGGAGTCGCCATAATGATGAAACTACATATAAAAACAACAACACTACATGGGACGAAAAATCTTGTCCATGGGCTCTCTCGTTCAGCGGTTCACGGTACACTTACGTCAAATGCGACCAGTTTTGCCGCACACAGCGACAAAATCGACTAGTTCAGCCACTCACATCAATACACACACCGACAAAGTCATCCGGTTCTGCTAGTTCTGTAGCACGCGCGCATTCTCTATTGTCAAATTCGGTGAACGCGGAAAACGATCCTCGCCGCGAATCTCGTTTGATTTAATTCGATTGCGCGAAATAGTTACGTTATTGACTACAATATTACGTTGCTCGGGTAATTTGTGATTGTTAGGCGCTGTTTTGTGTCATAAAAGGCAAACGTAGTGTGTTATCGACGGTTTGTTTATGATTCACTTATCAATTAATGTACCGTTGTTTTCCTCTCCCATTAAACAAGCAAACTTGTCCCGTCTCATTTTTCGTATGACATCTCCTGCCTTCATCTCGGTGCTTCAAGGATTTCACCGGTGTTGATTGATGAGCACAACCTAGTCTCAGAAAGAGCAATTATATCGTGAGAAGATGATAATGCGGAAATACGAAACAAGTTAAGCTTGGTCTTTAAACCACGTACATTTTGATGATATAGAGTTAAATTGCATGCTTTAGTTATTTTAATAATCGAGGCTGTGGACGATGAGGAAAATTCTGTTTAACGGAATCCTTAAGAAATACTCCAGTAGGCCAAAACGAGTTGACGCAAGGTGTAGTTAGGTCGTTTGGCAAGGTTATCTTGAAGGACGAAACAACTCTGTCCGGAATGTTGTCCTTCGTTAACTTTTGACAGATAAGAAGCGATGGGATGTATCCAAGCTTACCGACTATGTAATTGCGAATTTCCGATTCGCTTGTATCATAGGCAAGTCTGGATATGAACAATTGCTTAGGTGGTGCACACACACGAAGCGTAGACGTTGAGGTCGATGTAGAAGCATTGGATGATAAACAATTAATAGAAGGCGGACCCGCCACAAAGCAAGAAGGAGAGCCAGAACGAAAAGACATCTCATTGCCTGCAGGTTTTCGAATTGCTGTCTTCTTAGCGGAGGGCAGCTGTTGTTTACTCATCGATGGAGAAATAGGAGTTTGAAGCGACAACAGATGAGGCGATCGTTGATTTTGAATTTGCTTGCGTTGTGATCGCGTAGTAACACCAACAGTCCCATCAGCATCCAATAAATGATCGAAACTATCCGGTATTGAGATAGGAGCAAAATCTCTGGTTAGTGTTAACGGTTCAAGTGGAATTTTTTTATTTGCCATTTTTATTGAACGAGAATTCGGCACGAGTGTAACTTTATCGTTGCGTTTTAATTTCACACCAGCGAAATTTTCTCCTACCATTTTTTTCGTGCAAGTGATACCGATTTCACGTGCCGAGTAACAGTTAATATCTGTATTTCCAACGGCACCTGTTTTTAAAGACAGAATCTCTCAATCTTTTTGGAAAAAATATGTGTATTACCACTGAACACTGACGAACTGTGGATATTGTTTCCTTGACTTCGCATTTTTTTGCAACGGTCAATGTATCTGTCGACTGGACTAATTGTAGGATAAATTTATTTACAGAATGAAAGCGGGACCATCGTGGTACTAACTCACTTGAACCGAACCGGCTAGTATGAATCCCATCACAGGCGTATACATTGGCTCGTCTAATATATCAGTGGTGTGGTCCCACTGTGTGTTGTCCCCACACTGATTTTTTCAACGCAAACAAAAAAAAACATCCAATCTTGCCTCCCATAAAGGTTCAATGCACGCCGCTACTACATTAATATGCATATCAGGATCTTCAGAGCGCGCCAACAAGGAGATTGGCCGTTATTATCAATGTGGAATGCATTCCAACTTTCGTCGGAAATAAACTCAAAGATGTTATTGCGTAAAGAAGATTCATTTAATTATTTTTTTTAATTCAGTACATTTTTATCCATGTATAATCATTAGTAGTCAATCGTACATGGCTCAAACCAATATCTAAATTTAAGCAAAGAATTACAATTTGCGACATTCATCCGCTATATAAAACATCTAGAATCCACGCTATAAGTATCTAAGATTAAAATATAAATCGTCAATTTGTATTCAAAATCGATCAAACTACTTCTTCTCTTCGGTGCTCTCCTCCTTCTTTTCGCTATTTTTATCCGTACCCTCGGCAACCGATTTATCCCTGCTTTCTGACTTCTTCTTCTCGTCAGCCGCGTCAGAAGTCTCCGTTTTCTTTTCACCATTTTTCTCGGCCTTTTCTTTCGTTTCTTTGCTATGCTTGGAGGAGTCTTTCGATTCCTTGTCCTTGGAGTCCGATTTTGACTCCTTGGAGTCAGATTTTGACTCTTTGGCGTCAGATTTTGACTCCTTGGAGTCAGATTTTGACTCCTTGGCGTCAGATTTTGACTCCTTGGAGTCAGATTTTGACTCTTTGCCGTCATCTTTTTCCTTATCGCCGCCAGTCGTAGTACGATCTCGCTTATCCCGATCTGATTTTTCACGCGTATCACGATCGCGTTCCTTTTCCCGATCCTTGGAACGACTGAATATTGGATGCACTCGATCGTAAATGCTTGAGAGAACGCCATAGTACTCGTGATTTTTGCGCTGCAATGAAATGAATAATACGGGAAAATGTAGAAGGCCTCAAAACGTATTTTCTGTTATCTGAGTCTATTAATATTTTAAAACACACATGATTGTGTGTAATAAATAAAACGAAAACTTACATTCACCGACGCGAAACTTTGTTCACTGTCTGACAATTTACGGCTTAGACTCTTCACATCTGCCTGTAGATCTTTGATTTTCGTCGCCGATTTTGTCTGACTGCTTTGTAATTCGGTATTTTGCTTGCGCAATTCGCTAAGAACAACTTCAGTTTCTTCGCGTGCCCGTTCCGATCGTTTCATTTGCTCCACCAGCTTCGCAACATCGATTAAGCTTCCATTGTGATAAACAATGCCTAAAAATAATCGTTTCGATTAAATTCTAATATGTACTCAGATCTAAGTCAATTACTTGTGGCCGTTTGCGAAGTTTTCGCACCAGTTTCCGTCTTAATACTTTCCGACTTGATTTCATCTTTGAAAATTGGCAAAAATTGTCTATTTCCTTTAGCCAATTGGCAAACATCGATTTCATTGTTCACGTTCGCAGCGGCTGGTTCAGTTTTCGCGTCGTCCGTGGCATTCTCCTCTTTAGGCTTGTCTGTGAGTTTTCTGTTTGGCAACAAATGAAATTAATCAAACAGCTGTTCGTATCAATAACATCTAAAAACTCACCTATAGTAGAAAGCATCACGAGATATCACCTTGGTGAGCAACTTCCGAACTTGCGCTCGCGACAAATTCAATCCCATTATGTAGAACAGCTCTTCAATATCCTTCTCGAAAATGTAGCCACAGTGGGTGGTGTCGAAATAGACAAACGACAACAAAAGTTCCGGTTTGACAATAACCATTTTAGGACGACGTTTACGTTCACCAGACTTGATCGAATGACCATCATCTTCGGATTCGTCATCACGCGGACGTTTCACAGCCGATAGTCGTCGATCCTTTTTATCGCCGCCAGCATCCGTGCTACGTGCCTTACTCGTTTCGCGAGAATTTCCCTTAGTGTCCGCGTCTTTGGTTGACTTTTCTTTCTCAGCCGTAGCGTTTGCAGCGTCTTTTTCCGAATCATTTGTATTGGAATTTGTATCAGTGGCACTAGCACCGTCTTCTTTCTTTTTGGCGGCCTCGTCCTTCACTTCTTTCGGTTTGTCCGGCAAAATGGAAACTTCTTTGTAGATGGTGAAGCCAAAGTCACGCATTAGCATTTCGTTGAAAAGTTCGGCGAAGAGGGAAACCTTTTTTGTTTTGGGAAGAAGAAAAGTTATTTTGGATATCTGAAGAAAATCGAGTGAAATGTGTGTGTGTGGGGGACGCACGCAGCCTCGTAATTTACGAGGGACCACTCGGTGCCGTGCATTTGCCCATAATGTGGACAACATGTTTCAGGTACGTTTGAAGAAAATATGATTACAAACAAAAAATTACCTCAAATGAATGCTCTTTGGAATCTTCGGGACGATAGTCGAGAAGTACCGACAACGATTGGACGACACAATCAAATTTTCCAGACTTGGCCGTTTTCGATGGATGCACAACAATTTGTGGAGTTTCGGGCAACGTGTAGCGACGTTCCAATAGTCGTTTCTCCTTCTCGTCCAGCTCTATTACGGTTTCCTGTTCAATATACGCGTTTATGGAAAGTCTATAGAAATAATTGAAAACATGTATCCACTACCTTCTTAACACTCTTCGAATCTTCGCATTTAGTTGCGTCGTACTCATCCAACACCAGGATGTCATTCATGTCGACGTCAGCGGGATCTTCGGATTCAGGCTCTTCGGTATTGGTGGTGTCAGCAGCTGTTGTTTCCTCGGCTTCTTTCATTTCGGCATCTTCATTGGCCTCCTCCTCTGCCTCTTGCTCTTCTTTGTTCTCTTCTTGAAGTCGCTCGGTATTGACTGCTTTTGCCAAACGTGCAACTAGTTGTGGCTTAAGACCTGCAATGGATTAGACCGATAGGGATCAAGTTTTATATACCATACTTGCAGTAACGACATGTGTGGGTAGGCATAAAGAAAGCTGATGAGTTGGTATGCCAGGACAGAATCGTAGCTGCTGCGATCGGGTTTACCCGTAGTAGATTCGTGACTGCAACGGAGCATTGATAAATGCTTAACATTATGAGGCGCACCACCGCAGTTAGGATGGATGTTCACAAAAATTAAAGCGCGAACAACAGCAGTGTCGGAGTTGGGCTAGTATCGTTCTAGTGGCTTCTAGGACTCTAATCTCCTCAGGCGAAATAGCTAGTGGAAGCGATAAGAAGACTATTCAACCACGAATGTCTCTCCGTGGTTCTAGGCAGACATGCCTGTTGTTGCGCATTTATCACATTCTGACATGCCTGAAATCATCTGGGTCACATAAATTATGTGATCCCACCGCTCTGTATGTAACCAACATTATTTTTTGTTATCTTTATTCCACATGTTACCGACCAAGGCCTTCCTACTATTGCAGTAACATCATGAACTCATGGTGAAGACTGAAGACTTTTGGATTAGCTACAATAGGAACAGATTGTTGTCAGCTTCGCCCAAGAAAGTACAAAATGTTGCTGTGCTGGCTTGTTCATTGCCGAATTTTATTGCATTATTGCACGTATGTATCCTTGTTCTAATAGGTCCTGGAGGAACGTAATTTCGGCCTTATGTACTTTTATTAGAGTAGGTTAACAGTTGACGTTCACCTTGCAGACTTCAGGTTTGTGGTGCTAAAAGCGACTCAAGCGATGATCGCTGAGCGATTATTACTAAGGAAGCATCTCGGATTGTTGTTTGTATACTTTTTGTAAAAGTCTGTGTTTCTAGTTTTGCATATAGCTTTAAGCAAAACAACTCTCTAAATATAATTGCTCAGTACAGATCAATATTCCCTTTGACGACCCACGCGATCATCGCACCAGTCCCTATCAACACATTAGTCAGGTCTACTTGTTTTTCAATTCTGATAATAATTTGGATATGAGCCGTTAGGAGAAAAGGGTGCGTTTGTCAGCGAGTTTCATTGGCCAAACTGACACTGCCAATAGTTATGTCAGGAGAACCACTGCAAAATTTACGATGGAAGGAACTGTGACGCCTTGAAGAATTCGGCGATTTCTACAGTTGTTGTTGTTTTTGTAGTAGCGGTGCAGAAAGGCGTGAACCGCTGTGTATGTCTGTGGAAGTACTCTATGTTTCGTCGTCGTTCTCGCCTATTGTCTCAAGCAACAAGAACGTAGCAGCTGCAATAGGGTTGTCCCATAACGCCCTCGGAGTGAGGTTAGTGGGTGCAGCGGGGCATCGGAACAAGTGGTCCACATCATGGGGCGCACCACCGCAGCTCGGACAAATGTTCTGAATGTCCGGGTCTATTCGAGATAAGTATGAATTGAGGCGCGAGCAAAAACCCGACCTAAGCTGGGCTTGTGTCGCTCTTGTGGCTCTCGGGAGCCTAGTCTCCTCAGGTGATATAGGTGGTGGGGGCGCTGAGAGGACTCTATTCATACTTAATCTCCCTATTGACCGATTCACAACGGTTGTGTGAATATCTGCGATGGCCGCATGGTATGCTGTGTCATCAAATATATCGGGAGGTACCCGTTTGTATCCCTGGACGTCTCTCTCGACATCTCTGATTCCACTCCTGACATGTCGTGGAGGGGAGTATTGTCCATGAGATGACGGTTTGGGTGATTCTCTCGATAGCAACCGACCAGATATTGTAAAGACAGGAGAAGATTGTGATCACGTATTGGCAACATGCTGGTTTCTTGATGAAGATGATCCTGGGACGACATTAGGTGACAACCTGTAGCGATACGTAGAGCAGCGGTTTGGCATGTCTGGATCTTGTTCCAGTTTGTTTCACAAACGGTTTGTGACCATACCGGTGCTGCGTAGCTGGGAATTGCTTTGTAGGTGACCAACATAGTTTCCTTGTCCTTGCCCCAGGAACAACCGGCTAGTGCCTTTAGGACGTTGTTTCTACTGTGCATTTTGTCGACTACGTCTTTGACGTGGTTTTTCGACTTCATCATGGTTTCTAGATAGACACCAAGGATTTTGGGGTTAGTGACAGTAGGAACAACGTCATCAGCATGCCTACCCGTACGGATCCTAAGCTCCTCCGAAAATTCCTGCTTCCAGGGGGTGAGAAGTGTTGCAGTGCATTTTGACGGTGAGATGGCGAGGTTGCGGATACTGAAAAACTCCACCAGTTTCTCAATATAGTCATTTAATCGAGCACACATGCCATTTAAATCATTCCCCGTGGTGAGTACGGGGCAATCGTCCGCATAGGAAATTAGTTCGATACCTTCCGGGGGCGTTGGAATGCTCAACAGGTAGATGTTGAACAATGTAGGAGAGAGTACGCTACCTTGTGGAACTCCCTGCTTAATTTTTCTATGCTTTGAACAACTGCCACGAAACTCGGTATAGGATTGCCTCCCAGCTAGATAGTTGGAAATCCATCCATGGCTCAGTGGTAGAGATGATACTCTATCTCTGAGTTGCCGGAGCGTGGGTTCGAATTCCACTGTGACCATGAATGCCAATGTTGTCTATAAAAAATGCTCCTACGGCAGCCAATTCTTCTATGTAAATCGTCCCGGAGCTACCCGTTGTTACAACGGCCAAGAGCTGCCAAAACCCCTTTCGATTAAAGAGAAAAACAATCCCTTGAGTCGCTACAACAAACAACGATTAAATCGTCCCTCCCCTCAAGGACAATAGTCTCCATTGATGCCTTCTATGTCCATCTGCAATATAACTCCTTCACTGAGTTTCGAGGCAAACGTTCTAAGCTTAGGAAAATCAAATTAGGTGTTCCACAGGGAGGGGTACTCTCCCCCACTCTGTTCAACATCTACATGTCCGGCCTTCCCACACCACCTGAAGGAATCGAGGTGATTTCCTATGCTGACGATTGCACCGTACTCGCCACAGGGAATGATAAGGATGAAATGCGCCTCCGAATTAATCGCTATCTAGGACGATTACAGGCATTTTTCCAAAGCCGAAACCTCACCATCTCTGCGTCCAAATCTTCTGCGACTTATCTAACCACTTGGTGGGAGGACATCAGATGGGAGATGGATATACGTATTGGCAACAATTCTGTTCCTACTGTTAAAAACCCCAAAATTCTCGGGCTTCACCTAGAGAACATGATGACGTCTGCGAATCATGCAGCTTCAGTATGTGAAAAAATGCGCAGTAGGAACAACATCCTAAAAGCTCTAGCTGGTAGCACCTGGGGCAAAGATAAAGAAACCATGCTAGCTACCTATAAAGCGGTGGGTCGAGCGGCCGCTGATTATGCAGCCCCAGTTTGGACACATAGTCTATGTGACACAAACTGGTCCAAAGTTCAGGTCTGCCAAAATGCCGCTCTACGCATCGCGACAGGTTGCCTTCTGATGTCTGCCCAGGATCACTTACATCAGGAGACAAAATTGATGCCAATACGTGATCACAATCTCCTACTCTCTAAACAGTATCTTGTTGGTTGCTACCGTGAGGATCATCCCAATAATCATCTCATGGACCGAATTCCTCCACCACGACATGTCAGGCGTGGTTTACGAGACCTTGAGAGAGAGGTTCAGGGATACAAACGGGACCCTTACGATGAAGTTACATACCGAGCTGCCATTGCAGCGATCCACACTGAAGAAGTGAATCGGTCTATCGCGAGTTTAGGTGCGAATAGAGTCCTCTCAGAGCGCCCACCACCAATTTCGCCTGAGGAGATTAGGCTCCCGAGAGCCACCAGAGTAACACTAGCTCAACTTCGGTCGGGCTTTTGTTCACGCCTTAATTCGTACCTTTCTCGCATAAACCCGGACATCCAAAACATCTGTCCAAACTGCAATGGCACTCCTCATGATGTGGGCCATTTGTTTCAATGCCCCGCTGCGCCCACTGATCTTACCCCTATATCACTGTGGGAAAACCCTATCGCAGCAGCTATGTTTTTGTCCTTAGACCTCACGGACACAAACATTGACGAACCATAAATCGTACCCACATAGATGCACAGAGGTTACACACCTTTCTGCACCGCTACAAGAAGAAGAAGATCTGCAATATAACACGGCCACGGATTCTGAGAGATTTGTATGTCTCTCGAATTCTGAGAGACCTCAAGAAGTGGGTAATATCGGTTTCTTTTTCTACGAATGCCATTGCAGTGAAATTGAAGAATAACCTTCGTTGTAAAAATTTCTGCCGAAAGAGCTAGGGTTTAACTAGGTCCTGATCATTCCTGATCACTTTATTTGATGCGTGTAACGGGCAAAGAATATTAGAAATGGTTTGAAATGGGTCCTGGCATTGCCAGTGCCCAGCACTTCTATGAACGAAGTTCGAACCTCTCCCTCCCGAATTCGGTGCGCATAGAAGGGTGAACTGTTTTTTCAATTGCACACAACGTGAATGGAAAGGTATAAACCAAACGTACTCAGACTGAAGGCAGTCGGAAAACTCAAGCTTGGATGGACAAACTCCGACTTAAAAAAGCAGGCCTCGCCTAAGAAGTGCTTCAAATGCTTTGTGTTTGTACACTATGCAAGGAATTGTAGAAGCGAGCACGTTAGATCGAACAGTGTAGGGATAAGGGACACAAGGCCGCAACGTATGAAAGGAAATCCAGCTGTATACTATGCCGGGACGACACCACACCCGCAGTGGTAAATGCGCACTGTATCGAGAAACAATGAAAAAAATCATAAAATAAGATTCCTGCAGCTAAACTTTAACCACTGCCAGCCGGCGCATGATCTTCTATCCCAAATTGTAAGAGGGAAAGCCGAAGTTATTTGCCAACAAAGCAAAATTTTGCGCGACACGATTTGGGTCGCGGACAAGGACAATTTAGGATCAATTTGAACTTGCGGAGACTATGCGCTACAAAAGGAAAAGACGGGAGAACTAAGTGGAGTGGTAACAACCAACAAGTTAATGGCATTTATGTTTACAGATGTTATGCTCCACCGCGGTAGAATGACTCTGAACTCGAGGTATTTTTGGATAGCTTAGCGCATACCGCGAGAGTACACAGCCCCGTGATAACTGCGGGGGACTTTAACGCTTGGGCTCAGGAGTGGGGTATTCAAGAAACGAATAAATGTGGATGCACGCTTCTAGGCGCATTTTAAAGCGAAAATAATTTTTAAAGGAAAATAAATGCGGGGTCCATTATTGACCTCACTTTCGCTAGTAGATCCTTAGCGTCAGTAATGTACTGGTTTGTCAGTGTCAACACTACACACATAGCGATCATCAGACGACTCTTTGTTTTCGGACGGCGACAAAAGAGAGCGAAATACTCCAAGTTTTATCCAGGTTGAGTAAGTAACCAGACGTCTGAATGGTACTCGAAACAAATCTATAAAAGCAGCAATTCAAACAATGCCGGGGACGTTGACCGAAGTCTTTGAAACCTGTTTAGCGCAGACGACTTTTTCGAAGCGGTGGAAAAACAAAACCCAGCGAGCCAGATTCGTATCGCCCTATTTGTCTGCTATATGCATACAACAAATATTTAAAGGGTCGATGAAGAAGGGAAACTCTCAAAACCGCAATCACATTGGTAACAAACTTAACAACCGACCTTTTTCGCAAAGGCACATGTTGTAGTATAGTGACGCTTTTAACTCCGCTAGTAAGAAATGTATCATACGCCGCGTTGCAGAATATGGGCGTGCCCTGGCCGGTATAGCTAAGAGCTACCTCGCATGTCGCCCCCTAGAATGTAATACTAGTGAAGGAACAAAGGAGTACACAGTAACCGCAGGCGTTCCACAGGAAGCCATGCTTTGTCTCCTTCTGTGGAATATAATGTACAATTTCATCCTGGAGCTCTTCATGCCTAGGAGAGTGACGATGGTTAGGTCTGTGGACGACATTGCGACAAATATAAGAGGACCCATGACAAGTAGAAATTATTTTTCCGTCGCGAATTTCGACGTGGATACGTCCAGCTGATGGAAACATGACCATAGTCAGGACAGTTAGAGAGGCTCGGCGGACATAACTCTAAGTGCTTCCCCCAAATTAATGGTTTTTCTAGCCGAAGTTGATCTTTTCCATAATAACGCGGTTAGAGTGATGATGAGCATAGTGACAAGGTTGCAAGGGCTTCTATAAATTTTCCAACGTTTCGACGACAACTGAACTCGGAGTGTGGTACGATTGTCAGCCATATTTCCAGGCAAATTAAACTTCTATTCCACGATAAAAATTCTTATCTGCTTTTGAATAATAAACGTGCGACAAGCCATGCCGAGTTTCGAAAACCCGTTTCTCTATGAATATCTATATCACCAAGCGACGTCCGAACGATCACGGCCCTAGAGCACAGCAAATTGTCTAGTGTTCTATTTGATTGTATGCTTGGCCAGTTTGGGCCGGAAACAAATCACAACTCTGTAGATCGAAGAGGTAGCCAGAGGCCGGAGTCGTTGAGACTGTGGCAACTCAACTTCCACCATCCCCAACATAACGAAGTGGGTAAACAGAAGACATGGTGAGGTGAATCAATTCTTAGGCGTCATGCACACGACGAGCCGTACGGCTCGCAAGCTTTAACCATACAAATGCATTGGATTATATGGGAAGTTCACGACACCGAGAGCCGTGCCGCTGTCAAATCACAACTAGCGAGACGTGTTTTCACATATCGTGCACCACAATCCGCAAATTCTCGGCTCGCGAGCCGTGTTTTGACTGTGCACGGCTCTCGCTTGCTGTCGCTCGTCATGAGCTTCCTATAAGAGCCAATGCATTTCGATGTGTCGAGCTTGCGAGCCGTTTTCGCGTCGTGTGCATGAAGCCTTACGGGTCACAGTGGATACCGGCAGTATTCGCAGCACCGATTTCGATTTCAAAGATTCGACAAAGCGCCCCAGGTGCAAAG
Organism: Microchrysa polita; assembly: GCA_949715475.1. Taxonomy (NCBI): domain Eukaryota; kingdom Metazoa; phylum Arthropoda; class Insecta; order Diptera; family Stratiomyidae; genus Microchrysa; species Microchrysa polita. Next base: position 104,721,395 of record OX454417.1, read on the forward strand.
AAGTGGTGGAGGATGCGAAGTGCGTATTTTTGGACATTCGGTAGCTGAGTGGGTAGAGAAGACACTTTACCTCTAAATTGCCGGAGTGTGGATTCGAATCCCACTGTGACCATGTATGTGTCAAAGTCATCGAGAATGCTAAAAACTCCAAGGCCCTCGGACCAGATGGTATTTCGATGGCCATGTTGAAACATCTCGACCTTCCAGCCATCGAGTATCTCACGGCCGCCTTTAACTTGTCGATGTCCACGCTTGCCATCCCTGAAATTTCCCAAAAATTCGCGGGCTTCACCTAGAGAACATGATGACGTCTGCGAATCATGTAGATTCCGTTGCGCAGTATAAATAAAATCCTAAAAGCTCTAGCTGGTAGCACCTGGGGCAAAGATAAAGAAACCATGCTAGCTACTTATAAAGCGGTGAGTTCAATAAACAATTTATTGAACATCCCAAGTCTGACGGCCTCAATCGCAAAATTAGAAGACGGATTCGCAGCCGGAAAGCTGACACCATACCATCTTTTACAGCGGACCAGGTTAAAAAAGTCATCGAGAATGCTAAAAACTCCAAGGCCCTCGGACCAGATGGCATTTCGATGACCATGTTGAAACATCTCGACCTTCCAGCCATTGAGTATCTCACGGCCGCCTTTAACTTGTCGATGTCCACGCTTGCCATCCCTGAAATCTGGAAAACAGGTCGAATTGTTCCTTGTCTCAAGCCAGGGAAGAGCACAAATCTTGGGGAATCCTACCGCCCATTACGATACTTTCTCCTGTCGCAAAGACGCTGGAGGCCCTTATTCACCCTACTCTTGCTGCACATGCGAAGCTAGAACCTCACCATCATGGCTTCAGGAAGATACATAGTACGACCACTGCCCTCGATGCGATCACTACACGCATTCGTGATGGGCTAAATCAACGCAGTCGTTGTCACAGAACTATTCTGGTGGCAATAGACCTATCAAGTGCATTCGATAAGGTCAATCATTCAATGCTCTTAGCAAACCTGATGAATATGCATCTTCCTGCACAAGAGATCCGTTGGATTGCCAATTATCTAGCTGGTCGGCACTCCTTCACCGAGTTTCGAGGCAAACGTTCTAATCTTAGGAAAATCAAATTAGGTGTTCCACAGGGAGGCGTACTCTCCCCCACTCTGTTCAACATCTACATGTCCGGCCTTCCCACACCACCTGAAGGAATCGAGGTGATTTCCTATGCGCCTCCGAATTAATCGCTATCTAGGACGATTACAGGCATTTTTCCAAAGCCGAAACCTCACTATCTCTGCGTCCAAATCCTCTGCGACTTTTCTAACCACTTGGTGGGAGGACATCAGATGGGAGATGGATATACGTATTGGCAACAATTCTGTTCCTACTGTTAAAAACCCCAAAATTCTCGGGCTTCACCTAGAGAACATGATGACGTCTGCAAATCATGCAGCTTCAGTCTGTGAAAAAATGCGCAGTAGGAACAACATCCTAAAAGCTCTAGCTGGTAGCACCTGGGGCAAAGATAAAGAAACCATGCTAGCTACTTATAAAGCGGTGGGTCGAGCGGCCGCTGATTATGCAGCAGTTTGGACACATAGTTTATGTGACACAAACTGGTCCAAAATTCAGGTCTGCCAAAATACCGCTCTACGCACAACGACAGGTTGCCTTCTGATGTCTGCCCAGGATCACTTACATCAGGAGACAAAATTGATGTCAATACGTGACCACAATCTTCTACTCTCAAAACAGTATCTTGTTGTTTGCTATCGTGAGGTTGCTGGAATACACAACCTATCCTTTAGTCGCATTATACGACAAGCCAGGAACAGTAAGGTTTATTCTGGCCCCACACCGCAGCGGCTTTACTCGGATAATGTGGGAAAGTAACGTCCTGTGGAGAACATAGGAATTGGCCGGAGCCGTTGGTTGGTTGGTAAAAGTGGCGGCTTCGGCAGAGGCTAGCCAAAAGCCCAATTAGCGCATAAAGCGCCGTTTTGAAACCACAACTCCGTGAAGCTTAACTAGTGTATATGATGAGGGTTAGGTAATGAATTTAGGAGTGGGGAGGTGCCTTGAACCAGCCAGTGTTATTTAGGAAATACAGCAGTTCACCTAATTTCACATTAGCTGCATCCCCCAAGCTACCTAGCGTCCTATACCGGGTTCTGGCAAGACCCGGGAATTCACACAGAAAATGAAACAGGGTTTCCTTCTCATTTATATTACCGCAGCTGCGGCAATGGGCGTTGTAGGGGATGCCCAGCCTGGCTGCGTGAAGCCCCATTGGCCAGTGCCCCGTGATAACAGCAGTAAGCTTGGCGATATCTCTACGCGGTTTAGTCAGAATCTCAGAAGTTCTTTTCCAGTCGTAGGAGGGCCACATCTTCCTTGATATAACGCAGGTCCTCAGATTTCGCCAGTTGGAATTAGCAGCCCTTAGATAGTGGGATATCTTACTCTTAACAGCTGCCATCGGGACGCAAACACGCTCCGCATGAGAGCTGTCAAGGGTGGCACCTATTTTGGCTAGTTCGTCAGCCCTCTCGTCACCCTCTTTGTTCCTGCGTCCGGGTACCCAGAGTAGGGTGATTCTTTGTCGTGTGCCAAGGCTGGTTAATGCTTCCCCACATACTTCAACAGCCTTGGAGGTCGTCTTCACCGATTGTAAAGCCATGATAGCCGCCTGACTATCTGAGCAGATAGCGATATTCTGGTTGTTTTGTATGTCCCTGAGAGCATGACAGGCCTTCATGATTGCAAGCATTTCTGCTTGAAAAATGCTGGCATGATCAGGAAGACGGTAATACTCAGAAATACTTAGTGATCTGCAGAAGATTCCAGCACCCACGCCACAATCCATTTCAGACCCATCGGTGAAGAATGTGATGTCAAAATCCTTGACCACCTCACTCTTTCCATTCACCTTTAGTTGGGAATCTGACATCGAAGTTCTTCCCAAAGCTTAGTTTGGGCACTTTGAGATCCGTTACAGCGTTTCGTATGGCCTGTGGTAGCTGGTTTAGGATATTGCTGTGGTCGTATGGCCTAGCACTCCAGCAACTTAACGCTTTGAGTCTGACTGCGCTACATGCTGCTAGTTGGTTAATAAACAGATCGATGGGTAGAAGATGCAGGATGACATTCAGCGCATCCCTCGGCCATGTTCGCATGCCCCCTATGCCGTACAACCTGCATAGCTAAGGGTCCGCAGTTTTGCCACAACTGAAAAATATATCCATAGGAATCAACCGGGGCCTTTCGACCTATATCTCTTCCCTTACGGAGCGGTGTAAATAACGCCATGGAGCGGTATAAATAACAGGGCAAGGAAGAAGAAATGAAGTTTGAAGTAAACATTGTACGTACCTTTTGAAGAAAGACCGCGTGCCGTCAACTCATCGCGTAAATTCTGAATTTTCATTGTTCGCGGATCTAACTCAGAATAATGCGTAGGTTCCATTTTACCTGCAACCTCATCCTGTAATTGAAAAAAAATGCAGAAATCCAAATGATTAGTCATGTCAGCGCATCAGCATGCTCCCAGAGAAAACAAAAAAAGGAAAATAAATGATCGTGATAAGTCAGTGCTTCGTTAAAATGGAACAGAATCGGCTCTGTTAACGAAATTGATGGATGTTTGCCATCCACACAATTTCCTCTTCATCTGGTCGAGACGGACACGTTCCATTTTGAGTATTAAGAAATTTCGTAAGAAACAAATTAAAATCGAAAAAACAAAAATGTTAGAAATGAAACGAGTTACACTTATCCCACTCGACCTCTCGACCCGTTTATCAAACTAAGCGCAAATACTACCCCGGACAATAGAGTTACTGTGTGCCGTTCTTTGGATCAAAGTACGCACACACACACACTGAACAACCATAACAAACCGCCAAGACTCCGCTCCAAAAAGTGTTTCCTTTGTTTCGCAATATCTCTCCGCCAAACATGTAATTGTGTGCGTGTGTGTGTGCGCTCGCGCATTTACACATATTACATCTAAATTAAAACTAAAAAAATTTAAGAAACTTGTTGTGCCTTTTCGGTTGCGCCATCCTCAATTGTGCTGTTCAGAGACGTATCGGCTGCACTATCATTCGCTTCTTTGCCTTTATCACCACCACCCTCGCCATTGCTCGCGTTGCTGCTGCTGTTGGTTGTCGCTGCTGCTGCTGGTGTTGTTGTTGTTGCTGATTTTGATTGATTTTCACCATCCTTGCCGCCGCTTCTACTGGATGTTGTTGATTTTTTCGCCGCCTTATCAACGCTGCTGGATGTTGTCAAACTCTCCGGTGGATGTTCGGCCTTGTAGATGGCACGCTCCAAAAGTGATTTGTACAATTGTTGCATCTTCTCCCATTCGGAACGAGTCGGCATACATGAATTAATATCGGGCAAAAAAATTACAACCGTTTCCACACGGGCTGGAATCAAACGTCCTTTATGGACAATTTCCGGACGACGATAGTAGATCTCCACAAAACGATACCTAGATAGTACACATGACATATTCACCATTGAGATGGATTTTAGGAATTATTTTGTACGGTAATTTGTTATTTAAGTGTAAAATTAAGATTTTGCGTAATTTTTACAAATAGTAAAAAAAGATATTTTTACTATTTCAAACAGCCGTTAGGATTTTTTTTCGATATTTTGTTGATCATTGAGTTAAATTTGTACGTCAAAGCTGGCATATTCTAAGAAGGGAATAACAGTGATTACTGCAGAAGAAGATAAAAAAATTAACTCGAAGTGTAGAATGCGATTACAAAAATCTCTAATCTCTTTAGAAACTAAATCGTATTATCAACCGTCCCTGTCGGCGTGTTGAATTGGACCTCGAAAGCGAGTAAGATGAAATTGCTCTTCTTTTTTTTAAATGTCTTATACATCTACAAAACATGCTTCTATCCCCATGAATGGGGGTAAACTATCCAAAAGCCAACGTCCCGAAATATGAAAATTGCTTTAAAAAAAATTCTACCTCTCTATCAAATACTCACCATTGTGTACAGCCGGACAAATCAATGCCTGTCAAATAATTACACGTTCGTATGGCCGTCTTAATGAGAACGGACGGATCGGATGCCGGATTCGCACCGTCCAAACTGGGACTCCACGGTCCGCCGATGGCCATTGTTTCGTTTTTGCCACGTATGCCCACCAAAAAGTTGATTAGACGCGACGGATGTGTATAGTTGCGATCATCGTCGTCTTTGTCTTCGCCTAAACATTTCTGATAGATTTCCGCAAGTGCCGGAACGGCCATAAGCATCACTTTTGCCGAGAAAAGATAATCGGCATCTGGCGGATCAGTAGCAAAAATCATGTCCTTTGGTGGCTCCACCACTTTATTCATAACGTGGAATTGACACGGTCGTTGTATTGTGAACGGCGAATCGGGCGGAAAAGCATCGCTCCATTTAATGTTGGAGAAGAAATAGTCGGAGGGTATGTACAGGTTGTTGTAGCGACGACGAAGTTCAAAGACATCGGCTTGGGGTCTGCGAGAGAAAAATTTATATTATTTGGCAAATTTCGAATAGATTAAGGCTGCGATTAAGTTTTTTACGAATTGCTGCCTTAAATTGAATTTAAGCGGTTCAAAAGCTTTTAAGCTTACAAAAAATTGCAAGCAGATATTCCATTCGCCATTCGCAAAATATCCTAATCGCACCCTAAGTGCGAAACAGAACGCTTCCGTTATGTGCCGAAGAGCTCTAGTATAATTTTACTTTCGTTCCCTTCCGTGCCATCGCTGCAGGTGTTCGGCAAGGAACGGAATGAAAGCAATCTCTTCACTCATTAGTAACGTAACGCAAGGCAACGTGACTTATCTGGTTCGCCCTTAAGCCTAGTACTGACCTCGAGAGTGAAATTTTTGTCCGCTGCGATTTTTTAATTTCATCGTGAAAAGTGAAATGACCGGGAAATCGAAAAAATACATAAAATGGCCGAGTAAAATTATGGAACTGTTTTCGGATGGTAGCTTATGAAATTCCCCAGCATTCTCTACATATTCCACGACAGCAACAGTACATTTTCATTGAAAAAATCGCAGCGGACAAAAATTTCACTCACAAGGTCAATACTAGGCTTTAACAGTTAGTTGAGATACTTACGCCGTTAAGTTAACCTTGGGAATTTGAACCGTGTATCGCGGGATAGTGGTGCGTGGTCTGTGACGTTTTGGCGATAGCCGACGAATCGGGCTTCGAGTACGTTTCTCGACACTCTCACGCTTATCGTCGCGACGCTCACGTTCTCGTTCACGTTCACGTTCTCTTTCACGTTCGCGTTCACGATCACGTTCTCGTTGTTCACGTTCTTCGCGACGCTTTTTGCGTTCATACTCCTCCTGAAAGAAGAAGAGCATAATTATCCATGAGTTATGGTTATGAAAGACGGAGAAAACGACGTAAGGACACTTAATATAGGGAGATCAAACTAAAATGTGGATTACATGAATACATAATTCGGTTTGTTCATAATTTAAAAAAAAAACCGGGGAGGTTGTTGTTGCGACTCAAGAAATAGTTTTTCCCTCTCGAATCAATGGTGATTTGAGAGCTCTAGGCCAATGAAACAACGCGTACTTCTGGGGCGTTTATTATCGTAGAATCAGCTGTCGTCGGATCACTTTTATAAACACAACGCAAACATCCATATTTATAGGGAGATTCGAACCCACGTTCGGGTAATTCAGAGAAACGAGAGTCGTCTCTACCCACTGAGATACCGAATGACCTAACCCTTTACTTTTTACATAACGGTAAAATGATGAAAACATAGATGAAATTTGTGTCGGTTTATTAGTTTTATTGCATCCTGGACAGGCTGAGGCGCGTTGGCTTAGGTTGGTTGGAAGAAGCTAAAGCCCCGCTTCCGTTAGTTGCTTCGTTCAGCTTGGATTTTGCGACTGGCAGCGTCTATTTTGAGTCCAGCAATACAGAGCACCGTCGTCAACGTCTGTAATGGGCGGGGCATGTACAACGTATGGACGACAATCGCATGCCAAAGAAAGTTATGAACGCACAACGAATTGACGGAGCGAGGTTGCGTGGACGACCGAGAGCTCGCTGGGAGAACTCCGTAGGTGAAGACGCCCACCAGCTGCTGGGCTTCCGAAACTGGAGGACAAGGTCACGTAACCGCGACAATTGGAGGTCAACGATTCAGACGTCGGGCTATCGTGCCACATTGATGATGAATACAGAGCACCTGCCATTTTTATTTAATAGAAGACATAGTCCATGTGTTGCAGATGATCAAAGAATACGTGACAAAATACAAAGCTTGCCTTACTCCGCTGTGCACCTTAACTCAAAAGGCTCCCTGCTAGGATTACTTTTACTATTTTATTTGGCATTTCTCTCCTACGAAGAGCTGCTCACGATATATTCCTGGTGGTCAATATCGGCTTCTCGAAGTCAATGAACATGAGGTGTAATTGGGATCCCCACTCGGCGGATTTCTCAATAATTCGGAGAGTGTTAACACGAAACACCCTCGCGCAAGGCTAAGGCTTTCATTCCTTAAAATGTGATCAACAACATCCTTGATCTGGTTCAAAATAATTTTTGTCATCAGCTTGGTTTACGATAGTAACGGCGAACGGATTGATTTTGTGACGTCAATCAGCGCCCCGTAAAGGTAACAGGTTTTCTCACCAAGTGATAAGGCTTGGTGTTTACATACTGCTTCATGTGAGGCCTTTCTACTACCTCTGCCGTTCTACGGGTCCCGGCACCCAGTTGTAGCGCAACTCCACGTCGTTGTGAAATCACAGTCCGCACGATACTCCCCTCATGGGGCCTACCTCTTTGTATCGGATGGGGAATTGCCGCTCATGGGTGTCCCTTGGCTATGGTATCTTCACACTCCGTGCTAACAAATATGGGATCTCTGCTCCAGACTCGCAGTGGCCTTTCGTCACTGCTGCAGTGTGGGCGCCTCGCACACCCACGTAGGATTGGTAGCCTAACTATTCGGGTAGTCCCAATGGAATCGGCGCAATGACTTTGAGCCAGTGGGGGTCCACCCTGCTCATACCGGCGTGAAGCCGAAATAAGGCCGAACAATACCACCCAAACTAAGCATTGACCGCGCCATCGGCAATGCCAGACAGACCAGAGCTGGACTGTTGTACATACAACATCCAGATACAAGCGCCTGTAGCGGCGACTAAATGCCTCCTTAGCGAAGGGCAATGTCTTTGAGCCAGTGGGGGTACTCCCTGCTCATACCGGCGTGAAGCCGAAATAAGGCCGAACAATACCACCCAAACTAAGCATTGACAGCTCCATCGGCAATGCCAGACAGACCAGAGCTGGACTGTTGTACATACAACATCCAGATACAAGCGCCTGTAGCGGCGACTAAATGCCTCCTTAGCGAAGGTATTTTGCAGGTGCAGGACATATTCACGTGAAATCACAGTCCGCACGATACTCCCCTCATGGGGCCTACCTCTTTGTATCGGATGGGGAATTGCCGCTCATGGGTGTCCCTTGGCTATGGTATCTTCACACTCCGTGCTAACAAATATGGGATCTCTGCTCCAGACTCGCAGTGGCCTTTCGGCACTGCTGCAGTGTGGGCGCCTCGCACACCCACGTAGGACTGGTGGCCTAACTATTCGGGTAGTCCCAATGGAATCGGCGCAATGTCTTTGAGCCAGTGGGGGTACTCCCTGCTCATACCGGCGTGAAGCCGAAATAAGGCCGAACAATACCACCCAAACTAAGCATTGACAGCTCCATCGGCAATGCCAGACAGACCAGAGCTGGACTGTTGTACATACAAAATCCAGATACAAGCGCCTGTAGCGGCGACTAAATGCCTCCTTAGCGTAGGTATTTTGCAGGTGCAGGACATATTCAGGTCTAAAGAGACAGCGAGAGACATTCAGAGAACCATCCTCGATAGTGATGCCGAATGCGTCAAGAATATTCGCGTATACCGGGGAATGGCATAGTACATGCGTCCAATCTTCGCCGAAAGTCCAAGTCAGCATTTCCTCTCACGTCACTAATCTGCCTAACGTACTCGTATGTAGTTCTCGCATGGGACGCTGTTTTCCATTTAGATTGCCATCTAGACAGGACACACTCCTCTCGTAGGCCGGCGAAAGCCCTCTTCCTATGTAAAACGCCGTTCCACGACGCAATCTCCAAGTCAAGAGGGGGTGCACCTATCAGGACTTGGAGAGCCACGGTAGATACCGTCTTACATACCCGTAGACATTTAGTCCCGTTTTACATAATTCCCTACCACCAAATAAAATAAATAACAGGTGCGACAATCCAGCATTGGACTAAGGCCGCAGGATGTGTTAGTGCCATCCTATTTCCAAGACCTTATCTGCTTTTTGTTGAGGTAATGAGATCAGCATCACGCTCAGCAGTGTTATTTATCCCCATAAATGGGTACTCGTTTAACATCTGAGTGAGTTCATAGTCCGTCACAAGCTCGTGAGTTCGAAAAACACCATGATCCACGGTGAGATTCGAACTCATGACCCTGTGCACCGAAGGTACGCGCACTAATCGCTAGACCAGCCAGACAACCACCAACGGTAAAGGCGTAATCCATAAAAGCTACGGATCCATATGCTGCACAGCCAACAAACAAGGATTCCTAGATCATTTGGATTGCGCCCCTACCGAGACCCCAATCCTTCCTAACAACGCGTGTCAACCACTTACATATACATATCAACAAAAATTTCGGTGACAGCTGTGAAGTGGATCCTGAAGTTCTTCCTCTCTCCCAAAGTTAGGCCCAAGTACATGACCTGGGCCGCCTCGTACTTGAGGCTAACTTCCCCCATCCTCACCACTGGAGGACGACTGCGGTCGAAACTGGCCTTAACCAACATCGTCACAGTTTTAGAGGACGAGACTTCCAACTCCCATCAGGGATCCACATTGATGGACAACGATGACGATCCCAGACGCTCTAGCGCAGCACGCGAGTTACCCTCAACAATGATGGGTAAATCATCGGCATAGGGGCAGCACTTGCACAGCCGGTTGAGAGACTTAAGGAGGTTATCCATGACTAGATTTCAAACAAGTGAACCTAGGATGGAACCGTGCGACGTCATAGGCCCCGAAGACAAAGGACTCTCTATCGGAGAAGTAGCTCCTCCAAAGAGACAACTCCGGACAACCAACAGCCTCGAGCTGGCGCAGGATAGTATCCCACAGAAAGTTATCAAAAGAACCCTTGAAGTCGACAAAGAGCCCCAGGACGTATTGAGACGAGCTGCATCATAGTGACTCCCTGATGAAGAGCCACGCATCATCAGTACATCTGCTGGCACGAAATCCATGGCTGTCGGACATCTCACCGACAAGCCTTTCCTGTGGTCATACTGGCGACCATTTCCGATGGCAGCCCCGCTGCCATATGGGAGTTCCAAGCCTCTTCGGGGTGGACCACACCCGTTTTTCAACGAGAAACGGCCAAGAGTTGCCAAAAAAACCCTCCACGGCAAGAGCTGTGAAGGTTCGATGCCACCGCTACTACAACAACAAGCCTGTCCTCCATCCTCCGGTCAAAGAATCCCTTCCAGCACTTTACCAAGTACTCGAAAAAGACTAATGCCCCGATATGACTGAGGTTTGGACTTGTCTGTGTCAGAGTCCTTCAGCAGTACAACCTTCGGAAAAAGACGCGTTCGGAAGCAATATGCGTAGAGGCACTTTAAGTACTCCAGGATGGCATGCCAAATGTGCTTGCACATCCCGCCTTTCATCCCATCCAACTCAGGCGACTTCCTGCTTCTCAACTTAGCAATGCAACCCGCTATCTCCCCCTATCTCAGGAGCAGGAATTTCTTCCTGTTCAGGAGCCTTATTCAGAGGTACATCACTAGGTGGAGCAGCCGGAAAGAAGTTGCCATGGAGTACACTCACAGATTCCTTCCAGGAGCGCGTACGTCTACCCTTAAGATCGAGGATTATCGCAGGCCGACTTCTTACCCCGACAGACCCGATAGGCATTACTCCAAGGATCGTTGAAAGACGCACTGACGAAATGTTGCCAATGATCAGTTTTACACTTAGCCATCATATCGCGATACTCGAAAATAGCCCCGCCGGCAGCACTATAGTCAAGCAGATCAATATGATGGCATGGTCTGGCTCGTTGTCATTTCCCGCTTGACCTCAGTGAGCCTCTCGTTGTCACACTCGCCCCGCATCGTCCGAACGTTCCAAAAACAGCTGTGACTCAATTTTGGCCCTTGAGCAGAAACAGAGTTGTTGCGAGCATAATTGTACGAAGCTCGGGTTTTAAGCATTATCGTCGCATTTTAAGCATTATTCAACGCGTTTATCTGTCTGGCAAGGGTGGCTTGAAGGATCTTCTCTACCCTGGATAGCTGATTAGAAAGGTATCAGTTTTCCAGGATATTCTCACACCTGTTCTTGGATTGATATTTTGGCGGAATGAGTTCCATTTGTTCATTCTGTAGTCGTTTATTTGTTTTAGGATTTCTGCATTGAAATTGCCAATGCGGTTTTCACAGGGGTCTGCATTCCGTAATTGATTCTCAGTTTTGGCCAATTCGGCCGCTGATGTCGAAAAGTTTGAGACTTGGTAGGCAGTTCCTGCGACAGATGGCAGGCTTCAGTAGATTCCGTCTACGATGTTTTTAGACCATTTTCTCCAAATGCATGTTCCTAGAGGCCACATTGTGAAGGTACCCAGCTTCATATTTCTTAAGTTTGACGCCCCAGGATAATTTCACCCACAAACTATACTACCACTCACCTCATCACGTCCCCGTTTCAAATCCTTCTTTCCACTCGATCGTATCGGTGACGTCACTCTGGGCGGCGGTGGCGGTGAAGCCCGCCGTGCCGCACCACCCCGTCCATATTGCCCGGCATATTGTCCGGGCGGTGGAACAGCATTATAACCCGAACCACCGCCGCCACCGGAATTCAAAATGCCCGGTGCCCGGGAAACATTACCACCACCACTAGATCCCGACGAAACAATCTCCACACGCGTAGCATTCCATTTGAATGGCGAATTCTGATTGAAGGACGCCTCGACTATGACACGATCGCCAATCTTGGGCACTGGTCCCTTGCACACGTTCTTGTGAAAGAACACTTCGTCGTCGACAAATCCGCAATCGTTATGCACTTTTGTGACCACACCAACGGCATTGTAGTTATTGATGGACGCTTGTTGTTGTTGTGCCGGCTGCTGCTGCTGTTGGGGCTGTTGACCCGCCCCAAATCCCACATTCATATTGTTGCGAGCACCGGGCGTTGGATAGGAGACGGGCGGAAACATTGCATTCGACGACGATTGCATTTGATTCATACCGTACGGACCGACATTGGGAGCCGCTTGCTGCTGTTGTCCCATTCCCATATTTTGACCATACATTGCGCCCTGATTGGAGTAATGCATGGATGCGTTCGGGGCCGTGGGTTGCATGGGAGATTGCTGATTGCCGGCATTGCCGAGAGTGTTGCGTTGCCACGGTGGTCCGTTGTAGGACATTTTTGAATAGTGCTTTTAGACGAAACGATACAGACGTGGAGTTGGATTTATTCACACAGTCTTTTTACAGTCTAAAGAAACGATTTAAACACAAAAATCGCGATTTTTCACAGTTTCACCGGAGTAACGACTATGCACGCAGAATTAGCTGTCAGAAATTTTCCTAAGCGTGGTAGTGGTAGAAAAAAAAAACCGCAGCACGGAGATGATGGGAAATTTTCGTGGTGAATTGGGTTTAAGGGGGTGTTTTGGGACGTTGATCCAGGAACATTTTTCTTTTAAACTTTATTTTTTGTGAAATGATATTAAGCTGAAAACAGATTAGACGCGTTGAATGCTGCCGAATAAAGCCGCACAATGTATTTTAAATGGCTGACATGTTTTTTGCTGGTGCTGTTAAACAGTAGCAGCAAAAATGGTATTGAAAGGATATGTGAAATGTGTAATTTTGGACGATGGAATGAAATACCAACAAAGTTTTTTTTGGGCATTCTTATCTTCGACGTTCCTAATGTCATTCCACGAAAATACGAAGTTCACCGGATGTACAAAATAATCTTCCGGTCTGTGCTGTATGATGTGCTTGCAAAAACATCGGAGTTTTCTGTGCATTACTAAATAGTAAGCACAAATTGTAAAAAAATATACAAATGAGCTATATGGCAGAATGTACATGAAAATCGCGAAACTATTTTATTCTATTGTGCAACGAACATGCAACGAATGGCTATGTCCACACATGTGCGCTTTCGTCTTCCCTATCGTCTTCAAGCTCCGTATCCACTTTCAACATTGAACATGTCATTGATTGCGTCAAGTGAACAGAAGAGATCAATGTCCCATTCTATCCAGATCTGTTCATTATTTATCGTTAATAATGTGTCAGGGCTTTGGTCAGGACGGGTAAATGATACATTCTTTCATGAATTGTATGAATAGATGATGTGTTGTTAATATTTAACATTGGCAATTGCGTTCAAGAATGAATGCGTTTCTTCAATAGCGCATACATCTCAAGTTTCAATTGTCAAAATGATGAAGACGAACGAAAATTGAAACTGTCTAGACAGGCACAGAAAGTGTGTGGACAGGCACAATGAATGCTAATTGCATACCTAACGCAAGATAATTGTGCAGAGCAAGAAGGCAAGGACGACCGACAGACAGCTCAATAACGATGTCTAGTTTATGATTACTATCATAATCATGCAAAAAATTGGGCTTAAGAATTATCTTCCATCTCCGGAAACAACAAGCTAAAGAAGCTTCTGTATCCTGTACATAATCCACACAAACCACCGCCAATGTGCCTGTCTAGACAGTTTCAATTTTCGTTCGTCTTCATCATTTTGACAATTGAAACTTGAGATGTATGCGCTATTGAAGAAACGCATGCATTCTTGAACGCAATTGCCAATGTTAAATATTAACAAAACATCATCTATTCATACAATTCATGAAAGAATTTATCATTTACCCGTCCTGACCAAAGCCGTGACACATATTTAATGATAAATAATGAACAGATCTGGATAGAATGAGTCATTGGCTATGTCCACACATGTGCGCTTTCGTCTTCCCTATCGTCTTCAAGCTCCGTATCCACTTTCAACATTGAACATGTCATTGATTGCGTCAAGTGAACAGAAGAGATCAATATCTCATTCTATCCAGATCTGTTCATTATTTATCGTTAAATATGTGTCACGGCTTTGGTCAGGACGGGTAAATGATAAATTCTTTCATGAATTGTATGAATAGATGATGTGTTGTTAATATTTAACATTGGCAATTGCGTTCAAGAATGGCTATGTCCACACATGTGCGCTTTCGTCTTCACTATCGTCTTCAAGCTTCGTATCCACTTTCAATATTGAACGTGTTATTGATTGCGTCAAGTGAACAGAAGAGATCAATGCCTCATTCTATCCACATCTGTTGATTATTTATCGGGAAATATGTGTCGCGGCTTTGATCAGGGCGGATAAATGATAAATTCTTTCATGAATAGTATGAATAGATGATGAGTTGTTTATATTTAACATTAGCAATCGCGTTCAAGAATGAATGCGTTTCTTCAATAGCGCAGGCATCTCAAGTTTCAATTGTCAAAATGATGAAGACGAACGAAAATTGAAACTGTCTAGACAGGCACAATGAATGCGTTTCTTCAATAGCGCATACATCTCAAGTTTCAATTATCAAAATGATGAAGACGAACGAAAATTGAAACTGTCTAGACAGGCACATTGATATCTTCTGTTCACTTGACGCAATCAATGGCTATGTCCACACATGTGCGCTTTCGTCTTCACTATCGTCTTCAAGCTCCGTATCCACTTTCAATATTGAACGTGTCGTTGATTGCGTCAAGTGAACAGAAGAGATCAATGCCTCATTCTATCCACATCTGTTCATTATTTATCGGGAAATATGTGTCGCGGCTTTGGTCAGGACGGGTAAATGATAAATTCTTTCATGAATAGTATGAATAGATGATGAGTTGTTTATATTTAACATTAGCAATAGCGTTCAAGAATGAATGCGTTTCTTCAATAGCGCAAGCATCTCAAGTTTCAATTGTCAAAATGATGAAGACGAACGAAAATTGAAACTGTCTAGACAGGCACAATGACATGTTCAATGTTGAAAGTGGATATGGAGCTTGAAGACGATAGGGAAGACGAAAGCGCACATGTGTGGACATAGCCATTCGTTGAGTCAACAAAATTACACCCAGAGACATATAGTCCTGCACAGGGCGCTTATTCCGTCACCCGAATCATATTGGATGACTGTCTCATGCTTGAAATAGATTACGGGCATCAGCAGCAGCATTGGCATTGCGAAACGTCAAGCGCAATGCATTTTACATTGCTGACAAAAATGTTGAGGAGAAGACTTGCCTTCAGCATATTTGTCAGCTATGAAATTCTACCGGTGCTGCTGCTGATGCGCGTAATCTATTTCAAGCATTATGCCGCCCACACACGGTCAATCAAATCCAACTTCATTTTCATACAATTGGATTGGATTGACCGTGCGCGTGTGCGGTATTAAAAGCGATATCCCTTTTGTCGTTATTTCTACTGTAAACCACGACTTCAGAGGTCCGTTTTATTGGATCTGAACAGGATAGAATCAACGCCGTGTAGACATTATGGCCGCAATACAGAATCTTAGAGTCAAAATTAGCTACTACATTTTGCGTTTATGTTCACCAAAGTTGCACTGTTTTGTTTTTGCTTTTAATGGCGTCACATGCTTGATTTTGTTGTTTGTTCGCATCCGCCAATAAAGGAGGATGGTCAAAACGGTCGTTTGATGAACAGCAATGAAACGTATGTCAAATGAAAGCTTGGAACGAGTAGATTAACGTTTGTTTTTGCGATATTTAGCTAAATAGTGGGAGATCGGAGATATGAGCGATTTAAATTTTGACAAAAAATGAAAAATCTTACTGCACTATAATCACATTTATTGAAAAAGTATGTAACTCGGAGGCTTCAAGTAAATTTTTCAATACACTTAACAGTTTTCACTATCACTGATTAAAAAATGATTAAAAAATATTAAGTCGTTTTGAAATTATGCGATTTTGACTCCCAATAAACCTCCTAACTATACCTATAAATATTCGCCTCACCCAATTCAACGCCTTCAAATAAACTCTACAGTGGTAATAAAACACAGATAGTTAAATTTTTAGTGTGATTTATGGAATAGAATCAAAATCAGTAGAGAGCGATATTATAAACAATGTTTTTCGTTTTGCCTTCTGGCGAAAAAACAAACAACGAAGACGGTTTGCAAACAAGCGAACAGGCAACATATAGCTGACCGTGCGAAAAACAGGGAAATTCGAGATTAATCCCACAGACTTCCAACGATTGGCCTTGCGATTTATTGATTATCATTGCAAAAGCCAAACGAACGGGGAACTGAATCCGCTTGAATTGGGATGGAAGATCAGTTGGAATAATCGGAATTCGTGGGATAAGTTCTTCCTCTCCTTTGAATTTTCCGTTGATGATCGTCGCTTGAATCACATTGCTCATTAGTTTCTTGACGGACAACCGCGAACCGTTGCACAATTTCGGTTTACTCAGATTCCGTAACTTGTTTATGATCGATCCCACCTTCAGCTGTAAATTATGCGGCGGGGCTCCTGGCACATCAAGCTAGTTCAAAAACTCCGTCGAATAGTTGGTCGTTTCATCCTCGTCGATCACGGTGTCAACGGATTTGTACGAATTTTCGAAAATTCAGCAGGCGATGGGTGGTTCTGCAATGCGACTCTCATGTTCGTAGTCAATTTCAACTTCTTGACATGCCGCCACAAAGATGACAATTTCAGGCATGCATTAAGTTCATCCGCAGCAGTAGATTTCGGGATGATGGGAAGCGTTTGACGAAAATCTCCGGAGAGTAATATCAGAGCCCCACCAAATCGTCTCGAATCACCTCGTAAGTCCTTCGTCGTTCGGCCAACTGCCTCCAAAGCTCGTTTATGCGCCATTGTACATTCATCCCAAATGATGATTTTGCATTCTGGCATCAATTTCGCTGTTGCCGAACTCTTGGTGGTTGTGCATGTTGGCTTCTCAACCAAGAGTAGATTCATCGGCAGCTTTAAAGCGGAATGTGCAGTTCGACCGCCTTCCAACAATGTAGCAGTAATGCCAGAGGATGCAATAGCCATCGCAATTTGACATCTTGTCCGAACTGTCGCCAGAATCAACGAAATGACGAATGTCTTGGTTGTCCCACCAGGAGCATCGAGAAAGTAAATGCCTCCTGTTCCATTGTTAACAAACTTCATAAGCGAATCGTATACGTTCTTCTGCTCGTTCTTCAAAAGCGGCACATTTATTCGAACTCGTTCGGTCAGCTCTTCTCGATCATAATCTTGCTCCCGTTGCAAGCCGCGATTAATTGCATCGTCCATCAAACGATTTTTCGCTGGCACTCCCAATTTCGACAGTAGACTGCCGCATATGAGCAAGGTCATGTCATTGATCAGAACTAACGCTTCGTTGCCCATTTCAAGATCGAAATTCGAAGTTGCTATGCGAATTCGAAGTTGCTATGCAAAATGTCGTCAGCCATCTCGTCCTTGTATTTGTTTCACAATGCGGTCGGGATATGCCAATATGAACAGAAGAAGATGAAGGTAAAAGTGTGAGAAAATGCACTGTCTTCAAAATTTTACGCGTGTTTGATAGTTACTCACAGCACAGCAATTATTTATCTCGTTAGCTTCTTCACCCAAAATTTAACGCAAAACGTTTTTTATCACAATGAATTCCACAATTATTCGAGATCATCAAAAGCTTCATAATGAATTTGCCACCTTCGCATCGTCTAAAATCATCAAATCATTCGATAAAATGCAAAACTTTCTTCCTGAATTTTCTACTAAGAATTTCATATTTCTTCATTCAAAAAGCTATTGTGGAAAAATTGCAAGCAAAAAAAAATATTTTCAAGTTTTCCAATTTTCCAAAAAATTTCTTTCGTAAAAACCTTCTCCTGGTACATAATTGCAAGCAACTGAAAAAAATTGGACCAAATCGGTCCAGCCGTTCTCAATTGATGAATTACTTAGATTTTTCCAATTTTCCGACTTTTCCGGAGGGTTTTTCCAAAATTTTCTTTCGTGAAAACCTTCTCCTGGCAGTTGCAAACAACTGAAAAAAATTCAACCAAATCGGTCCAGCCGTTCTCAATTTATGAATTACTTCGATTTTACCAATTTTCCGACTTTTCCGGAGGGTTTTTCCAAAATTTTCTTACGTAAAAACCTTCTCTTGGCAATTGCAAACAGCTGGAAAAAATTTGAACCAAATCGGTCCAGCCGTTCTCAATTTATGAATTACTTCGATTTTACCAATTTTCCGACTTTTCCGGAGGGTTTTTGCAAAATTTTCTTTCGTAAAAACCTTCTCCTGGCAATTGCAAACAACTGTAGCTTATGGAATTCCCCATCATTTCCGACATGTTCCACGACAGTAAGCATACATTTTCATTGAAAAAATCGCAGCGGACAAAAATTTCATTTTCATTCCGCCCGAGGTCTATTCAGGCCTATAGTGTGAACAGCATGTGAGATTTTGCGGTCAAGTGTGAATTGCCTTTAAAAAAACATTTTTCGTTTTTTCTCTTCTTCTGGACAAATATGCTTCCAGTTACCAGTTCCCACTGGGTTCGTTCACCAAACACGTGCAAGGTGAATTTTGCAGTAGTACATACCTAGTCTGAAGACAAATTTGCAGCTTCCGACAGCAAACAGCAAATACAAATTTGCCTTTGAAAGCAGCAGAAACTGGTTATTGAAAATGTGTTGGATTGTCGGCTGCTAGGTATAATGTTTGTATTTCATTTTCCGCTTCCAGTTGTGGTATAAATATGCGAAGTTTTTCCAGAAAGTTACAGCATTAACATTTCTCTTAAAGCGTTTGCTGTTGCCGTCGGCTGCTGTATATGTGTTTCTGGCAGTTTCTGGCCTCACTGTGGCACTACCAATCGACCACATCGAAGGCGCGTAAAGATGTTACATAACCCCTTCAACTGGATCTTCCGCTCGGGCAATCTTGGAACTTTAATTTTAATCTCGCACCGGGAGTCTTTTGCATTTTCAACTGAATTGATCTCATATCCTGTTTGCGCCCATAGGATCCGCATACATCCACCACCTGCGTCTACCCGTCTTTCACTGCGGACCCCATCGTATTCAGCAACAGCAAGTGCCGGATAACCGAAATTGCAGAGGTTCTTCGCCATTCATTTTGCGTCCATTAGGGCACCAATACACGCAGGTCCACTACCAACACACATCGATCCATAAATTCGTACACACATATTCGCACACATACGGTAAATCGTGTAGTGTGGTGAAAAATGTCTTTACTTGTCCGGTCGGCATTCATTTCAGTTGCGCGTTCGAGTTCATCGCAGTGCACGCTTGGAATTTTCTCAACTTTCCGTGACTTTGCCACTAAATCAGCGAATCAAAAAATGGGTCTACCAAAGGTCTTCTTCGATATGGCTGCCGACAATGTGCCAATGGGACGCATTACAATGGAAGTAAGTACGAAAAATCGTTTTCATTCTATACGACACGGGCGGCGCACACGTTGCTGTGAAAATTTTCACCGGAAAATCGACCAGAGAGAAAAGTGTCGGCGGGTGGTTTCTTTTTTTTTGCAATTCGGGTCTTGGTCATGTTCTGCCCGGGGTGAATGGAGCCCCAGCGCGGAGATGACGGAACGGGAAAAGATGTGTTCGAGTCAGGTGTGAAGAAAACGTGATTTTCTCGGTACGTGGAAAGGAATTTTCCGTTGAAGATTGTCCCACACCGTCCCGGATCTCCCCCGGAGCGTGGTGCTTGTGCAAAAATCTTGAGGGGCGAGTGCAAAAGAAAGTTTGTGGAAGCAATTCGGCAAGTCTCGTGCTGGGTCAAGGACAATGTCCTTTGCTTGCAGATAACACGCATGTGAAACGAAATCCAGCGTGACCTCGTGTTCGCAAACATTCGCAGTGATCGTTGTGGGTCTTAGCCGCCGGCCGGCTGGTTGGCTGGCGGGCATGCATGATGTCAGCACTGGCCGCGGTGGCGGCCGATGATGTCGCCAAGATGACTCCCACCATTTTTTCTTCCATTTCGCGATTTGAAAAAGTAGCAGCTGCCTTTTGGGTAATTTTCCAGTCTCGCGTGGAGGTTCGTCTTCGTTGACCTTGGTGACGACGACGATGATGATTTCTCGTTTCGTTCCGTCTAGTGTCTAGAATTCCGACGAGTACGGTCGCACTCTTCTGCCCCCCCTTTTGAGAATGTTACAAAAATTCGTAAATCGTCGTATCTCACCACTGGATACTTGCACCGCCCTTCCGCGTGCTCCCCGCTGGATTCCACATGGTCAATCGTTTGAATCGTGATTCGGTGCGAAAAGTGTCCGAGCCCCACCCGGTCTGTGACGTGACAGTGGTGTGCAAACTTTTTTCCAGGGGAGTACCTGAAATGTTTTGGGACTGTTTGTTTTTATGAGTCAGCGAAAATACATTTTTGTTCGTGATTTTAGGTCTTAGTCTGAAACTGCGAGTTTTGTTAAAAGCAGGGAAATTAAATTAAAAATATGATTCACTGAGTTAATTCAGCAAAATTCATTCAGAGTTGTCGTTTCCGAGGATTGTATTTATAGGACGCAATAAAAGTGAAACACATGACGGTCATCTGAGGGAAATGCCTTTAATCAGTATGGGTGCTTGCATATGGAAAATACAATGGTTCTTTACTCCTCAAAAATTATTTGTACACTTGTCGAATTCTTCTTGCTATATAAGACAAACGCAAGTCTGATTCATTGCGTATTCATATGTTGTTGGCGTGAGTGTACCAACACTGTGACAAGTTGGGCGCCACACCAGACTTTTGCAGACAACAAATATTTTTATAAGCGTAGCTTGAAAATTTCGTTGTTGCAATAATGTCAACATGTCGCCCCTCTAGCAATCGGATCGCTTTGAAGCCATTCCTTCTCATTTACGAAAATTTTAATGATCATTTTAACGTGGGATTCATATGGATTTATTTCGCGGTTTGTTTGCATTATTCATTCATCACGAATGATACATCATTCATTCATTTCGCGTAAGTCATGAATATTTTTTACGAGTGATGCATTAAACATACAGTCTTGACTCGGTAATCCGGATCTCCTTTAATCCGGATATCACGCTAATCCGGACCACTAAATGTTTCCACTATGTACTCTATAGTCCGGATTTCAGCAGCAATTTTGACTCTATAATCCGGATATTTGAGATTTTGGGAGTGAAATGGTAGATTTGCTCTCGTACTTTTTTACGGGACTGTTTGGCAAATGACATGATGCTGACTAATTTCAAAGAAATAATACAGTTATCGGCTTTTGTTCCTCTTTTCTATTTATTTGGATTGTTTTTCCTGAGAAAAAAGTGATTTCGCTAATCCGGATGTTCCGATGGTCCGGATTACCCCTTGCAATAATTGATCCGGATTATCGAGTCAAGACTGTATGTTACTTAACTATTACATCATCTTTATCAGTAACGATTTTGTAGTCTTTATCCGTAATAAGGCGCACAGGTGTGTATAGATGATACAGGGGAGATCGTCATATATGTACTGTTTGTATGAAAACGTGATAAATGACAAAGGTATGTGGACTGACGTGTAGTGCATGAATGACAGCTCACACATGTGTTTTTTGTTGGCTAGGGTAGTTGTGACAAAATCGTGAAGAACTTGTAGTTTTTAAACGGAATGAAAGTGGCCAGAGTCTTAAACAAGTCTTTTTAGATCTTCTGCCTGACGGGAAAGAAAATCGACGCACTGCGCCCCACAAGGGGTGTAAGCACTAGTTGTTGTAGCGATTCAAGAGATTTTTTTCTCTTGAATCGAAGGGGCTGTTGGCAGCTCTTGGCCGTTTTAACAACGGGTAGCTCCGGGACGATTTAAATCGAAGAACCGGCTGCCGTAGGAGCATTTTATGGAAAAATCCATGGCTCACAGTGGGATTCGAACACACGCACCGGCAACTCAGAGATAGAGTGACATCTCTGCCACTGAGCTACCGAATGCACTAGTAGCTTTAGGTGGTAGTCAACAGAACATTGTTTCGTTCTTCGCGATAGTCTTTATTTCTGTTTTCCAGAATTCTGCCAGCATGTAGAACTTTTTTTTAAAAGTAGGTGCAAAAAAAAATACCATACGGCCGAAAGTTGATCGAAATACATAATCAATGTGTAGTCACGCTGGCGAATATTAACACAATTTTGAATCTTAATACCTTCTAACATATCCCGCTCTGTGGCTCACTTGGTTGAGTCGCACTCTACGATGCTAGTAATTAACCAATTACAACAGTAAGTTATAGAGATTAATATAAGACTACAAGAAAAATGCAAGTTTCTGATTATTTTTTTCAAAACTAAAAACACTACGTTAGAAATTCAAATTAAGCAGCAACATCAAAGTTTCTGCAAAAGAATATTTTTAAAGATTGAAATAGAAGAGGGTAGAGGTCCAATCTCCATAGAGTCATACGTTCTCATCATTCTAATTAAAGGCGAATTCGCAAAGAGGGCAAGATCGGTAAATGGAGGATTGAAAATGGCATTTGATCGTGTGTGATATGATGGAATTCTGTAATTAATTCTATGTATCTGCCAAACTAGAATGCAGATATCCACGGCATAAATCTTGTATAAAAAACATTGTTCAAGAATAGTTCTTCGCTTCTCTAGGGAAAGAATCTTAAGGTAATTAAGTCTTTCTGGGTAAGGGAGGTAAGGAAGATTAAACTTAAAAAATAATGATTTTGTAAATCTTCGTTGAACCCGCTCTAAGATGTCAGTGGACCCACCAGCAGTCGGGGACCAAACAATTGAAGCGTATTCTAAAACGCTACGAACAAGGGAAACAAATAATCTTACAGCACTGTATACAGAACGAAACTCACTAGTACAACGAAGAACAAAGCCTGAGAGCTTCGATCCCCTTTTTATTATATTTTCATAGTGATCGTTGAAATGAAGCTTAGAATTAAAGGCAACTCCTAAGTCTGTGATGGAGTCAACATTTTTTAAAGCCAGATTGTTGACTGAATATGAATATGATGTTGGAGAAATCTTCAATGAGTAGACCATTACCGAAAACTTTGATGCATTAAGAAAAATATCATTGGAAGTACACCAGGAAGATAATAAATCCAGATCGGCCTGCAACGAAAGGCAGTCTTCTAGGCGTGAAACAGTGGTGAAAATTTTGCAGTCATCTGCGTACAAAAGACATCGGTTTCTAAAAACAGCCGGTAGGTCATTCACAAAAAATGAAAAAAGGAGTGGTCCCAGGATAGACCCTTGAGGTACTCCCGATGTTGCTGAAAATTCAGAAGAAGTAACGTTATTAAAAATTACTTTAGAGGTTCTGTTGACGAGGTATGATGACACCCAGGAAATAAGCCAAGGAGGAAAGCTAAGTCCACGAAGTTTGTTTAGTAGCAGAACATGGTTAACCGTATCGAAGACCTTAGAAAAATCCGTATATATTGTATGGACCTCTAGACGCTTGTGAAAAGTGTTTGCGACGAAATCGACAAATTCAGTCAGATTTGTGGCCGTGGATTTTTTCTTACGGAAACCATGTTGCCTGAATGATCTGAAGAAACTAGGAGCAAATAAAAGATTAACACTCTTCTAGGTTCCAGCTCATACAGGCATCACAGGGAACGAAT